>JAESUZ010002956.1:600000-1048583 GCA_017311185.1 Proteles cristata cristata
AACAGGGAAAGCAGCAGCACCTGGCTTCCTCAGCCTTCCTCCCTGGAAACTGGCAACCCACGTCATCAGGGCCTTCTGAGAAAAAGCCCCTTGACTTGAAGACCCTCCTCTTCCTCCCCGTGAGGCCGTGAGGCCATGAGGCCGCAGCTCCAGAGAAGACAGTGAGCAAGGCCAGGTTTGCGGAGCTCCTGCCCCTTAGACTAGGGAAATCCTCCTGCCTCTGCCTCCCTCGGCTGAATAAAGAGGCGGGGAAGGAGCAGGTGGCCCACAAGGAATAATCAGCACCCCCTGGTTTGGCCTCCAGCATGATTTTATTCCTATTTCTGAGCCTTGCCTTCAACTGGTCTCCCTACCTGGAAAGACCTCTCTTCCTCTGGCTATTGCCGTATAAATCAGTTGTCCTTTGTGGCTTCAGGCTTTAGTGGGAGCCACTATCCCACCTCCTAAAAAGCTCCCTGGAGCTCTCTCCGAGGCACAAGGCTCATTCCCTTCTCTACACCCCAGAGTGGTCCATAGCAGCCCCACCCAATACTGCACCTCCCTTCTCTATCCAGCCTCTTGGCTTCTCTCCCTATGGCAGTGGGCTGGAAAGGTGAGCTTTGGGATCACAGCAGACTCTACCCCTCACCACACACCTACTATTTCTGAAGAAAATAGTTTACATTTCTGAGGCTTGGTTCTTTAAAGTCACATGACAATACCTACCATGAGTGAATACAGTTATTTAAAGTGGCGGCGGCATCCAAGATTCTCCATGCCACTTGACTGCAAGCTCATTGAGAACCGGGGGCCATGTCGAGTTGTCTGTGTCCCTCACAAGGCCTAGATCTGAACCGTGAGAAAGAAAGTACTGGAAACACATACAGAGGATGGACTTGAGGGTTGGTTACAGCTTCTTAATCCTATAGGCCTCATCACCAGTGGTCTACCTCCTCTGCCAGAGGCTGAGATTGCCAAGATGTGAGCTACTGTTTCACTTTAGATACTCTCTCCATGTTAAATCCCAGAATCCTGTTAACAGTGATGATCAAGTTAGAGTTTTGTGGGGCCTAGCAGTAGAAAGCACATTATAGAATGAAACTTAGTACAAATACATTTTTTGATAAAGGGGAAAATCAGATGAGGAATGGCATGGAGAATAAAGATTGCATGCAGGTGGAGCTCCATATTGGATGACTGGATAGCCCTGATTACTCCAAGGAGCACCAACAGAGCACTGATCCAAATCAGGGAGACTGATCCCTAAAAAAGGGAGGTTGGGGGACCAGTGAAGACAAATCTTGTTTACATCAGAATTTATATCCCTTTAGGTGCCTGCTCACCCCTTTCTCACAGATGATGACTCCTCTCATTAAGTCTTGGTCTAGTCTGATTCTTCGTCATAACAGACTTCTTCAGCCACTCCCTTGGTATGATTCTTGGGGACCATGGAAAGGGTCTCTGGTCTTATTGCCACTCTGAGTATCTTACTAACATACAAAAGAACCTTCACCTGGATAAAGCATTCCACTGGGCATGGAGAGACACATTTAACACATAAATGAGTGAGGGGACCCATTGACTTACTCTCATTCATGTTCAATGATCAGTGAAAGATATTTGGTGATTCGAAAGTGTTGATATGGAAAAGGTACGCTTAGCAGAATGAACATGAGGATATTGGGAGACAAGGAATAGGTTCAGAAAGGGTCAGCCACATACTCCAAGAGCAAACCTTGCCTAGTTCACAATGGTTTACCATGTGAGTCGCCAAGAGATGCCTGGGTATGGGTCCTGGCTCTCCATCGCACTCTGAGGGTGGTCAGCATACCCCAAAATAGACCTAGACAATGATCTTGGCCACTGATAGGTCAACAAAACTCTGTGAGTCTTTGGAGGAGTGGAAAGAGGAGACACAGCAGTGACACGTCATTCTCGATGTTTCTAGTCTTGATTGTCTCGCTGGCACTACAGGAATTTAAATTTGCTTTATAGCTGGAAAGAGAAGTTAGTGCTGGGTTGTCGCCATTCTTAAAAAGAGAGGAGGCAGAGCAAGAAAAAAAAATTGGATTCCATTGACTCTTGAAGAGCTTCAGCTTGGTTGAACTTTCCCAAGATTCCTTCTTACCCAAACATCTTAGCAACCAGTCCTAGATCTCCTGAACTGCTCAGGACAGACTGACTCCTATTAAAGGTACACTGGGTGGCTTTGAGGGCAAGGGGCATGGCTTATTCACCACTGTACCCACCCATACACAGAGCACGGCGCATGATACACTGTGATACACTTAGACTGAAGTAGCATGTTCAGCGTGTCATGGTGATGTGGGAATTTAAATCCAGATCTATCCACCTCAGTGCCCACACAGTTTCTTTTCTTTTCTTTTTTTTTTAATGTTTTATTTATTTCTAGGAGAGAGAGAGAGACAGCGTGAGCAGGGAGGGTCAGAGAGAGAGGGAGATACAGACTCTGAAATAGGCTCCAGGCTCTGAGCTGGCAGTCAGCACAGAGCCCAACGCGGGGCTCGAACCCACGAACCGCGAGATCATGACCTAAGCGAAAGTCGGACGCTTACCCAACTAAGCCACCCAGGTGCCCCAAAGTGTCCCCACAGTTTCCACATCACCAAAGGCTTTTAGTCTTTCCTGACTGACACCTCAGAGTCTACAGCCATACCACACTGAACGCGCCTGATCTTGTCTGACTGACACCTCAGAAATACATTTTACATCATGACTCCATAGAAACACATACACATACTTTTAATATATGTGATAGACCACTTCAACTCTGTCCTAGTCTTTTCTGTTCTATTACCTGAAATCGTGACCATTAAATTGATTTCTTTTTTTAAATGTTTATTTAGTTTTTTTTTCATTAATATAATTTTTTAACATTTATTCTTGAGAGAGAAAGAAAGAGAGAGGTGGGGGAGGGGAGAGACATGGGGGAGGGGCAGAGTGGGAGGGAGACGCAGAATCTGAAGCAGTCTCCAGGCTCTGGGTTGTCAGCACAGAGCCCAACAGGGGGCTTGAAACTTCCAACCGTGAAATCATGACCTGAGCTGCAGTCAGGAGTTGGATGCTCAATGGACTGAGCTATCCAGGTGCTCCCCATTCAATTGATTTCTTTTTTTTTAATAGTTTATTTTATTTTTGAGAAAGAGAGAGACAGAGCATGAGCAGGGGAGGGACAGAGAGAGAGGGAGACACAAAATCTAAAACAGGTTCCAGGCTCTGAGCTGTCAGCACAGAGCCCGATGGGGTGCTTGAACCCACAAACCACAAGATCATGACCTGAGCTGAAGTCAGACACTTAACCAACTGAGCCACCCAGGCGCCCCTGATTTCTTAATCCAACTATAAGTGCAACCAATAAATTGAACAACAGAGTACTCCACTGTACAGCAGGAGTCATTCATTCACTAAGCAAGTGCCTACTGTGTCTGGGTCATATGCATGCATGGCCTAAAGACAGGGACATGGTGCTCACCGCTCGGGCCACTTGCATTGGGGTTAGGGGTTTGCAGCCTTTCTGCCTGTAGCATCTGTGGGAACGTAGAGACGAGCCTCACTTCTCCCGCTCGCTGTGTTAACAGCTGCTCTGCTGCACTCAGCCCCTCTGAGATGCAGACAGGAAGAAGAGAAAAAACATTTCCACTGCAAGAGCTTACAAAACCTTCCGCTGAGGCTCAAGTCTGGCCTGAGCTGATACACTCAGTGACACTGTGGGGATTTGTTTTCACTCAACACTTAATTTTATTAAGATTCAAGTTATGCAGTTAGATGAAGTTGAGTTAAGAAAACAAATACTGTATGACTTTTACCTTGGCAGGAATCTGGTATGTGATTCTGAACACTCCCCATCTAGTTGTGTTTTGCTCCACTGGAAAACTTTCCTTAAGCATATTCCTAAATGCACTCACTTGGTCATTTTATTTTTTTATTTTTTATTTTTTTAAATGTTTTATTTATTTCTAGGAGAGAGAGAGAGAGAGACAGCGTGAGCAGGGGAGGGTCAGAGAGAGAGGGAGTCACAGACTGAAACAGGCTCCAGGCTCTGAGCTGGCAGTCAGCACAGAGCCCGACGCGGGGCTCGAACCCACAAACCGAGAGATCATGACCTGAGCGAAAGTCGTACGCTTACCCGACTAAGCCACCCAGGCGCCCCAACTTGGTCATTTTATATACACGCATTCTCACATCTTTGCCAATTTGTAAAGTCACGTGGGTAAGTAAAATTCTTTTTCTTGTAAAATAGATGGCATTGGCACTGCCTGTATTTTCCTCTGCTAGACTTTAGGCTGGCCTTTTTGACCTTTCGAGGTGGTGCCCTCACATAGCACCAAACAAAGAGGAAGAGGCCAAGAGATACGTCTGTAGCCAATTCCGTCGTGGTCTCCCTGTCAGCAGTGGTGATTTCTGGCTAAACCTCCGACCACGGGGCAGAAAAGACCTGTTGGAAATGTCCTTCCAACACACAGATGAACTCTCTCGGGCCCACCTGGGAGCCACGTTAGGTCCTGGGATTACTTAAAATGATGATAAAGAGTGCTATGCCTTCTAAGGGGGTTAATGAAAATGTCACATGCACATAAATCTTGGTCCTTTGGCTGTTTATTGGGAAGAGGTCGGAAGTACAACTTCAGGATGGGGTGCAGTGCCCCCAAGGAGGGGAGTCAGCAAGGCTCTGAGCTTTTTGTGAGTGAATGTGCTTGTGTGTGTGTTACAAGGGGATTGTGGTTGTGTGCCTGAGATCTAAGGGCAGCCAGCCCCTTTTCCCCGGCTGGTGGGTAGAGATGCCCAGGGTGGGGGATCTCTTGCATTTGACTGATGACCTTGCTGCCTCTCACCTTGCCCCCTTCTCCACTTGACATTTGTTCTGTCACTTCATCTCTCATAGGGTCACCCTTGAAAGACCTTCTAAGTGCCAGTGAACCCCAGGCTAGACTGTTTATCCAGTACATCTGGATAACCCCAGTTGACATTTACCATTGCTAAGTTTGATTATATTTATAATACAATTTAAATATATTTATAATATGATTTAAATGTATTTATAATTATACTTACAATATAAATTCATTTATAGTTGCAACAATCTAGAAGTAGTACAGCCATTATCATTTCCCAGGACTAGCGCAACGAAGGACCCTACACTAGGTAGCTTAGCAACAATAGTTTATTCTCTTCCAGGGCTGGAGGCCAGCAGTCTGAAATCAAGGTGGCAGCAGCATATGCTTCCCCTGAAGGCTCCAAAGAAGAAGCCTTCCTTCCGATGGCCCCTGATCATCTTTGGTGTGCGGCTGCACTGCTCCAATCTCTGCCTCCGTCTTCATATGACATTTTACCTTGTACGGTCTCTGTGTCTCTTACCATGGTGGGATTCTGAAATCTGTGTCCAATCTGCTTCTCCTTTCTCTTTTAAACACACCAGTCATTGTTCTTAGGGCTCTCCTAAGCCCAGAATCATTTCATTCAGACCACCCCACCGCAGAGATGTCCCCCACCTCCTAGTGCACCCTCCCTGGCTACAGGGCAGTGCCTGGGGGAGAAAGATATGGGGCCCCAGAGTTAAATTCACCTGCGCCACGGAGATGCCAAGCCTCTCCCCCCACACTGGTGAAGCAGGAGAAGGAAGGGATTTCCAGATGGGACTCTTCAGTTGTAGGAAGAAAAAAGAGGAAGGTTTGTTCCTAGTACACCATGTGGGCCAGGAAACCTGTCCCCTCTCCAAAGGACTGGAACTCAGAGTCTCTGGAGTCCGTTTGTTTCCAGGCTTCGGTGATCTCTTTGTGTCCTCTTTGCTTTGTATCCCCCTTGATTCATGAGCCTAGGTGAGATGATTGCTTCTCATTTAACTCACCTTGAAGATGATCAATGAACTAATTTCATCTAAATAAGTTTACATGCCAAGGTTCCAGCCAGACCTAAAGGCTATTCAACCCAGAACAATATCCCTATTTTACAGATGAGGAGATTGAGGGTCAGAGCGCTTTGGATATCAAATTCCAGCTTTAAAAAAAAAATTTAAGTTTATTTATTTATTTGAGAGAGAGAAAGAAAGAGAGATATATATAGAGCGAGCACACCCAAGTGGGAGAGGGGCAGAGAGAGAGAAGGAGAGAGAATCCCAAGCAGGGACACTGTCAGCACTGAGCCAGATGCGGGGCTCAAACTCACAAACCATGAGATCATGACCCGAGCTGAGATCAAGAGTCAGATACTTAAGTGAATGAGGTACCCAGGTGCCTCCTCAACTTCCCAAATGTTAAGGATAAAAATAAACTGAGGCTCAGTGAGGTTGGTGGGTTTTCCCAAGGGGGAATTATCCAAGAAGAATGGAGTCCAAGCCCAGTCTGGTCACTTGGGATGCCTGGCCCCCTTTCCTTTATGCCATGTGATCTCCACCAAATCTTGCTTCTGTTTCCTTCATGATGTCTAGAAGGTTAACCCTTCTTTCTGTCTCCTTAATGTCAGAATGTTAACCATCTTCATTTTAAGCCTCCTGGGGCAATATGGGAAGGGTGCAGACCCCAAGAAGACCTCATTGCCGTGGAAGAGCCTCTTTCCTGTGCCTCGCAGTTTGAATGTCCATGAAAGTGGATTAAATGGGCATTGAGCAGAAATACGAAGGGCTGGTGGAAGGGGTAGAGCAGAGCTACTCAGCCTCATCTGCTTATTTGGAACCTGGGGAACTGCAAAAATACTTATGCCCAGATCCCTCCTCCAGAGATTTGAATCCATCGGGGATATAGATTAGGCACTGGGAATTTTAAAAGCATCTCTAGGTCACCCCAGTGTGTAGGCAAAGTTGGAAACACTAATGTCTGGGAGTTCTCCTTGGACACGGCAGCAACTGAAGTCTGATTGAATATAATAAGTTTCCGGTTGTTTTGACCATCACCTAGAAGAACCTTCCTTCCAAGCTGCCTTCTAGAGTCCAGCCATCCGAACGCTCCACAGATCTGCTGGCATGACTGGCTGCCTGGTTCCTTTGGATGCAACTTTGAGGCAGAGTGTGGGGATCTGAGAATGGTTCAAAGGCTTCTGCAGGGCTTTGTGGTTGAACATTCCCATGCTTGCCTCAGACCTCAACACACTTCCCTAGAAGCAGAAGAGTTCAGAGCTCTCAGAGTTAATACATGGGGAAGGCCCTTTGTGGGCATTCTGCCAGCCATCAGGCTTTGGTGGGAACTGCGGCATGGCCTCTCCTCTGGGTCTCTAGCCCACTGCACCACCCCCGCCCCCTGCAGACTTTGGACTTGCTACCCTTTATGAGTGCGTGAGCCCAGGGGCGGCTGGGTGGCTCTGTCGGTTAAGCGCCCGACTTCGACTCAGGTCATGATCTCACGGTTTGTGGGTTCGAGCCCCGCGTCGGGCTCTGTGCTGCCGGCTAGCTCAGAGCCTGGAGCCTGTTTCTGAATTTGTGTTTCCCTCTCTCTCTGACCCTCCCCTGCTCACACTGCCTCTATCTCTCTCTCAAACATTAAAAAATAATAATAATAATAATAAATGAGTGCATGAGCCTATCACTTAAAATGCCTCCCTCATGTATGTATAGACACACACACACACACGCACACAGACACACACATCTTATTGGTTCTGTTTCTCTGGAGAGCCCTGACTAATACACTCTACCTCTCCTCTCCCCTGTCCTGGCTTCCTTTCCCTTCCAGCCCTGCTTCACACCTACCACCACTCACCCGCCCCTCTCCAGACCGTTTGCCTGCAGTCCCTGTGACTCACAGGCCTATAATAAGCCCTCAGCTTCCGTTTGCCGAATGCACACTCTCTCTCTTCCCTTCATTCAAGAATCTCCCCAAATCCTGCATCATCCAATCAAAGAAACAGCAGTCTGCCCTCCCTCAGATAAGCCCATTCAGTGGAACGGAGTTCAGAAAGAAAACCTCAGTGTTGGAGCGCTGCTTTGAAAATGAACTTGCAAGACTGTTCCACACGTGACTTTGAGGGGACTTGGGGTTTCAAAATGCTCTGCCTCAGATGGGGCTGGGGCTGGACTGCACAGGTTTCTGCTTGGTACATCTTCACATGGGCTAATGACCCTACAAGGCTGTGGTCTTGGGTGTGGCTTTCTGGTTCAGGTGGTAAAGGTCACTGTCCTCCATGGTGACAGATTTTACAACCAACCTCATGCTACCATCTTGCTCCTATAACATCGCTTTCCTGGCGAACTGGGTGAGAAGGTGTGAAGGAATCAGAGCAAACCCAAAAGCATATGTCCTCTTGACATTGGGCCACTGTGTCTTCCTCATGGGAGCAAGTCTAATTATTATACGAGCTCAGAGCAGATGGCCAATACATAAAGTCCACGTCAAGGAGCACGATTCCTGATCTGGTGGCCCATTAACCCTACCTGTGTTTATTAGTCTGGCAGGCTGTCCCAGGGCCAGAGGTCATTAGTAGCTGGAATGGGAAGAGCAGCCATAGCCAAACCAGTTACTACAAAAGACCTGCTGGGGCCTCATCACTTTCTTCTATGTCCACTATGGTTGATGCACAGCTGGGGGGACACTGGGGAGAGACCTTGCAATGTTGCTGTAACGACAATTAAACCACACTCCCAGGAGATATATAGAACACACTGCCTTAAATCCCCACCAAAGATCCCTGAATGGCTTGGGGAGAGGGTGGTAGGCAGAGATAAAGAAAGCCCAAGGCATGAGTTCATATTTTAGGGGGAAATGTAATGCCAGAAAGAGCACAAACCCTATAGGCAGGCAAAATTCAATCAGTTCCATTACCACAGCATTTACCATTTCGGGTGACTCATTCAGCCCTCAGAGCTGGGCTTCCTCATCTGTAAATTGAAGGCACAATGCCCACCTTGTGCTAGAGTTACTGTAATGGATGGATGGAATGTCGTAATGGACCTAGAATACAGCCCAGTATCTGGAAACCAATAAACATCCACATCCTTCTCTGCTCTCTTAACTCAAAGCCTCTATTAATCCGATGAAGGATATTTATAGGTTTTCATTTGTGATCCTGTAGATTCAGTGTTAAATCACAGAGACCAAGCAGCTGATGAGGGCACTAAGGGTCAGAAGATTTTAATGGGAAGGACACTAACCAATTGTCTGAATGACTGCATGAAATCAACAAGAAGGTCCCAATAATTACCTGACTTCAAGTCCAAATAAGAGACCATTATATAGGACTCAGCAGAATAAAAAATGGGAGAAAGCAATGCACAACTGTAAATGCATAGGCTCGAGTAATCCTAGTTTTTGGAACCCTGTACGTCTTCATAGAGCACTGAAATTCAACAGACATCACTACTTTAGATTGGCTTACATGAGGGGACGCAGTCCGTTGCAGGGTCCTCCTTCTTGCCATCCCATGTATGGGAAAACCCTCCAAGCAGTTCTTATGGTACAGAGTCTTAGAGATAAATTCAGTTTTAAATTAATGCAAGACAAGGATGCCATCCATGACATTTGGAAATGTAGCGTTTAAAGCACATTGCTGAGTTTCAAGGCTCTCATCTTGTAATAAGATGACTCGGCAGGACATCCTTACCATGGTAGTAAAAATTTAATGGGGGTGGGGGAGGAGGTCTAGTCTCTGCTGGTCTTCAACTACATCTGTCTCATGAGTAATTCTAGGCCTACAATTAAATGGAATGATGAGAGCCCTCTGGTGGACAGACACGCTCTTCCCCTTATTTTGGGGATAGGAAAACAAATTATCTTGTGTTTTGGAAGTTCTGTGCCTTGTTCCAATTAGCAACTTGCTGCATGAACTTCATCTTTCCTCCACCTGTGCCCCTTCACACTCAGGTAAAGAGATGATAAGATTTTTTATTTTCAATCTCTTTGATGCTCACCCTCAGCACATATCTGGGCAATTATTTAATCTACCTTCCAAAGAGAAAAAACACATTTTTACAAATTTTGTTTTCAGAATTTATCTAGCAAGTATCTACTGTGTATCTGTAACAAGTCAAACACCACATGAGGTGCCGTAAGAGATACAAGGACATTTAGAGTATAATCTCCAATTGCAAGAAGCATATGGAACAATATGGAAAAGAATACCCTTGAATTTTTTAAAATGTGGGTTTTCTTTTATTAAAACTTGATAATTTTATCAATGACATAAATTTCTTCTAAGAGATATGCTCTTGGGTTCCCTCTCTTCGATCCACTCAGGTCCCTGTACCGGCAATCTGAGCACCATTCTGAACTCTACCTTCTCCCACTCACCAATGCAGTTACCCACTCTCCCCTGCCAATTCTATTTCTCTTTGTTTCCACCAACATCAGCTTAGCCTAAGTCACTATCACTTCAGTCTACTGCAATATATTTAAAAATATATATATTTGGGGCTCCCTAGTGGCTCAGTTGGTTAAGCATCTCGATTTTAGCTCAAGTCATGATTGTAGGGTTGTGGGATTGAGCCCTGCACTGGGCTACATGCAGAGTATGGCACCTGCTTAAGATTTCTCTACCTCTGTCCCTCTTCCCAACTCATGCACTATCTCTCTTTCTCTCTCAAAAAAATTATAAAAAGTATGTTTAAAAATTATTTTGAGTGGTTAACGCACACATTATAAAATTCAAAATATACAATAATGAATGCATTAAATCACTTCCCTGGTCTACCCCTTCTTCCCTGGACACACAGTCCCCCTCTACAAAGGCAATTCCAATTCCAATCTCTTGCATATGCTTCCAGAGATACTGTATTCATGTGCGAGCATAAATATATATGTTTTTTTTTTCACAAGTGACAACATGCTTTTCTACACCTTGCTTTCACATCTTCCAGTACATGGTGGAGAAAATTCTAAATCAGTATGAAGAGATCTGCCTCATTCCTTTTAAGAAATGCATAGAATTCCATTATATATATATTGCTATAATTCATGTAATCAGTTCCCTTTAGATGGAAATTCAAATGGTTTCCAATCTTTTGCTATTGTAAGCCAATGCTGCAATAAAGATTTTCAAACAGACATCATTTTGCATATGCGCCAGAATATACTTGGGATAAATTTCTAGAAGTGGAATTGTTGGATCAAAGGAAATGTGTGTTTTTCTCTTGATAGTTATTGCCAAATTACTCTTCTTAAAGGTTTTACCAGTGTCTACCTTTGCTGACAAAATATGAGACCCTATTTCCCCAAATCTTCAATAATACAGTGGGTTATACAGCTTTATGGGTAGACATGGCATCTGTCTATAGTTTTAATTTACATGATTCTTACTTTGAATGAGATTGAACACCTTGTCATGTTTTAGATGCTTAGTGTGTATTGTTTATATGTATTTTTAATGCACAGATTTTATATCTTTTATTTTTCTGTTTGGGTTTTTTTATTTTGTATTGAACTTTGGGAGCTTGTAGTGAGCAGCCTCCAAGACATTCCAGATGACCTTCACCTCCTGATATCCACATTCACACACAGTTACCTCCCACACTGTACCAGGTTGGTCTCAGTGACCAACGGTATATGGCAGAAGTGATGGTGTGTTATTTTCAAGATTAGCCTGTAAAACACATTTGACTTCTCTTTTGGTGACTCTTTCTCATGAGTCACTTGTTCTGGAGTAAAACCAGCTGCAATGTCAGCCAGCTGGTGATGGAGAAGTCTCCGTGGTGAGGAACTGACACCTTCAGCAAGTGACTAGTGAGGAGTTGAGGTTTCCTGCCAAGACTCACATGAAAGACCTTAGAAGGGGGGGGCCTCCAGCCCCAGCTGAGCCTTCAGATGAGACCGCAGCCCCAGCTGACCACAGTCTTGACTGCAATCTTATGATAGACTCTGAGCCACAACCGTCTTGCTAAGCTACTTCCATGTTCTTGTACCTCAGAAACTGAGAGGTACTAAATGTTTGTTGTTCTAAGCTGCTAAATTTGGGGGTAATTTGTTATGTATCAATCAACAAGAATATAGCGCTCTAAATGTATTAAGAAAATAAGTCCTTTCTCTTGAGTTTGAGCTTCTTTATCTGAGTTTCAAACACCTCCTCCTATTTGTTGAATGTCTATTTTCTTTCTTCCTTATGATTTCTTTCTTTTCTACATCCTTTATTTCTTGCTATGCAGAATTTTAAATTTTCACATAGTGAAACTTACCAATTTAGGTATTTTTAAACCTAGAAATTATGAAAAAGAACCTATTAAAAATGTTCCAAACTTTATTTTCCTCTATTTCCAATAATAATGGGCTAGGCCATTTGAACCAACACGCTAAAGTCAATGGAAAAAATAATTTTCCAGTCTCCTTAAAAACATTAAAAAAATAACAAGATAATAGGAAATTATCAGACCAAGTCTAAGAGGCTCCAAGAACCCATAAAGACTAGAAATGCAACGAAAGCCTTTTGCCCTGAAGACATATCCAGGGGACTTACATAACTGTTTTCAAGACTTCACAGAGTATGAAGGAGAGAAGTCAAAGCTTAGTGTCCACCAGGTTAAAAGGTTAATATTAGACACCTCTTTTATGTTAACCTAGAATCCCAAAGGAAGTATCCTCAGGATAAAGATAAAGCAGAAGTAAGACTACTGGCTCCTTCCCCCCTTAAAATACTTCCCAAGATACATACATCTTAATGTTGAATAAAGCAAAGGATTGGGAAAACACACACACACACACACACACCACACACACAATCTGTCCCTGGGTAGTTCTACCCAGAGTCCAGCCCTCCCCCTGAGAAATTATAACCTAAATTAAAAACCCAGGAGTGATTCAGAAAACTTGAAGCCATGACTTAATTTGAATTGATTACAGAGAGATAGTGTCCCCAAATGTCTGGCAGAAGCAAATGCAAGACTGAAAAAAGGGCTCCTTCACCCAAGCCACGGTAACCACCAATAATCATGTCTCATAGATAGTGAGCGGAGCAAAGTCATGGTAGCCTAGCCACAAGAAAATAAGTTATAAACAGTGGGAGGAAAGAAAAACAGCAGAAAAAAGAAACCTCACTGTCTAAGCAGATCCTGAAAGACTTAAGTTTCCCAAATAATCAGAAGCAAATTATGAAACAGCTATGTTTACAGAAATGAGAATTAAAACTATCTGCAGTAAACAGGAACTTGGAGTGGGGGTGGGGAAAGTGACCTAACAGATTTGAAAAATTACCAAATGAACATCAGAAATGAACAATGCAAAAATGCAAATTAAAAACTCAAAAGAGGAGTCTGAGAGCAGAATCAACAAAGCTACCCGAGAACAAGAAGATCAAAGAAAGGATCCCAACTGTAACACAGAGAGACACAAATGGGAAGCCTAAGTGGGTAATTAAGAGAAATGGAAGCCTGAAGGAGGTTTACCATAGGCAGAACCCAGAGAAAATTACATTAAAAAAAAATCAGCTACCAGAATGAATGAGTGGATTTATCAATAGATGATACAAGGTCATTATGCAGAAAGTAATTGACTTGCTATGTGTTAGTATATACTTACTATTAGTAAGTATTACTATTCATATATTACTATTAGTAAGTATTTGGAAAATAAGATTTTAAAACATACCATTTATAAAAGTGTAAAAATGTTTTTGTATTAGAGTGGAATTTATATACAGTGAAATGCACACATCTTACCTGTTCGAGTTGGTTAGTTCTGACAAATGCGTATATACATCTCTGTATCCTATCCCACAGCCCCCTCCATCGAGATAGAAAACATTTCCATCACTCCAGAAAGGTTTCTCATGGCCCTTCCCAGTCAATACCTGTTTCACTTCCAACTGCAGGCAATACCACTTTGATTCCTTTCACCATAGATGAATGTGATCTACTATGGAATTTCATATAAATCACATAGATGTACGCTTTTGTGTCTAGCTTCTTACCCTCAACATGGACATGATGTTCTTGAGATTCCCATGTCTTTGCATCCATATTTCATCCTTTCTGTTGCTTTTAGTGTGCATGGATTTATCACAGTTTGTTTTCCATAATCCTACTGTTAGATACTTTAATCAATTATAGTTTGAACCATTATAAATAAAGTTGCTATGAACAGTCCTGTGCAAGTACTTTTGTGGCTACATTTTCTCTTTTCTCCTAGGAAAATAATTAACAGTGGAACTGCTGGGTCAAAATGTACTCACCCCACTATACTGGAATTACCTACAAAAATTGCTTCCTCGTTGGACTGTCAGCTGTTAATTTTTTTTTTTTTAGTGTTTATTTATTTTTGAGAGAGACAGAGACAGAGTGAAAGCTGGGGGGGAAGGAGAGAAAGAGAGAGACACAGAATCCAAAGCAGGCTCCAGGCTCTCAGCTGTCAGCACAGAGCCTGATGTGGGGCTCGAACTCATAAACCAGGAGATCATGACCTGAGCTGAAGTTGGATGCTTAACCAACTAAGCAACCCAAGCATCCCTGGACTGTAAGCTCTTGAAAGAGGATGCATTAACCGTATATTTCTTGAATTAATATATTGAGGAGTAAGTAAGAGACACAAAATATATAAGCAGATGATATATCTTCAATCCAGCTTGTCTTGGTGATGCTATGGTACATTTCAAGGATATGAACACCTTATTAAAAAGTCATTTTGGGGCACCCGGGTGGCTTAGTCAGTTGAGTGTACAACTCTTGATTTTGGCTCAGGTCATGATCTCACAGTTTGTGAGCCGAAGCCTCGGATCAGGATTGGGCTCTGTGCTGACAGCTCAGAGCCTGGTTGGGATTCTCTCTGTCTCTCTCTCTCTCTCTCTTTCTCTCTCTCTCTCTGTCTCTCTGCCTCTCTCTCTCTGCCTGCCCCCCCACTCTCAAAATAAATAAAAAAATTTAAAAAATCTTCAAAAAGTTCTTTTGACAATTTTGTAAAATAAATACATGAAAAAGGCCCAAGGACTTCTGAATCTCTAATGATAACTATTTTTTAAAGAGTTTTTAAGTTTTGTTTTGTTTAGAGAAAGAGAGCAAGCACAAGCAGGGAAGTAGCGGAGAGGGAGAGAGAGGATCCCAAGCAGGCTCCACACTCAGCATGGAGCCTGACTTGGGACTTGATCTCACGATCATGACCTGAAATCATGACCTGAGCCAAAGTCAAGAGTTGGGTCATTTAACTGGCTGAACTACCCCAGAGCCCCTCTAATGATACCTATTTTTAAATAGTTAATATTTATGAAGCCCTAACAATACAAAACAATTTAAAGTGATTATCACATTCATGCCTTGTAGTGTGGAAAGTCAGTGCCAGGGAACTAAGGTTTACGGAAGTTAAGTCCTTTGCTTCAGGTCACACAGCTAAAAATTGTTGAGCCTGCAATGAATATGAAAGAGGGATTTTGATTTATTATTTCAATAAGTATGACTTTCCAATACTTATTTTTTTTATTTATTTCTAAGAGAGAGAGAGAGAGAGACAGTTTGAGCAGGAGAGGGTCAGAGAGAGAAGGAGTCACAAACTCCGAAACAGGCTCCAGGCTCTGAGCTGGCAGTCAGCACAGAGCCCGACGCGGGGCTCGAACCCACGAACCGTGAGATCATGACCTAAGCGAAAGTCAGACGCTTAACCGACTAAGCCACCCAGGCGCCCCCAATACTTATTTTTAAAAAGCTGTTTTGGTCCAAATTTTCCTACACCAGAAATAAAAATGATCATAACAAAATCTGCATCACCTGTGTACTATAGGGATCCAAGGATCTCACTTAGTTAATAATAATTTATTCTGTAAGCAGAAAAGCACGATACACATGTAGGACTTCACTCTCATTGTATTATCATCGTCATCATTATTTGATTATCTACCAACTGTGTGTCCTTAGGTATGTGATCAAAAAGGGGATGCTAATACTTACCATCATGTTGCTATAATCAGAAAATACAATGTATCTTCTATTGCCCTAGGTTTGTTCATACCTTGGTTCTTTTCTTCCTGGCCAACTGGTCACCCCCTGGTCGGTTAGAAGGCTCCCTATCAGAATTCTTCTGCTCTCAGCCTTACCAAACTTTTGCCGAGAGACACTGATCAGAATGCCGGTTATAAAAGAATCTGGGGCCAATCAGTTTCCAGCACCTTGTCCAAGCATTTGCAAACCCCAGCCTCCCCTATTCTCTCATGGAAGCTTTCAAGTTTTTAGCTTAAACGCTGCACCCCTGACTTGCAGTAATATGAATAACGTGACCCATGTGTATAAACTCATGACCAATGTTTCTAAACATAAAGTGCCTTGCTCACAACCATATTCGTTTTTATGTAAACCAGGAAATATTTTTTAAACTTTGTTTTCCTATTTTGAGTTATCTTTTGAGCCTCGGAATTCTGCGATTATATTATCCTCAATGGAAAGCATCATTTTCATAGGAAATTTGAAGCCGACAAGGCCTCACGACATCACAGGCCACGTTCATAAATATAGGCCTAAGGGAAAGGGGTACGACTCTTCTGACCTCATAACGAAAGGGGCTGATGGCCAGTTGATGCTGATGCAGCAGTCGGCACACAACTCTATTCCCAGCCAAGAAAAGAAAGTGATCACCTAGACGCGGAGATGCTCGAATACTTCCAAGACCCTGGCCATGCTCCGCTTGCTCCCCGAGGGACGGACCATGAATGCCGAGTCAACATGAAGAACCTCAGGCAGATGGGACCCTGCCCAGCGCCACGCCTGGACAGCCCCCAGCCGGATCCCTCTATGCTCCCCCCACCGCAGTCTGGCCTGAGGCCCGCGGGGTGGGCGCGCCTGCGTCCAGTGCTCGCTCCGCTCCGCTCTGCTCCTCCCGCAGCCGCGCCTTCTACCACGCATGCGCCCTGCCCCTCCCACTGTCCCTGGGCCCCTGGCTTTCTGGCGCGCTCCCCATTTCTGCCCCGAGGGTTACAGGTAAACTGCCACCCGAGGTTGCTAAATTTGTTCACTCGTTTGTACAGCTTCCTCCATCGAGGTCGCATTGGCACCTTTTTCCCTATTTAGGAACTTAAATGCAGTCCCCCGGCGGGTATCCTGGGAGGCTATTCGGCGTAGCACCGCGGGGCCACCTCTGACTCCTCCTCCTCCCGCCGCGTGCTCTGTGCCCTGCGGACACTTACGGCCTGACTGCTTCCGGCCCCAAGCACCCCTGCCTTTCCTTTCACCGGAGCTCTCCTGCCAGGAGTCACGGGCAAACCCCTCAGCCCCCCCGCCCCCCCACCCCCCAACCCCCTTGCTGGGCGCTGGATGCACATATGGTGAGTGGGGGAAGTCATGGTCGTAGTCCTCTTCCCTCAAACGCAGAGGCCCTTCTGCACAAAGGGTCCCCAGGGCCCCCCCTGGCCGTATGTAAAGTGATCCGAGGGCCCTGGGTTTAGCTGAACAAACAGGCCTGCTCTCGGGTGCTCTCAAACTTATTGCAGTCTCAGCCCCCCACTCGTGATCCAAGAGCATGGCTTCTAGGACTGCTGGTGGCGGGCTCCGCCCCCCCGCCCCTTGCCCAGCCATATCCTCGGGCCCTGAGACCACTCTGATGAAGGCAGTGGTTTTGTGTTTGTGTGTTTTTGTTTGTTTGTTTCAGAAGGGCAGAGAGAAGGGAAGACTGCATCCTCACCCTACGCCATCAACGCAGAGCCGGATGCGGGCTCCAACTCGCAAACGGTGAGATCATGACCTAGGCGGAGATCAAGAGTCGGCCACCTAACCGTCTGGGCCACCCGGGCATCGCTGTGTGTTTGTTTGTTGTTGTTGTTGTTTTAACTGTGCTTTCTAATCATCTGTTCTCAAAGATGATGCTTCTCTTTTCATGTGTTTCCCATTCTGGCAGTGGTGGGAATGCAGAGTCTGAGAAGATATGTACAAACTTCTGGCTCATCACATGGCAGGTGTGAACCCTTGATGTGAATTTGAGCCTGTTGGAACGGAAGTTTCTAAGACCCAAGCCCATTCTGAATGGTCGTCCAGGAAACATCTTCCCTAGAGATGCCACGGTAGCAGACACTTGTCTTCTGAAGGGTTGAAGACAGGTAGAGATTTTTCCATTTGACCTTGGAGTTCAACTGGAGGCAAGTCCTTTAAACCTAAACAGGCCACCCAAGCTCCCATGGTCCCTCTCTGCATTTCTGAGTGCCTAAATGTTCTCCCTCAGTGGTTTTTGATAATGGTCTCTTCGTTTTCACACAGACGGATATATCTGTTCCATTTATTTATTAGAATCAAGGTATTATTTATGGGAATATCAGGGTGCAGAATGACACCAAGAATTATAACGGTCAGAGAGGGCCAGAGGTCAGACACAGAAGCCTGAAGAAAAGTGAAGGCAGAGAAACAGCTAAAATAATATTACAAGGCACTTTTCCATGTATGATCTATAATAATCTAAGTTCTTGGGGGCAAATTACAGAAGCAATTTCTGGCTACTTGCAGCAGAAATAAATGCATTGGAAAAGCAATGCACGGTTCACAGAATTTACACGAAAACCAAACACGGAGAACGGTCAGGAACAAAGGGGACCTGGTTCCACGTGGCCCCACCAGTCATGCCACGGTCACATATTGTCCAAAAGCTGTGCCAGGCGCTCCTCCCACTGCCGCTGACCTCAGGAGTTAACCTCTAATGGTCTCTGAGTTTTTGTGTCCCTTCCCCCAGATTCGAAGTTCCAGGTGGGCACATCTGATTGATCATACCTGTGCCCTAGCTGACAGGGTGGGGGTATCAGGAGAGAAGAGAGAATGTCCATGTCCCTCACCCCTCACCTCTTGGTGTTCGGTACTGAGTAGTTGTATTCATTTCCACTGCTGCGTAACACTTAGTACAGACTTAGTTTCAAATAACACTAACTTACTACCTTACAGTTTCTGTAGACCCGAGTTCCGGCACAGCCTCAGCTGGGCTTTCTGCTCACGGTCTCATCAGGCTGTAATGGAGGGGTTGGCTGGACTGCATTTCACTGAGAGGCTCAACTGGACAAGAGTCTGTTTTCAAGCTCCCTCAGATGAGGGTGGGATTTTTTATTTGCAGCCATATGTCTGAAGTCCCTAACTTCTTGGTGGCTCTCCACTGGGGACCATTCTCAGCTCCCTGAAGCCACACTCAAGTCCTTTCCAGGTTCACAGGCCCTCCCTCCACAGACAGCTCAGAGCAGTTGACTTCTTCAGAGTGAGCAGGAGCATCTCTGGCTTTATATCTCCCTTTAAGAAGGCTGTAGTTCTTCTTTTAAGGTTCACTTGATTAGGTCAGGCCCACCTTTTTTTTTAATGTTTTATTTACTTCTGGGAGAGAGAGACAGTGTGAGCAGAGGAGGGTCAGAGAGAGAGGGAGACACAGAATCTGAAGCAGGTTCCAGGCTCTGAGCTATCAGCACAGAGCCCGACATGGGGCTCAAACCCATGAACCGTGAGGTCATGACCTGTGCGGAAGTCAGACGCTTAGAGATCATGACCTGTGCGGAAGTCAGACGCTTAGAGACTGAGCCACCCAGGCGCCCCCAGGCCCACCCTTTTGATGAACTCCTAGTCAACTGATTAGTAATCCTTTCATAGCTGTGAAATCCTATCTTGGTCCCAGGTCCTGCCTACACTCAAGGGGAGGAGATCACCCAGGCTATATAAACCAGGGCGTGAGAATCTTGGGGCCCTTCTTTGAATTGTGCTTATCACCCCGGAAAATGTCAAGCACTTCCCACTTTCATCTCATTGGAACAGAAGATCAGGTATAAACCTTACAGCTTTACAGAGATTTAAAAATAAAAGACTCTGAGAAGCCGAGTGATTTGGTTCTAGCCACAGAGTTCAAAAGCGGTTGAATTGGAACTTGACATCAGAGCTTTCCACAGGTAAGTGGAAATAAATAGTAACAGATATAAACATTCAGGAAAATAAATTACATGATAATACTCGGTGCTATAGGCTCTGATGGAAGGAAGAGCGAAGATGGGAAGCTCTGACTCATGAACCCATGGCCTGCTGTAGAATGCCATTCTGGAGCTACTAGAGGCATGCCGGTAAAGAACACGAGCTGTCTGTTTGATGTCAGAGACAGAATGACATGCATCTGGGACATGATTGCGATATTTAAAAGAGGGAATTCGCACTAACGTTCAAAGGTGAATATGCAAGTTGGCACAGGCCTCCAGACAAGACCAGACGAGCTGGAGAGATCACCAGTGAGATCCTGAAGCTTTCTCTAGCTCAGCCCTTCTGTGTGTTCTGTGCTTCACAGCTCAGAGACCACCCTGCCTCCTGAGGAATCTTTCTTTGACAGGCTTATCTAAGACACCTTGAGCTTATGCCCAGCTAACTATATGACTTACTTTATAATCACCCTGAAATTTTCCCCCCAAAAGTTTTGTTTTTGTTTTTTTAAGGTTACTTATTTAAGTAATTTCTACATCCAGAGTGGGGCTTGAACTATAACCCCGAGATTAAGAGTTGCATGCTGTACCAAATGAGCCAGCCAGAAACACCCCCTGCAAAAGATTCAGATTTTAAAAGGTAGGATATAGAAGGGGCTCCTGGGTGGCTCATTGGGTTAAGCATCCGATTCTTGATCTCGGCTCAGGGCATGATCTCACAGTTCGTGAGTTTGAGCCCCAAGTCAGGCTCTTTGCTGTCCGCACAAAGCCTGCTTGGGATTCTCTCTCTCCCTCTGTCTCTGCCCCTCCCCCCCAACACACACCCAGCTCATTCTTTCTCTGTCTCTCAAAATAAATAAATCCAAACTTTTTAAAAAGCTAGGACATGGGAAGATAAAAGGGTTAAAGTTCTCAATGATATAGCTTAATATTCTGCAAATAGCAAAATTTTGTTGCTCAAGACTATACAAGTAAAAGCTGAATAGGTCTTTGAACCCATGTCTGTGCTTGAAAAACTTGTGTGTAAAGCAATGACAGAGTTTTAAAAAAACATTCAAACGTGTCTGAACACACAATAATATATTTAACTTCTGGGGCGCCTGCGTGGCTCAGTTGGTTAAGCGTCTGACTTCGGCTCAGGTCATGATCTCACACTGTGTGGGTTTGAGCCCTGCATTGGGCTCTGTGCTAACAGCTCAGAGCCTGGAACCTGCTTCAGATTCTATGCCTCCCTCTCTCTCTGCCCCTTGCCTACTCACGCTCTGTCTCTCTCTGTCTCAAAAATAAATAAACATTAAAAATATATTTAACTTCTATTCACACACCTGCCACATGAAATGAGTAACAATAAGTTACTAGAAACCTTTGTGCGAATCCTGGCCGGGCCACCGTCCAGCCGTGCAACCCTGCTGATATAACTTAGCCTATCTAGGCCTCAATTTTTCTCATCTACAGGGATAAAAAATTAGAATCTTTGATTTCTAAAAACCCTTCCAACTTTAAAATTTAGTAATTCTTCAATAGGCTGGATAATGTGCAGCAGTCAATACTGAAGAAAAAACATCCTCCTAAAAAATTAGAATTTTTGATTTCTAAAAACCCTTCCAACTTTAAAATTTAGTAATTCTTCAATAGGCTGGATAATGTGCAGCAGTCAATCCTGAAGAAAAAACATCCTCCTTTTTTATCTTAGTTGGGAGGGCTAGCTCTTCTTAATCACGGGAGACCATGAACTTGATTGCATTTCAGATTACATTCAACTAAGCATATCGTCCAGCCCTTTTGGTTATTCTGGGTTACTTGCTATCTGTAGAACTACTTTCCAGAGCTATTTAGAATCATGCACGTGTGTGTGTGTGTGTGCGTGCACACGCGCACACACCAAAAATACAAAGATAGCAGTGGGGTCACCGGGTTAACAGGGATGTGTAGGTGAGTTAGCAGAGGCCTCGAGGAAGAGAGAATGGAAGAATTCCCAGACCCTCACCGCTTTCACAAATTGACATCATCCATATGTATCACCATTAATTATAATAATTATCTCCTTCTACAACAAGTGTTCTGCTTGACCCTATGCCCGGGTTTTATTTATTTATTTTCTAAGCATTTCTTTCTCTTTTATCTTTTCTCTGAGCTGGTTAATTAACTGCAGTGAAAGATAAGAGAGGTCTCCACCACATGGTCTTTTTGGCCTGTCTCCACTTCCTGCTATCTTATAGCACTTCTAACGCTTTTTAAAAAACAACAGTTCATTTTAGCATGACCAGCAAGAGAGCTGGCTCTGTTCTCTGAACCCCTCACTCGCAGTTTTTATCATAGCAGTTTTTATCATAGCATAGCAAGGCGCCAGGATCAGAATCCAAACCCTGTCTAAACTACAAGTAGGGGCGCCTGAGTGGCTCAGTCAGTTAAGCATCCGATTTCGGCTCAGGTCACGATCTCGTGCTTTGTGAGTTGGAGCCCCGCGTCGGGCTCTGTGCTGACAGCTCAGAACCTGGAGCCTGCTGTGGATTCTGTGTCTGTGAGGTTCTGTGTCTCCCGTTCTCTCCGCCCCTCCCATACACAAACTATCTCTCTCTGTGTCTCTCAATAATAAATAAAAACGTTAAAAACAAATAAAATAAAAATTAAATTACAAGTAGACTATCTGGGGCACATGCCCAGTCTGTATTTTCAATCTATGCAAGGGGAATACATAATCTTGCTATGACCTTCTTCAAGGCCAACAGTATTCACTTCCAGACAGAGATGGAATTACATTTTTTTTAGAAAAAGAAAAAAAGGTTGTCCACTTTGTTGCCCTTTCTACTTCACTTATCCCTCCAACCAACACAGATTGAACATCCTCTGAAATTATCCTACAGGTAACTTAACACACGGTGTCTCAAGTTTGTCATCCACAATTCAAATTTCAATGACTCCTCATTTGTCCACTAATTTAACTTATTCTCTTTACACTTAGAAATTACCTGGGGCGCCTGAATGACTCAGTCAGTTGGGCATCTGACTTCGGCTCAGGTCATGGTCTCGCGGTTCGTGGGTTTGAGCCCTGTGTTGGGTGCTGTGCTGGCAGCTCAGAGCCTGGAGCCTGTTTCAGACTCTCTTTCTCTCTCTCGCTCTCTCTCTGCCCCTCCCCCACTCATGCTCTGTCTCTCTCTCTCAAAACATAAATAAACTATAAAAAATTTTAAAAAATAAAAGAAATTACCTGCAAATCACCTTACTCAATTGGCATGGTGCATTCGTCACTCACCCTTTCTAAGGTCAAGTTTTTTTGTCTTGTTTTGTTTTGTTTTGTTTATCTAGAGAGACAGAGAAAGTGAAGGAGGGGCAGAGAGGGAGAGAGAGAGAGAAAGAAAGAGAGAATCTTAAGTAGGCTCCATGCCCAGTGCAGAATCCAATTCGGGGCTGGATCTCACAACACTGAGATCATGACCTGAGCTAAAATCGAGACTGACACTTAACCTGCTGAGCCACCCAGGCACCTCTGAGGTCAAGTTTTTATTAAGCATTTTATTCTACATGAAATTCTCCCCTCCTTTGACTTCCATCCCTTCTCTCCTTTTCTCCTTCCTACCATTCTAATCATCCCATTTTGGTCTTCTGTGGGGCTTTCCTCCCTACCTGTCTCTGAAATCTAATTTTGATTCCTCTCTACCTGCCCCCGAAATGTAGCTTTGATGCAAGCTTCATAGCTTTGATGCAGGCTGACTGGGTCTGAGGATTCAGAGGGGAGTCCTTCAGGACCAGCCAAGAGGGTCCTTGGCTTCAGGTAGCATAGAAATCAAGTGCAAGCCCAGGAGGAGTGAGAGCTGAGTTTATTGAAGACAGAGCATAGACATAGAGTGTTCAGAAGACTCAGAAGGGAAAAGAGAGGGAGTCCCATCTTTGCTTGGGGTCTGGGGTTTTTCTTGAGGGTTGTGGTCCTGTGCACGTGTCTTCTCAGGCATCCAAGAACAAATACAAATGTGTAGATGTCCGCCATGAGTCACTTACGCCCTAGAGCCTGGCGGCCTGATAAGCCAGTGGTCTCTGTGCCGAAAGACTCCAAAGAAATATTAACTCCACGACCTTTACAAGGAGGAAATCCACGATCTGCTCTATAAGGGCCTGTGTAAGGCAAGTGTGTAGTTCCTAGCAAGAAGAGAAGCAGAAAAAGGAGTGGAAAAAAAGTTTTTCATGGGATCTCTTTAGTTTTCCTGCCTCAGCTTCATCCCATAACCCTTTGCTTCTTCTATTCTTCCCACTTTTCCAGATAATTTCATCCACGTTTGTGATTTCACTTCCCACCTCCTCAGTGACTACTCCTAAATCTATTTCTCCAGCAAAGACCTCCCTTCTGGAGTCCAGACTTAAGGATTCAAATAGCTGCTAAGAATCACCATTGAGATGTCGCCCAGATATTGTACATTCAACTGGGCTGTCTTAATGTACTTGGGATACCACAACAAAATACCAGAGGATGAGTGGCTTAAACAACACTCACAATTCTGGGGGCTGGGAGCTCCAAGATCAAGGGACCAGACAGTTTAGTTCCTATAGTGAAGCCCTTCATCCTGGCTGACAGATGCCAGCTTCTCTCTGTGTGTTCACTTGGCCTTTACTCAGTGCATGCTCACGAAGAGAGAATTCTTTGTCTTCCTTTTCTCTGAAGAGCACTGACCTCATCATGAGAGTGCCATGCTCATTACCTTATCAAACCCTAGCCACCTCTCAAAGACTGCATCTCTAAATATCATTGCACTGGGGATTAGGGCTCCAACATATGAATTGGAGGATGGGGGGAACCACAAACTTTCAGGTCATAATATGGGCCAAAAACCAAATGCCTTATCTTCCCTTCCAGACCTGTCCCACTTCTGCTATGCCCCATGTCACTGGAAAACACCACCACCCACCCAGCTCCCTGTGTGGCAACTGGGAAGGGTCACCTTCTAGGTTCCCTGCATCTGTTTCCTCATCTGTAAAACAACAATAGTATCTGCTTCTCAAAGAGTAAGATTAAGTGACCTGACACATGTAAAAATACTAATGAAATTAAGGACACAAAGTAAGTTATCAGTAATATTGGCTGTTAGATTTTTTCTAAAGTTTTCTTTTCTTTTCTTTCCTTTCCTCCCCTCTTCCTCTCCCCCCTTCCCTTCCTCCCCTTCCCCGCTCCCCTCCCCTCCCCTTCTCTCTCCTCTCTTCTCTTCTCTCCCCTCCCTTCTCTTCTCTTCTCTTCTCTTCTCTTCTCTTCTCTTCTCTTCTCTTCTCTTCTCTTCTCTTCCTTCCCTTCCCTTCCCTTCCCTTCCCTTCCCTTCCCTTCCTTTCTTCCCCTTCCCTTCTCTTCTTCTCTTCTCACCAACCCCACAAAACTGCTTCTGATCCTACCAAGGATACTATGGTATCCTTGGATTTACCACCTTCCCCAACCTCTTCCTCTACTACCTTGGCTCCCAATAGTTCACTTCACAGATGGAATGCTGGAATTGCCACCTTACTGACTTTTCTTCATTGCCTCAGCTTGCTGTCCAATCCTTTCCACTCAAGACGAGAGTCATCCTTGCAACTTGTAGCGACCATCAGCACATTTCTCTGGTCAAGTCTTGAGTGACTCCACATGCTTTAGGGCAAAGGTCAACTTCCTCAGCATCATCTAACAGGTGAGAGAGCCTCTGCTTACTGTCTGGCCTTTGTTTGGAAAGGCAGTCCGCCATGGGGGCCAAGTGTCTCTGTACACCCTTGCCAAGCATGCCAGACTATGAGACTTGTCCATCCCCTGACACTGAGCAGTTCCTGCAACCAGTCACATAGGGACCCAAGGAGATGCAGATGATGACAGCATGGTCACTGTATTTCTGCTTGCTCCCTCCGAGTGGGGGACTTGAGAGCTGCCTGCTTAAGAAGGGCTATGCCCTGAGGCCTGGGTTCCTCAGCTTCAAAGCAAACCTACTGAACATGTAGGATGCCTCTGGGGCCATCACATCACTTATGTGTTATTTAGGGGCAAAAGGAAACCAGGGCAAATATGCTGAAGCAAATACTGCTTGCTATCCCATTAATAATAAAATGCTCTTGTCTCTGACCCAGGAGTCTTGTGTCATCTGCCATGATCCACAAAACTATGCCAAGCTAACTTGTTAGCTTGCGCGTAGGGAAAATTCCATACCTTTCACAGTTTTTGACAACCCCATCTCCCCTTATCTCTCGTCCCATCTTTCATCCTCTGTTCTGGTTGCACTGACCTATTTCCTGTGCCTGGGCCTTGAAAGATGCTGATCCCCCACTTCTCAAAATCTTATCTACTTTCTTTTCTTTTTTTTTTTTAAAGCTCATTTATTTATTTTGAGAGAGAGAAAGAGAGTGCCTGCAGATAGGGAAGGGGAGAGGGAGATAGAGAATCCCAAGCAGGCTTCGCGCTGTCGATGCAGAGCCCGAGGTGGGACTCGATCTAACGAACAGTGAGATCATGACCTGAGCTGAAGTTGGACACTTAACCGACTGAGCCACCCAGGCACTTCTCCTTTAATTTTGACCAGCTAAAAGTACTATTGGCACTAGGAAGCCTTCTAGATATCTAGCGGGATTTTGGTACCATTCACCCCTTCTTTCACAGCACAGCAAACACATCTCATTAATTAGAATTCTTGCCACATTGTGCTGCGGCCTCTTTCACTCGTGCAGCTTTTCCACTGGAAAGAAAGCTTCCTGAGGGTAGGGGTCATGTTTCATCTTTGCGTACCTGGTGTCTAGAAACTTTATCCTGCAATACTTGGCATGTAGACATTCAATACATGTTACATGTTGGAATGAATGACTAGATCCTAATAGGTTTGACCCATTCTGAAGGATGAGCCTAGAATTAAATGATCCGCTGTTTCTCTCTTTGCCCTTCACACTTCTTTTTCTCTTCTTACCTTTCCATTTCTTTTTTTTTTTTTTTTCTATTCTAAGCTACACTCTACTCTGTGCTTAGCTAGATGCAAATAGACTTACGTGAGGCAGAAGTATGCCTGCAGAACAGTGAGATGGATTCCAGCACCATATGGGAAAATTAATCTCACCTTATATAATCAGTGCCTAAAGACAGAGACTCAAACTTCCTTCCTCTCCCAAATTTCCTGAGATATTGCAAAAATGAATTAAGTAGCAGGGATGATGTGGTGTTTATATTTTAAAAAATTTTTAATTTTCTCGCACGCACTGTAACGCAGCCCTCCTGGCAACAGAGAATGGACCGTGGTAAAAGATAATTGCTTAGGACCCTGGCCAGCTTTAGATAAATTTGCTATCGCCGCAGTGGAAAACTCAGCTTTAAATGAGCCTCTTTTCCACCTACAGAATCTGTAGGCGGCAAACACCACAAACCTAGAAGGTCCATCCTGACACGTGTTAAATAAACGCATGCGCTAATAAATAAAGTTCAATAGTTTGCATGAGTAACCCCCCAGAGGTACTTTAAAAACAAACATTTTCATAGGGGAACTAACAATATCCTCTTTCCCGGGGAAAGTATATGTCTTCCCCTGCTCGCAAAATCACTGTTCTGACTCTGGCTGTGTTTTGAAGGATGCTAAATGATAAAGTGGTGAGGCTTCATCCTCGTGGACTTTATTAATGAGCCAGCTATTAAGTTTTCCTCTCTTGGCTTCCATCTCATCCCTGAGTACTCAGCTTTGTGATTCTGGCACTGGTGCTGCGAACTTCGTTTCTTTTTCGCCAGTTCCCTCCGCCTTTGCCTCTTCCAATAGGGCAGAGAGGGAAGAGAGAATGACTGGCAGGGAAGGTTCCTTGCTCCTTATTTGTTTGCTACTATTGCTAATGTCCCCCAGCCTTACTCCTTCATAATTTTAAAGAACCTCACTGTTCTCTCATGAATGGCAAGCAGCCCATCTCTCAGCAGCTGAACTTTCATGGACTTTGCTTCTGCTCGCGTTCCCTGCATGCCCTCCCACCCCCCATCTGTGCTTGCTAACAGCCCTGGTGACCGCCTGTCTGCCCTCCGGGTCACACTTCCATGCTTGTCTCCCCGCTCTCCCCTCTCTTCCACAGCACCCTGTGAGATCACAGAGCTGTCCCTTTATAGGACAATGGCTAAAATAGCAACTGAGGTGAGACAGAAAAGTAGCAGCCAAGAAATAAATATTTGTGCTCGTGGGCTTAAAAAGAATCAGTCTGGAATGACAGAATAGGAAAAATCCAGATAAAGCAAATTTGGTCTGATACGAAGTCACAAATGGCTTTACCACTGGGTGCGCTTTCCCCCCTTTGTACCACCAGTGTTTACAGGCAAAATTAATCTCCTGCATTTCCTAATCTTTTCTCCCTCCACAACACAGTAAAGAATTAAACATTTCCATGTATTGTCCAGCATTACTTTTTCCCCTTTTATAAAGAGGAGTAAATTGAGGTGCCAGCAGTTTTAACATGTAACTTTCAGCTCAGATGAAAACTTAAAGCTTCACTAATTTCTCGAAAAGATTCTGCAGCTTTTGATGGGTGTGGGGGGTGAGAAGGGAGAGAAGAAAGAAAAGGAAAAGAAACACCCACCTCTGTGGCCAGAGCTGCTTATCACCACCTTATTCTGTGTTCCCCTTACCCACACTAACCTTCTGTATTCTAATTTTTTTTAATGTTTTTTTTTTATTTATTTCTAGGAGAGAGATAGAGACAGCGTGAGCAGGGGAGGGTCAGAGAGAGAGGGAGTCACAGACTCTGAAACAGGCTCCAGGCTCTGAGCTGGCAGTCAGCACAGAGCCCGACGCGGGGCTCGAACCCACGAACCGCGAGATCATGACCCAAGCAAAAGTCGGATGCTTAACCGACTAAGCCACCCAGGTGCCCCTAACCTTCTGTATTCTAGAAGAAATGGGAAGGACCACCTTCGGAATGCTGATCGGTGTGGCTTGCTTGCTGCGCCCGAACTTGTCTCCAAAATCATTCCTACGTCTCTCACCAATTCTTTGGGGGTAAATGACATGAATAAGGACATTAACAACATTCTAAGCAAACTATAAACAGCATGTTGGTGGAAATGATAGCTGAAACCTGCTGTGGGCAAGTCAGAGTCCCAAAAAGGTCTCAACAAGCAGATCGGCCATATTGATTAGGATGTTTATGTCTAAACTAATGTCTAAGACAAGAGAAGATTGGCACATGTGATAGAGATCATTCATATGACATGATTATTTGTAGAACCACACATGTGGGGCATGTTAGGGCCCCCTCCTGTGTATTCTATTAGCATCCTCGGCTGTATCTTATTACAGTGCTCATCAAACAGGATTGCAATTGCCTGTCTTCCCTCTTGCATTGTAAGCACCCTGAGGGCAGGGACCGGGTCTTTTTCTTTTTCCTTTTTGTAATCCACAGGTCTTGCATAATAGATAACCCCTTGTGAGAACTTTATGTCAATCAAAATGAAATGGATTATAGCTTTTGACTATAAAACTCAATACTATTTGTATTAGTCTGAAGTTAAGTCTTGAACACTGCAGTATTGCTTGTATTGTATAAAGATGAGGTTCTATGAGGTAAGTCTAGTGATTAAGGATGAGTGCTCTGCCCCTGACTGGCTGGACAACCTTGATCAATTCCCTTAAGGCTTGGCATACTTCAATTTATCTATAAAATGGGAATATAATAAGTCCTCCTTCATAGGGCTATTGTGAGAATGAAATGAGGTAATGCACATAAGGTATTTAAACAGACCTGGATGATGAAGATAATGGGGACAGTGACTCTATAATTAAATATATGATACAGGGACAGATTAGGAGACAGTGGTTGCAACACTAAGCCAGACAATGAATCAGCATATAGAATATATAAAGAACTGAGGAGCACCTGAGTGGCTTAATTGGTCGACTGCCTGACTCTTGACTTGGCTCAGGCCATGATCTCATGGTTTGTGAAATCGAGCCTTGTGTTGGCCTCTGTGCTGACAGCATGGAGCCTGCCTAGGATTCTCTCTCTCTCTCTTCCTCTGTCTGTTCCTCTCCCACCTTCTCTCACTCTCTCACAAAATAAATAAATAAACATTAAAATATATAATATATATACTGGGCTTCAAAATTCAATTTTAAAAATTAAAAAAAAAAGAGAGACAGAAATAAGGATAACTGACAGCCCTAGAAACTCAGCTGACAAACCATAAGCCAACCTTTATTCATAATTTGGGAAACAGAAAGCAAAATCCATGAACTCATTGTACTTATTTGGAAATCTTGTAAAGAAAATCCACCTGCCAAGTGGATGAAACTTTCAAAGTCTGATAGTATCAAATGGTGGTGATACATCCCAGAACAATGGGAACACTCATACACAGGTGATGGAAGTGTGAACTGGCACAAACCATGGAGAGCAATTTCGCAGTGTTTATTAACATTGAACATGTGCACACCCAGGAATCTGGTGGTGTTCACACCAGGGCTATTCAAAGCGTTCTTCAGTTTGCAGGATTGTTCTGGACTGACCTAGGAGCCTACCTGTGTTCACCAAAGCCCTTCCCACATCCATCTCAAATCCTACTTCAGTTCCTGGCCCCTGAGTTCAAAAAACTGTGGGTAACAAAAGAGAAGCCTCCTTTAAGGACTACTTAGAGCACCATAAAGCCTTTGGTCTTCTAGTCTTTGTACATACATTTCTATTAAGAATAAAGTCTTGGTCTAAAAGGAGATTCAAACCTTGGTTTGCAAGCACAGTTTGTTCCAGAAACATGCTTGTAATCCAAAGCACTTGACTAACAAAGCAAATCTCAAGAACCATTGGCTCAGTTATGATCATGTGATGTTCGTCATCACTTGCTACTGGCAATGCAAGACATTGCTCATTTATCAAGTTAACATTTACTAGAAATGTTTGCTCATCTTGCAGAACTCGCAGAACAAGTTATTCACAATCCAAGATTTTGCTGTAATGGGTTACACTGTAGAGGCAGGTGGAGGAAATGACGATGTTCATTGAACCATTTTGCCTCTGCTATTCCTAAACTAATGTCAAGAGTTGCAATTCTGTTTGTAGCGGTGGGGTGGGGGGAGTTCAGGAAAGCAAATTGTAGCATAAATATCTAATATTCTATGGCTTTTCTCTTGTATTTAGCCACAGGCAGTTCCTCTAGGCCATCCTCAATATTTATGCCTAAAATATATCATTAGCTGGAAAGAAAAGCAACATTAAAAAGCCAGAAAAGCATGTTAGTGACATTTTTTTTAAGTGCACCTGACATGGAAACACCAAACTGCCTAAAGTAAATTGGATAAAAAGCCACAAATAAAATGTGTTCAGCGTTTCTTTCTTTTGGTGCTTCTCTTCAATAAAGCAGCTAAGATGCACATTATAAAAGCATATCATTAAAGGTCTATTCTAGTTGAAATGCATTTCCATCTAATTCTATTTATTTATTTATTTATTTATTTTTTATTTCTGAGAGAGAGAGAGACAGCATGAGCAGGAGAGGGTCAGAGAGAGAGGGAGATATAGAATCTGAAACAGGCTCCAGGCTCTGAGCTGGCAGTGAGCACAGAGCCCGACATGGGGCTCAGACCCATAGACCATGAGATCATGACCTGAGCCGAAGTCGGACACTTAACCGACTGAGCCACCCAAGTGCCCCTAATTTTATTTATAAAATAGTTCATGTCGGGGTGCCTGGGTGGCTCAGTCATTTAAGCGTCTGACTCCTGATTTTGGCTCAGATCATGATCCCATGGTTGGTAAGATGGGAGCCCCATGCCAGGCTCTGTGTTGACAGTGGGGAGCCTGCTTAGGATTCTCCCTGTCCCTCTCTTATGCGCATGCAAGCTGGGGAGCGGCAGAGAGAGAGGGAGAGAGAATCTTAAGCAAATTCCATGCTCAGCATAGACCCTCACGTGGGGTTCTGTCTCACAGCTGTGAGATCATGACCTGAGCCAAAATCAAGAGTCAGATGCTTAACAGACTGAGCCCCCCAGATGCCCCGCGTTTCCTTTTAATATGAAGACAAGTTTTATCCTGAGATCTAAAAATCAATGATGTTATTTCCGACATCTACAGTGGGTCCTAATTTAATCATTCACCATAGCAAAATAACCAACAATCCAAAAATGCACACGAGCACAGTTACCAACAGAATACCATGTTTTTCATCATATACCTCTTTTCAGAAATAATTTACAGTGTTTAGCTAAGTGCTATTTAAATATCATTTACAAAATATTGTAAATTAAATAACAAGACATGTCCACTCATTTTCTTGTTTGGATAACTTATTATAAGCAAATAAATTAATGATCTCTACACCATTTAAATCATTCCTTTATAATATGCATCTTGAAATTTACTTCTCATTAGTGTTAGTAGTGTTTCATATTTATTTACTATTAAATTCAAATTCAATTCAAGGAATGACTCATGAGATTTTTGAATCTTATATTAACATTTATTGGAATCAAAAATGAAGTTAAGCTACTGCTGTCAGAAAATGTTATATTTTGCTGATGGGTTTGACAAATATTGGTTTTACCAATATAGGAAGGATATTTTTTATAAATGAACTGAGATAAATCTGCAGCTTCAAGGTTTTGATGCCAACATTCTTTAAAATGTGATAAGATCCATATTTTTTATCAGTAATAAAAGTTACAATGTTTCCATTTTTTCAGCTACAGACTCTATTGATGCCCAGTTTGTAGCCTATGGTCCACCTCTGAGCTCACTACACCTTCTAGTGTTAAAGGCCCGAGTCTTTGCCTAAGGAGGGCTCCCTTTGGTACTCAGCCATGTACAAGGGCACATACTGTCCTTTGGTCAGACGTGCTGAGGTGCCTTCTACATGATACTCAGAAAGACCCCAACGCGATATACTTTCTGGGATCAACTCTCGGATAAACCACTCAAACCCAAGACTTGATTTTAGAGTTCGGTTTTTTGGAGAACTCTAACAAAGAGAGCGATCTGTTCTAAACAAGGTGCTTACAGTGGAAGAGCAACAGGTGTAACCCAGCGTTATTTGATAAGCCTAGGTGTCTCTCCTGGAATTTGGAAGTGTAAATAACTCTCATTTGCTTGTCAGGTGTTTTTCAACTTTCACCAATTTGAAGAAGAATTTAGTAGAAGGGTTTTTTTTGTTTTTTTTTGTTTTGTTTTTTTTAATAGGCTTCACGGCCAGCACAGAGCCCATTGCAGGGCTTGAACCCATGACCCCGAGATCAAGACCTGAGCTGCGAACAAGAGTCAGACAACCCGCTGAGCCACCCAGGTGCCCTGAATTTAATAGATTTTTAACAAGAAGAGTACTCAGAATAATTTTTGATAATAAATTACTAGGTAGTATTTGGCATGTAATTTGAATTAAATTCAAATAATTGGATAAAATTACTTTAACAAATACCTTTCATTCCCATTTATTTGTTACTATGAATAAGTTTTCTTGGCAGTTACTTCTATAAAAATGGGGTGGAGGACAGGAGTAAAATCACTGCAGAAATCATATTGTTCTAGTATACAGCCATTCATCAATGGATACATGAACTAATTGGAGGGAGAAGATTATTTACATTATTTGTAGAGAAATATTTTCAAAGATATTTTGTTCTTTATGCTCAATAAATTATAAAAGGATAATTATTTTATGATAAAGTTTTGTTTTCTTAATCAATTGTATAACAATACCAATTAGAAAGTTTAAACACTTACAGCCTTATGATCCCAGGAAATAAAACATTTAAAAATTTTAATTTCCAATCATAATCTTGTCAAAAAGAAGTATAATAGGGTGATCAGAACCAGGACTTCCCAGCATGAAAATATATTCCACGAAGATAAAAGCTCTGTGGGAGAATTAGAATGGAATGGGGAAATAGGAAAGATATAAAATTTCTATAGGAAATTATGCATGCATTTTTTAATAGATGATGATTATTGAATCAAATTGTTAGGGTATTTAGATTCTTTTGGATACAATTGAAAGAACAACCATTTATTTTTAAATGTTAATATTTACAAAATGCCAGCAATTTTATCCTTCAGAACTGTTTTAAACCTATGATTTAACTTCTTAAATGTCAATGTTAATCTGTGTGAGGGGTACATAGTATCTCCAAATTCTTTGAAGGGTTATGCAAAAAATAAATTTGAAGACTTATAGGTTGAATTGCCTCCCCAACCCCCAATTCATATGTGGAAGCACTAAGCACAGTAGTTGAGAATATGACCTTATTGGGAGACAGGACCTTTATAAAGATCATCAAGTTAAAATGAAGTCATTAAGGTGGGCCCTGATCCAATATGACTGGTGTCCTTATAAAAAGGAAAGTTTGGACACAGAGATAGAGGAGCTATAGTGTGAAGAGATGTAGGGAGAAGGTGGCTCTCTTCTGGCCAAGGAGAGAGGCCTGGAATAGATTCTCACAATACTTACAAGGAATCCATTCTACAGACACTGATCTCAGGCTTCCAGCCTCCAGAATTGTGAGAAATATATTTGTTGTTTAAGCCACCCAGGCTGTGGTACTACTTTTTACAGCATTTCTAGCAAATGAACTCAAAGACCATTCTCCCAGAGAAATCCTCACACTTACAGACAAGGAGAAGGGTAAAGTGACATTCATTGTGTCCTTCTTTGCCTTAAGGGACTAGATCATTGAAATATGATATCCTGGCATTTCCCATCTAGTGCTGATGATGGGGTCCTGGAAACGGGAATACAATTCCAGGTCTTTCTGGTACAATTCCTTTGGAGACATGCTCCTGGTATCCCAAAACTGGCAAATGCTCTTCCATTTTCTTCAAATGCTCTTAAATCATACATGCCTCAGGTCACAGTTTTCTTTAGTTTCTTTCCATGCAATTGGTTGGCAATCTTTGGAGTTGCAGTGGTATTTCTGGTTTTTTTTTTTTAAAATTTATTTCTGAGAGAGACAGAGAGAGACAGCATGAGCAGGGGAGGGTCAGAGAGATGGGGATCTGGAATCTGAAACAGGCTCCAGGCTCTGAACTGGCTGTCAGCACAGAGCCCAACCCGGGGCTCGAACCCATGAACCGTGAAATCATGACCTGAGCCGAAGTCTGACACTTAACCGACTGAGCCACCCAGACGCCCCTACAGTGGTATTTTTAACACACTTCATGAGGTCAAAGGACTTTCCATGAGTTCCTTAATTATAGGCTGATTTTTAACGTCTACTATTCTCTTCAATGTGCTGCTGCCCCCGCGTCTCTAAAACTTGGATTTTAAAATCCAGTATGATTCTCTTCTTTTGTTTCTTCTTGTGTTGTGGGGCAAAGTTGGCAGAATCTAAAATAAATGACAAGGAGAAACTGGGTGGCTCAGTCGGTTAAGCGTCCAACTCTTGGTTTCGGCTCAGGTCATGATCTCACCGCTTGTGAGTTCAAGCCCCCTGTTGGGTTCTGTGCTGTCAGTGTGGAGACTGTTTAGGATTTTCTCTCTCCTCTCTCTCTGCCCCTCCCCTGCTCACTCTCTCTGTCTCTTTCTCAAAAATAAATAAACTTAAAATTTTTTTAATAAAAAATTAAATAAATGACATTTTTAAAAAATAAGATGAATTGATGTGATAGGTGGCAGAATGGATAGACAGGTATGTGATAAAGCAAATGTAGTAAAAGATCAGTTGTAGACTCTATATTGGGGATACAGGTAAATATTATAAAAACTTAAAACTTTGACTTTGCTGTGTGTTTTCAAGTTCTCATGAGAAAATATTGAAAAAACAATGACAAAATAAATGGCAGACAGACCTGCTATAGTACAGAGTGTACAGTACACACAGTACACAGCACATCTAACTCAGGTGACCAAGGTCAACACCAACTGTGATAAGTCATGTCAGTAGCATGTGTCTTGATGTGACATGATGAGCAAGGCACATTACATCTATGGCTTTCCTTTCACAGATAGCCCAGGTCTGATCATAACAAAAAAATTAGACAAATCCCAGCAGAAGGACTGTCCACAAAACCCCTGAGCAGGAAATCGTAAAACTGTCAAAAGTCATCCAAAACAAGGAAAGTTGGAGAAACTATCAGAGCCAAGAGGAGCCTAGGGAAACATGACTGAAACATAATGTGGTTCCCTGGATGGGATCCTGGAACAGAAGGAGATCTTAGGTGAAAAACAAAGAAATCTGAATGAAGTATGGACCTTAGTTAATAACAATCTATCAACACTGGTTATTCATTTTAGCAAACTCACCACGCGCACATAAGATGTTAACAATAGGAGAAATCGGGTGCGGAATGTCCAGGAGCTTTCTGTTCCATCTTTACAACTGTTACGTCATTCTAAAACTTTTCTAAAATACAGAAGTTTACTTAAAAACACATACCGAACAACTACCTGAAGGAAGTAATGTTACTTTGTTAGCATACCATGGGTGCTGTGAAATATATAACTTTCTAAATGCAGTTGTAGGGTCTTTCCCTGTGTGTCCTATAGACTAAATGCTTCTATTTTCAGTACTGACTTTGGTAGAGCAAAGGCCGGGTCATGGGAGTTATGTGTGGAATCAAAGCATCTAGTCAGTTCAATTCAGTTGGTATTAACAAACTGTGTGTGTGTGTGTGTGTGTGTGAGGATGGGGATGCACGATGATGCCGTAAGGTGATGTAAAACAATTAGATGGATATGATAGCGTTTTCCCAGATTTGACTTGGGAATACACGTTATACAGATATAAACACAGTAATGCCAAAATATTTTATGACAACTGTAAAGGCATTCTTATTCCACTTATCTATTATTCATAATAAGCATTGTGTCAGATTTCAAAATGTATCAACTTCTTTAACTATGATGCTTCTGCTAAGACTCCCAACTTTATTGTATTTTGAAGTTACAGAAATAGTCATAGTAAGGATTTCCTTCAAGGAGTCAGCTTTACTGGGCTCTCTCCAGGCCCTCTGCTGGTTGCTTCACAACCTGGAATCTAGGCCTTTCTCTGTCTTCTGGCATCTCCTACTGTTGGTTCTTGGGGCCTTTCTCAGCTGTTTAATTCTTGTGTGTTTCTTTAAGACTTCAGTTGGCCAAGAAAAAAAGTTCAGTTCCAACATTTCATTCGTTTGAAAAATAACAGCTTGCATTTATACTGAAAATGGCAAAGTATTCCACAGATATGATCTCATGGGATTCTCAAAAGACATCTTAATAAAAATTCCTTTCTTAGCTAAGGGCATGGAGGGTAAGCTTAAAAGTGGCCCCGGCTCCTGATGTTGGCTCTTCTCAGCCACCCAGCATCTGATGACCCCTGTAGCATTCGGGGAACCCTCCAACATCATCAGGCAAGTGTGCATGTCCCCAGCCTCTGTTTCAGCTGTGACATAGGCACGTGGCCCAGGACCTGCCTGTGACCCAGCTCCGGCCTCAGGCTTTGCATCAGAAGTTAGAGAAATGGAAACACGGGACCCATTCTGGGGTTGGAAGGGGCAGCTACATCTCGTTTTAGGAGGCAGTGCAGGGACAATGATTCAAGTGGGAACATCTCTACCACAATCCTACCTCGGAGTCAGTAGGACAAGAACCCACATCCGGTGCCCAGCAATGGGGCGAACGCCAGACAATTTTGCAAGACAATTTTGGACTCCGTTCCTTGCTGTGCTCGCATAGTTCTCTACCTCTCTGGGAGATTCTCGCAGACACTGAGACTTCATCCCTGCCCCCGTGCTTTTTAAAAAATAGATTTGGCAAAGAGTAGAATAGAATAGAATTGACATACAATTGAATAAAATTGGATTGATATACAATTGAATAAAATAGATTTGACATACAATAAACTGCACATATTTAAAGTATATAATTTGATAATTTTGACATATATCTACACCTGCAAAATCATGACCATAATCACAATAGCAATAATACTCATCACTACCAAGAGTCCTTTTATGCTCCTTTGTAAGCCTTCTTTTCTACTCATTGCCACCCCTCCCCCACCCCTGCCCATTCCAGGCAGCCACTGATCTGTTTTCTGTCATTACAAAAAACGATTTTCCAGAAATTTTACATAAATAGAGTCATACGGAGTACACATTTTTTGTCTGGCTTCTTTCACCCAGCATAATAATTTTGACATTCAGTTTGCTGCAAGTATCAATTGTTGAACATCCTTTTTATTGCTAAGTAGCATTCTGTTGTAAAGATATACCACAATTTATCCATTTGCTGATGGACATTTGGATTGTTTCCAGGTTTAGGGTGTTACAAATAATGCTTCTAGGAAAATTCATATGTAAGTCTTTGCATGGCCACGTGCTTTCATTTCTTCTGAGTGAATGCCTAAGATGGAATGTCTGGTGGATAATACTTAATTTAAGAAGCTGCCAGGAATTTTCCAAAGTGATTGCACCATTGTACATTCCTACCAGCAATGAAAGCTCCAGGTCCTTCACATCTTCTGCAACATTTGGTATGATAAGTCTTAAGTGTTACCCTTTCTAATAGGTATGAAGAGATCTCATCATGGTTTAATTTGTGTTTCCCTAATTACTTGATGATGTCGAGGTATCTTTTCAACTGCTTTTTTTTTTTTTTTTTTTTGCCATCCATATATATTCTTTGCTGAAGTATCTGATCAATTCTTTTGCGCAGTTATTAATTGGGCTGTTTTTTTTTTATTATTGACTTTTGAGAGCTCTTTACATATTCAGGTTACAAATATTTTCACATTTTCTGCTCCCCTGGGACTTGCCATTTTATTCTCTTAAAAGTGTCTTTTAGGGGCACCTGGGTGGCCCAGGCAGTTAAGCATGCAACTTCGGCTCAGGTCATGATCTCACAGTTTGTGGGTTCAAGCCCTGCATTGGGCTCTCTGTTGTCCATGTGGAGCTTACTTCCAATCCTCTGTATCCCTCTCTCTCTGCCCGTCCCCTGCTGACTCTCTTTCTCTCTCTTTTTCTCTCAAAGATAGATAAACATTAAACAATTTTTAAGAGTGTGTTTTAAAAGGCAGAAGTTTTAAATTTTGATGAAGTCCACTCTGCATGTGTTGAATTGCTTTCAGTAGCACATCCAAGAAATCTATGCTTACCTTAGCATCTCAACTTGAATTCTCTTATATTTCTTTAAAAAAAATTGCAAGCTAAATCTTTTATATGTAGCTCTATGATCCATTTTGAGTTTATTTTCTCCTGTAGCGCCCCCACAGTCTCACTATTCCCTAGCTCACAGAGTCAGTGTCTGCTCTGTCTGCCCCCTTTCCCTGCCATCTAGCTTTCCAAACTTCTGCCAATTGGCTCTGTTCACACTTCTCCCGCCACCTAGAACATGTTTCCCTTATCCCTTTTGACCAAATACCTTATCTATTTTAACTCAACATAAGCTATCCCGTGCTTGACATAGCTGAGCACATAGAAGACACTATTGTTTTTAAAACTGAGTGAAGGAATGAGTGACGTTGAGTTCCGAGACTAAGATGATGTTAGAGTAAGCTGGGGAACTGGAATTTGGCGCTTGGTTCCCTGTGGCATTTGAATTAAAGGCTCAAAAAGACTTTCTGACTGCTGTCAGCTTCCCCTACTCATTTTCGAAACGTCAATAGTGGTACCCAGCCTGCAAATCTTTTGGGGATTGAGCCATTTCCTGCCCCATGATTGGTTGCCGTTATACCATGAAGTTATTTATGGGTGGCTTTAGTCTTTAAGAATTTCTGTTGATCCAATAATTGGTCTAAGCATTAGTTTCTGATGATTTAGCTGTGCTCCTTGTGAATTAATGATGACTAATGATAGGGATTTAAGAACTGATACCCTCAGGTATTTAGCTCTTTTAAGTAGCACATTAAACAATATAACACTTAAAGTTCATGTTCCTTAAAAAAATATTTCATGAAAACCCAGGAGGTGAACCATAAGTGCTATATAAGTTGCATTAAGGATTAATTTTATAGCTCCAGAGGTAGAGCCAGAAGCACATTCTTTTTTGTCTAAATCAATGTGCCTTTCACTAGGAACACAGGCTCATAATGAATGGGTAGTATATGGATTCCAGCTCCCAAACTCCAAAATCCGGTGCTTAAAAGAGGGAAGCATACAAACCTGAATTCAACTGTAAAGAAACATCAGATAGACCACATTGAGAGATAGGCTCAAAAGTATCAAGATTATGAGAGACAAAAAGACAATGGGGACCTGTCCCAGATTAGAGTCATTACAACTAAATGCCATTGTGAAATGCTGGCTTAGATCCTAGGTTATAGAAAGAACATTGGTGTGACAACTGGCAAAATTGGAATAAGGTCTGTTGATTAATTAGTGGTATTGTCTGTACTATTTTTACTTTTCCGGTCTTGATAGTTGTACAATGGTTTCATTTGTGGAAGATAGAAGAATACATGAAAACTTTGGGGACTATTTTTACAACTTGCTTAGAAGACTAAAATTAATCCATAATAATATATTGTTCAAAATATTCCTAAAATAAATTAATAAGCAAACAAAAAGTCCAAACAGATACACGAAAAGAGAGGGAGACATTTTCTAATGCAGAGAATACTATAAAGATTTTAAATTGGCAGGGTGCCAGGGCGTCTGGGTGGCTCAGTCGGTTAAGCGTCCAACTTTTGATTTTGGCACAGGTCATGATGTCGTGGGTTTGTGAGTTCAAGCCTCACATGGGGCTCTGTTTGTTTTCAGCACAGAGCCTGCTTCGGATCCTCTGTCCCCATCTCTGTTTGCACCTCTTCCACTCCTTCTCTCTCTCTCTCTCTCTCCCAATATAAATAAACTTAAAGAGAAAGTATTCATTGGCAAGGTTCCAGGAGCAAAAAAAAAAAGGCATGCAAATTGATCCTCCTGAGCCTATGGCCCCTCAAGAAAACGGATTCTTCTCGATATAATAGAAGAACAAAGCCACCACCTCTGGTCTCAGCAGATGCAACAGCTGGAATACAGAACAGGTACCTGACCTATTGCCTTGGGCTGCCCTGCTGACTGGGCCCGGGGGCTGCTGGGTGTCAGCCTAAGACTTCCCCAAAGTGGGAAGGAATCAGAGCTTCTCTGCCCAAATACAAGTGAGCCACCGATCTTTCTGAAATAGACAAACCAGTCAGCTGTTTATATTCCAAGTATGACATTGGTTCCCCAGTACAGCCTGTTGCACTGTAATCATGGGACTTGATCAGATTCACCCATAAGGAGTATCAGCTTCAAACAAAGAAGCTGGTGAGCAGAGAAAATACAATCTTTCTTCCAAGCCGTGTCGACAAAAAAAGATCATCCCAACGACCCCTCCTTTTGAGAGCACTATGGTCTCTGCTGTACTCGAAGAAGCCTGGGCTCAAAGAAGCCTGCTGACCTGCTGAAGAATGCAGGGATGAAAGGGATTCCAGTGGCTTCCATCCAAGTCCCACATACCATAGAGAGGAATGACTCCTTTCCACCTCTGAGCTAGGTCAATGCCAATGTCCCTTCTAAATTTAACTTAACCTATTTAATCTTCTAACTAGTAACTTAAGGAAAGAGCATCTACTCACGTGAGAAACACAGACTAAACCTAAGGGCTGTCATTACCATTACAAGGCAAAGCCTGGCATTGCTGAACGAGAGGCACTTCTCTCTCTGGTTCGGAACCATGACCTGTGGTGTGTCTACTTCTGGGCTCTGGAAGCTGTGGCCTCTGTGCTTCTCAGGTACTGTATCATACACTATTAACCTGGGTGTATTTTCAATTCTTTTCCATTGGCATCTCTCTGAAACAGACTAACAGCAAGCAAATGAAAACCTCCCTCTATAGTTCTCTCTATTCCTTCACAGCCAAAAGCCAGGAAATTTTATACAGACTTTGCCATATCCATCATCTTCCTTTCCACTGCCTCCTTAGTCAACTCCACCACGCCCTGGGAAGGAAAGAGACATTCAGTAAGGCCACCCCTATACCACGAACCCAAGGGACATCTTCTGGCAGCTAACAAAACAACTTGGTGATCGCAGAAAGTTAAGATCAGAAATTGTATTCCAAAATTTTGCTGGACACTGGGGTGGCTCAGTCAGCTAAGCGTCCGACTTCAGCTCAGGTCATGATCTCAAGGTCCGGTCTGTAGGTTCGATCCCTGCATCGGGCTCTGTGGTGATAGCTCAGAGCCTGGAGCCTGCTTTAGATTCTGTGTTCCCCCCTCTCTCTCTGCCCCTCCCCATTCACACTCTGTCTCTCTCAAAAATGAATAAACATTTTTTAAAAAGTTAAAAAAAAAAACCAAAATTTTGCTAATGACTTTGAAAAGCCAACTCTAAGACCTTTTTTTTTTTTTTTAAATCTATCGTGTTCTTTCACTTAGCTCTTTTCAATTCTGAGGAAAACTCTTTTCCTCGTCTTCTGTGATTCAATGTTCTCCTGAGACTGTGCTCATCTTTTGTTCCATTTCATCTTATCTTCTGTCTTTCCTGCCCTAATCATGGTCTTCCACAGGGTTCTGCCTCAACCTTACCCCTCCTCACCTTCTCCTCTCCAGTGAGCATCTCTTCACCCCGTATCTCTGTGGGGATCACTCCTTCACCCGATTCTCTTGATGATGATGATCTTCAGGACCCCTGGGTGGAGGTCATGCCATGCTGCTGCTTCCAAGGATACTCCACAGTCAGCTCTCCTGCAATGTAAGATTGGGTAAAGAATTCCCTGGGCTATGCAGTATATGGGGGTAAGATTATATAGCTAGTAATTCCTCTGGAAACCTTTGTCTCCCTAAAAGAATGCAGACGAGTCCCAAACATATTCAGTATAATTCAACTCTTCTTCTGGGAATCAGCTATTTTCTTCTGTCCCAAGACTGGGCTTCCTGAGAAAATGATCCACATTTCCCTAAGAAAATAAAACTTGATTCAAGCCCAGAAATATTTAACTATAGGCTAATCATAAGCATTAAAAAGATATTGATCACCTATTTAATACTGACATCCATTTCTCCAGTTACCCCATACTCCACTGATTCAAGGGACTGTGTGCATTATAACAATTTTGTGACCTCAAGGTAACATTTCTCATTACATTTCTCATTTAGCAAGATTAGCTAAAATGGTTGTGTGTGTGTGTGTGTGTGTGTGCACGCGTGTGTGCATGTGCATATGTGTGTATGACTCAGAAACTTTTAAAAAGGTTCCAACTTCTTTTGGTTGTTCTTTGAAATCTTATCTTTGTTCTTTCTAGAAAATGCACATGTGTCTTGTGCACATGTCAGCAATGACAAAACTTATATTTTTAGTCTGACTTCCCTCCAGAACTCAACCCCCTAAATTTTTTCTACCTGGCAGACCATTTTATACAAAAATTAACCGTGAATTCCTTGAAAGTGGGGACAATTTTGGATACACCTTTATATACTTCATGCCTAGTACAATGCCCAGTACAGAGCAGATGCTCAGAAATATTAAAGAAATGAATGGACATTATTCAAGATTATGAGATTATGGAATACTGTTTGTGGAAAGCACTTAATGGTCAAGTATACTGGTATGGGTTACTATTAATTTAAAGGTACTGTTAATTAAAAATAACCATGACAATCAATATTTGTACTATACCTGAAGATATGTTAGCATTAAAATCATGTGTTAATACTTTCTAAAATGTGTGTGTGTGTGTGTGTGAGAGAGAGAGAGAGAGAGAGAGAGAGCGAGCATGGGCAGGTGCAAGCACGAGTGGGGGAGGGGCAGAGGGCGACAAAGAGAGATTCGTACACAGGCTCCATGCTCAGTGCAGAGCCCAACGCAGGACTCTGTCTCACAACCTGAGGATCATGACCTGAGTCGAAATCAAGCAGCATGTGCTCAGCTGACTGAGCCACCCAGGTGTCCCCATGTATTAATACTTCAAATTTAATTTAGCAGCATCTTCCTCAATATGGCTACAACTTTAAGTCCTTCTCCTCCAAGCTAATAAACTCAGTCTAGTCAATGTCTCTGGAACATACTATCTTTATTTCTTTGTGTCTGTAATTAATTCCCCTTTTTAAAGTAAAATTGAATTCCTATTTACTCTTATTTAAATGTTTTTCAAGGTTCATCTCAGCTCCCCACCTCTTAGAGCAAGGATTCCCTCAGCCTTCAAGCCCACATGCCTCTGTCCTCTGAATTCTTTTTTTTATGTTTATTTAATTTTTGAGGGGAGAGAGACAGAGAGAGAGAGAGAGAGAGAGAGAGAGAACAGGGGAGGAGCAGAGAGAAAGAGAGATACAGAATCCGAAGCAGGCTCCAGGCTCTGAGCTGTCAGCACAGAGCCTGACGCTGGGCTCAAACCTACACACTATGAGATGGTGACCTGAGCTGAAGTCAGTTGCCCAAATGACTGAGCCACCCAGGCGCCCCAGTCCTCTGAATTCTTAAAGTGTGTGGTCTAACTTCCTAATGGATAATCAGGGTACAACTGTGTGTCTAATTCTAGTTCATTTGCATTCTGTGTAAACTTCCTCAGCTACTTAACCTTCTTGAACCTTGATTTCCCAATCTATGGAGAAGACATACTACATTCACTTCTCAAGATTTTATTTTAAGGATTATGTGAAATAATGTTTATAAAGAACTTAGCTTGTATGTGGTAAGTATTCAATTAAGAATAACTCTAGGAGTGCCTGGGTGGCTCAGTAGGTTAAGAATCTGACTCTTTTTGATTTTGGCTCAAGTCATGATCTCAGAGTTGTGAGACTGAGCCCCACATCAGCTCCATGCTGAGCTTGGAGTCTGCTTAAGATTCTCCCTCTCTTTCTCTCAAAAAAAAAGTAGATCTAGTGTTATTATGTGGTACATACCATTTGCCATCTTATTTTGTTGTGGACTTTTAATGAATATTTCATTACTCTCTAGAGTGGAGGTCTTTCTTCATAATTTTTTAATCACTGACAGTTGTACCTTACTAAAGGGCTTGATGATTTACTTATGATCTACTTAATTATGATTGTTATTGTTATCATTATTATTATACCTCAGGCTTCTATAATATTTTACAGTTACAAAGCTTTTTCATGTACATTTTATTTCATAACCATGCAGTGACATAGGCTGAAAGCTTTTTAGACAAAACAACAAAAAGCACTAAGTATAAAAGAATAAAAGGATAAATTGACTTTATCAAACTTTAAAATTTCAACTTCTCAAAAAATATATCCAGCTGAGCAAAATATTTGTATTCTCTGTATCTAACAAAAGACTATGTCCAGAATTATAAAGAACTCTTACACCTAAATGATAATAAAACCTGATATTTTAAATGGTCAAAATATACAAACAGGCACTTCAAAAAATAAAATATATGAATGGTCAATAACACATGAAATAATATCATTAGTCATTGAATATTAACATTAAAATCACCATGCGGCTTTACAAACCATTTCACATGCAGTGGAATGGCTAAAGTTTAAACTATCTAAATTAACCATTGTTGGCCAGGATATGAAACAATCAGAATGTGTATATAAAGGGGTATGGTTTGGGAAAGTTTGGCACTTCTTGAAATAAATTTAAATATGTTCTTACCGTAAGACCCAGCGATTTCCATCCCAGGTTTTGCCCAAGAGAAATGAACACACATGCCAGCAAAAACAATCACATGAATGTTCATATTTATTTATAAGAGACAAACACCAAATGTCCGTCAATGAGAAAATAGATAAACAGAAGCATAGCTGCATCATGAAATATTACACAGCAATAAAAAGAAGCAAGCAAAAGGAAGAACTATTGATACATACAACAATATGAACCAATTTCAAAAGCGTGCTGAGAGAAATAAGCCAGATATAAAAGAATGCATACTGTATAATTCAATTTATATGGAGCACTAAAACAGATTAATCTAGAGTGATAGAAAGCAGATCAGTCAGTTGTTGCCTGGGGGTGGAGAGAGGGGGGAAAGGGTTTCACTGCAAAGGTGCAAGAGTGAAATTTTAGGACTGATAGACAAGTTGTATATATTGATTACAGCAGATGTACACATTTATCAACATTTGTCAACTGTACACTTTAAAAGGGCATATTTATATTTACACAATAAAATAAATATACTTCAATAAAGCTGATTTAAAAGGAAGGAAGCAAAGAAGGAAGAAAAGCAGGAAAGAAAGAAGTGAGCGAGGAAGGGAGGGAAAAAGGAAGGGAGGGAGGGAGCTCAGAGAGTTTACTTGTTTTGCTAAAGACCAGAGCCCAAACCCAAGACCTCTGATTCTCAATACATTGCTTTCCCCCAACACCACATTGCCTCTGGATTACCATGGGGGGGAGGGGGGGGCAGGGATTTTAATCATCACATCTTCCGAATGTTGAGAAAAAAACAATCGCATATTTTCAGAAAATGCTACTGGTTATCTGTTTCTTTTATTTAAAAAAAAAATTTTTTTTAACGTTTACTTATTTTTGAAAGACAGAGACAGAGTGTGAGCACGGGAGGGGCAGAGAGAGAGGAGACACAGAATCCAAAGCAGGATCCAGGCTCTGAGCTGTCAGTACAGAGTCCGACGCGGGGCCCAAACTCACGAACTCATGATCACGTGAGATCATGACCTGAGCCGAAGTTGGCGCTTAACCGACTGAGCCACCCCGACCCCCCCTGGTCATCTATTTCTAATCAAACTTCCAAAATGTTAATTCAGTCTTTATCTTGCTCTCCATGCATAGTAACACATACATAAATCTGGTGAGTGACCTGGTGGCCGTGGATGGGTGTGACTGGTGCCCAAGTGAGGAGTCTCCTCGGACTCCCTGCTTCTCCTGTCCCTTATTGCTCTGCACCACACTCTTCTTCCTGCCGGAGCTGGAGTTAGGAATCTACTCTTCCCGGGTCATGGTCTAGACCTCTTGCTGCTGCACGAGAAGCAATATCGACTGTGAATTAGTGGTGTTCAGCTCTGTACTTACAGTTTATGTGGAGGTAGGCTTTCGAGCTATTGGATCGAAAGGGATATCTAATTCACTCCACAGCTTCAAGGCAGAAAAACTTCCTGCTGCTTTATCTTTCTTCCATTAACATATATATTTACGACATTAGCAAGCTATCAGTACTCAGTTCGGAGAGCCTAGATAGTGCATTCAGTACATTTTTCAGTCTCCTGACGGTACATTTCAGAGGGAGCAAGGAAAGCTGAAAATAGAGGAGAGTGAGTGTAGGGTAAGGACAAGGACATGCATGACCTCGGGGTAAGGTGGCTTAGGGTCTGAGCAACATGGCATCCAAGAGACAGTACCAGATCGGGGGAAGGAAAAACACCGGAAGCAAAATGCTGCTGAATCTAAGACTTCCCCTGGAGCATGGGACAGTGGTTTGGTATTTTTCAGAGCCAGACAGGTCTTGGCTTGAGTGCTATCTCATTTCTGGGTGAACATGAGCAGGTGAATGAACGCCTCTGAACTTCTGCCTCCACACCACACAGTGAAAATAATCAAGTCTTCCCCTTGGTATTATTAGAAGAATTAAAGGGCCATGATGCATGAGAAGGTCATGATAACTTTTCTTAATAAATAAAATGGTAAAAGTGGAAGAGACCATAAAGTCTTTTAGTTCAACACCTTCCTCATACAGGTAAGAGAAACATTTGCTTGTGATCCCACCACTGGCCATTGGCAATCCTCAGATCTCCTGACTCGTATGTTATTTCCACCATCCCATGAGGCACATCTCATTTGGGAGTTAGTAATTATTATGCTCTATGTGCATGTGGGTAAGGGTCCAAATCCAAGGAGCCATCAGAAAGGGCAACTCTCTTACCTCACGTTTTTCACTCAAGAACACTGAACTAAAGTACCTTCTGTTTGGAAAGCTGCTCTGGTGAATAGTTTATAAATCTCTGGTAGACTTTCATAACCCAAGACATATTTGATATCTCCTCCTAAAGCACTTCTGAGCAAATTCTGCTTTCTGGAAGGAAATAGTACCAGAGGTTTCCAGATGGAGCCCTCAAATTCCTCCAAGTCGACAGTTGTTCGAAGGCAAACAGCTACCATTTGAGGGTTGCCCTGTACCTAGACCTCTTTCAGCTTGAAAGGACAGTTCCCTATTTTGTGAGCTTCAGAAGAAAGTTGAACTCTGCTGTAGATGACAGAAAGAGAAGTGTGAAGATGTTCCCTCTACCACCCCTACTGTGCCCTGCCAGTCAGATGTTCCCATCAGACCGTGATCCTTTTTTTTTAATTAAAAATTTTTAATAGTTTATTTATTTTTGAGACAGAGAGAGACAGAGCACAAGCTGGGGAGGAGCAGAGAGAGAGGGAGACACAAAATCTGAAACAGGCTCCAGGCTCTTAGCTGTCCACACAGAACCTGATGCGGGCTCGAACCCACAAACCACGAGATCATGACCTGAGCCTAAGTTAGACGCTTAACCGACTGAGCCACCCAGGTGCTCCATCAGACCGTGATCCTTAAGTGAATGATGCTAAGACTAGAATTCAAGACAGCATCACCAGAGGCAGTAATATAGCATTCATGGCAGTAGTGTCTAGAGCTGTTTTCTCAACCTGTCTTCTTTTCATTGTCACTCTCCTAATGAGACTTTTTAGACTTTTTGTTAAATTGCCCTCCCATGAAATATTTAGACAATAGATGTATGTAAATTCATGCTTTATACATAAGAGTAGTATTTTTTTTATTCTACTCCTTGGAGGGTGATATCACTCCTATTGAGAATGCATGTGGTATCCCACAGGGGCATCCCACCCACAGGTTCCTGTGAATTAATAATGGCAGTATATCTTGGTCCCTAGCATCTCTTGTCTCTTACTCATTTTCACAGCCTGGATCTTCATCTATCTGTGAGTTACCTAGGATTTTTCCAGTTAAGTTCCTATCTTAGTTTGGATTTGCCTGGAAGCTGACTCCAAGACAAGGATTCAAGTGCCCATTATTTATTTGGGAGAAGATCCCAGTAAACGCCATGGGCAACTGGAGCTCAAGTCCATGGGGAACCCCAGGCAAGACAGTAAGACATTCACCAGAATCAGCTCACCCAAGGGTCAAGGCAGTTGGACAGTTTGTACACCAATACCCAGCAGTCATTGCTTGAGTATTGCTGCCTAGGGTGCTACATCCCTGCACTTCTGGTCTGCTGCACATGAGCAGAGCAGCTCTGAAGGCCAGGCAAAGAGACATCAATGCTGACAGCTAGAAGTCTGGCGTATGCGCTCTGGAGTGAAAAAAGTCAAGGGATGTGGTGGAGGCACTGAGAATGAAAAACAGATGAAAAGCACAAATCATGGACTTTCAGCAACGATTTTGAAGTCTATGTCAAAAGGATGGCACTGAGGTAGTTGGAAATCAAAGGCAAAGTGTGATATAAAGTTCCCCAATTATACTATCAGCTGAATTCATATCTACATAATGGTTTTGTGTTTTTGTTTTGTTTTTGTATGTGTAAGGTCACTGATCATAAGAGAACTGGAATGGGGATCTATGGGAGGATTTAGGGACTTCCAATTTTCTCAAACCTCAACCCACTCTTAGCACCCCCTTTTGAGTCTCCTTCCTTGTCTGATTAGGCTCTGCATGTTTGGCCTGAGGACTCTGGCCTTCTCCCAGATGGAGAAAAGCAGATTCTCCTCATGCTCTATAACCCCCCAACCACCTTTACATGCTGATCCTCGATATCTCCAGACCTGTAACTAAAGTCGGAGCCCAGAATTTCCTAGAGGAAAGGGAAGATTTACAAAGCCAAACCCAGTAGATTTACCCACCAAAAGACTTACAGGACTTCACTCAATTATATTGACAAAGATCTGTGAACGTCTGAGAAAGGGGATTCTGAGGGCTATTGAATCTGTGAACGTCTGAGAAAGGGGATTCTGAGGGCTATTGAGTCAGGCAGGAGGAATAAACATCACTTTGATCAGGATAACTGTGGCTACAATCACCCATGATTCCGGATCTACTAACGCTAGGCTCAGCAGCTGAGAGTCGTTCTGATAGAGTGCTTATCAGCTGAAGAAGCCTTGGGCTTAATTGGAAGTGCAGCTTCGGGAAAGTTGAGAGGCCGGAAATGGTGAGTTCAACAGAGAAGAAAATAATTCAAAGATGTCAAGAGATAGGAATGCAGTTGTAGAATTAGCCCTATAGATGATCTCATCATCGAGGCCAGAGATAGCCACTGGTGAGGGAAACACCAACGTTTTTGAAAAGCAGCACAGTGGCTCTTCTCTGGGGGCAGGGGGTTCGGTCGGAAGATGCCACCATTGAAAAGCAACTTGCCTTGATTGCGATGACCATAGGAAAGTCCCGAGGTGACAAAGGGCATGTGAGTATACCAGAATAGATAAATACAAACAGGTACAGTCACCTTGGTAGACATTAGGACTCATCGGAAAGATGGACCTGCTGAGGTTTTTAGGGTACAGTAAATTGATCATAGGGTTCCTGGCCCAGCTTGATGGGTATAACTGAGAAAATTCCAAGACTGTTGAATCAAAGCTACCACCATATCAGAACATTGAGGCCATTTCTAAATCCCAATCAGTTCACAGGTCCACACTCCTTCAAATGGAGGCTTAAGAATCCATTTTCTACCATTGCAGGTAATAGAAGTGAATTTCCCTTCTAGCCTTCCCCAAAGCTACTTGTGTCCATTCTTATGGGTCGCTGTACTGGGGAAAAGAAAATTCCCAAACTTTTCAGAAATATTTGGACACTGGCTTCAAGTTAACCATATTGTAAAAGCAGGAGACTACTACAGATGAGGTGAGTAATAGAATTTTGGAGTGTGTGTGTGTGTTAGACTTTTTTTTTTTTGTGATGGTGGTGGGGAATATAATAAACATGGAGAAGATTGGGTACCTGAGTGGTTCAATCGGTTAAGTGTCCAACTTCAGCTCAGGTCATGATCTTGCAGTTCGTTGAGTTCAAGCCCCTCATCAGACTCTGGGCTGATGGCTTAGAGCCTGGGTCTTGCTTTGAATTCTGCATCTCTGCCTTTCTCTGCCCCTCTCCCGGTCTCTCTCTCTCAAAAATAAATAAATATTTTTTTTTAAATTTTTTTTAAGTTTAAGAAACATGGAGAAGAATGTAAAACCCATGACAAGTTTTCGCTCATGTAATAGCATCTATTCTCCCCTTCATCGCTGAATCCTTTGCCCCTAAACCTTGGTTTCTCACACAATCCCCTCTCCCTCACACCCTAGGGTCTTTGAACTTGTGTGTCCTTGGTCTGAACTTTCATCTCACCTCTTCCTACCCCCTCACCTAATGAATTCTTCCTCATCCTTCACCTTCCTCTCTATGGAAGGGGCACATCCACAGAGACAGTGGCCTGTGCCTGTCTCTGCTGGGATCGAGGAATCTATGTCAACTTCCTTGGATCAAGAGGACTATGGGACAGTAGTCCTTTCCGCCAAAGCACTATCCTCAGTTTGTTGATGTAAGGTCATGAGGGTGACTTGATGGTGTCTGACAATACTAACTTGATAGAATGATGAGCACCTTAAGAGCGAGAACCACATCTTTTTCCTCATCACTAGACCCCTGTCTCCCGAGTACAATGCCTGGCATGGTAGACCTTCAAAAATATTTGTCGAATGAATAAATGAATAAATGAATGTACGTACATTGTTGACTTCAAAAAAAAATCTTGTGAGAATTAAAATTTGGCATCCATCAGCCCCTATTTTTCAGGATCTTTACCAGAACTTTCTTCTGGTAACTGTGAGCTGAGGCAGAAACATATTATTCTCCACACTACCCATGTCTGGAGGTATAAGTGTGCCCCCTCCAGAACAGGGCCTGGATCAATAAAGTCGCAGTATGATACTCTTCCCTAAAGTTTAACCAGACAGTAAAAGCTGGCTCGGGATCTGAAAAAAAATAATAAGATTCTATGGCAAGGATTAAAAGGGGAAAAGGAACCATCCACCATCTCTCCTTTGTTTCGGCGTCCCTGAGAAGGGGCTAATGGAAGAGTTTGCAGCTGAGAAACTGGATTTTAATTGGTCTACAAAACTCTAACAAAGCTTTGTTTCGAGGCTTTAATTTCACCATACTTCCCTTTTAACAAACTTCAAGGAAATAACTCACCCTGAACTGCAACAGCAGATTTCCAAAGAGCTACCAAATAAGAAAGGCACATGTTTCCTGTATTTGGGTGAATGAACGGGCCACACTCAACTTAAAAGGCTTTTTTACTAGGAGAGGATGCAAAAGCAGTTTTTCTCCAGTGTTACTTTTCTAATGAAAACGTTTGGTGCCACCTGCTGGCAGAATTCATACAGACGTCTTTGCTTTCACGGATGGTGATGGTCTCCCAAACAGGCTAGATCTGAAAAACCCTGTAACTAATTCGGTAAATTTCTAAGAATATAGGGAATTTAAGTTTCTTATTTTCTTATTGAAAAAAAATCCCATCTGAGATTCTCCACCACCTGGGGCAAATTTATGTTCTTGCAGAAGTTTTTCACTGCAAATTTTCTTTAAAGGAATATACGTTCTACATAGCTCATTACTGAGCTAAAAGGACAATTGAGACGAGAGGAATTGCCCAGAAATCCTAAAGGCCTCTTCCGTCTCTTAACATACAAGGATTCTGAGAAGGTTCGAGTATGTTTCTGATGCTAACATTTTGCCCAAGCAAACTCATCCAGTTAGCTAGCTTTCCCTTTGCGAAAAAGTCTCACATTCCACGTCATTGGGTAAAACATAAATAAACCCAGTTAGTCCCTCTGATGTTTTATGAGCTAGAATTGCACTTCTTAACCTACCATTCATTCCCGAGCATGAGAAAAACTAGAAGAGGGATATTTAGTGTCTTAACAAGATCACGTGAGGATAGCTGACATAATTAACTAGCTGACTTATTACTTTGACTAGCTGACATAATGAACACAAATTATGTTTCAGAGAAATCCACCCCCTTATAAATCAACTGTGTTTACAAATCCCCACATGCTCAAGCCATGTGTAGGAGCGGCACAGAGAAAAAAGTCATTTTCCTGGAAATGTGTGGGTTGATGAGACAAGCCCTGGCGGCCTCGCAATTCAGAGGCACGTTCATGGTGAAGGTGATTCTCAGCATGCTGGCCGCATTCATGCTGACCACCAGAAATGTGGTCCTAAGGCTCAGCCAGCACAGAAAGGCATATGCAGGGGTGCTTGGGTGGCTCAGTCCATTAAGCGTCCGACTTCAGCTCAGGTTCATGATCTTATGGTTTGTGAGTTCGAGCCCCACATTGGGCTCTGTGCTGACAGCTGAGAGCTTGGGGCCTGCTTTGGATTCTGTGTCTGCCTCTCTCTCTGCCCCTCCCATGCTCACACACACTCTCTCTCTTTCTCTCTCTCAGAAATAAATAAACAGTTATACAAAAAAAGAAAAGAAAAGAAAGGCATACGCAGACTTAGCCAAATGGCAGCGTTTCTTGCACCAGAATTTAAGTCAGTACTTCAGGGAGAAGAGTCCTCAGAAACAGGCCAGCAAGAGCCTGAAGGTTCTGAAATATCTTTTTATTTAACCCCCCGTTTTTACAGACAGAGGCCCTAGAGTGACTATTCCATGAGCCTTTTTAGTTAGGGCAGAATCAGAGACAAGGTCTCCTGATTGTCTCCCTTCTGCTTCTGCTTCATCATATGCTTCTCTAACTGATGTCTTCCTATGAAATGCAGGACATGAAGGTGGATGGGAGAAGAGGAAAACCCACATGTGAGTGCATTTAATCTACATCGCTAAGCCCGATGTCTTTCTCTTTAAAGAAATACATAGAGCCCTTGATATCAAATAAAGGGGGAAGGGAGAAAATGAGAGCTCAGCTAAGCAGAAGGCATGCAGCAAAGTGAATCCTGATGCCCGTGTTAAGCGCCTACTAGGTGCCCGAGTACTTTACACACATCATCTTCGAGCCTAGTAAATACTCTTTAAGAGAGCATGCTTCTGTCCATTACACAGGTGAGCAGGTGGTAAATGACCCACCGTCGTGCAGTAACGAAGGGCAGAAACTACTTGTGAAGTCAGAACTCCCCGCTCCAAACCTTACGGTCCATTCACTTCATCAGACCGCCTTCTCTGAGCATCTACAACTGTGCCCATTCTTACGTGTGACTTGGACAGATCAAGGGGCAGACGCACCGGAAGTCCACTGTAACACGTCCCCCGTTGTAAGGAAGTGCCACTTCTATCAGCCTCGTTAATACACAGAGTGGCCCCAGACAGCACAGCCTCCGGTGGCTGAGCTCAGCATTTGCCTTTCAAATGAGAATTATTGACTCAGGGTGAAGACTTCAGTTTCGAGCATGAGTCATCCCGCCTAGCAGATCTGGTTTGTTTTTAGCCAAATGTGGGGTGTGTGTTCACCAACAAAGCATGTCACAGAGAATGTCCACACACACCCACACCCCCCCCTACACACACACGTCTGCCTGTTACAGCTGCCTCAGACATCTCTTGTCTGCCAGAATAGGGTCTGTTTGTGACACCCTCCCCCCAACATCTTTAGGGAATGTGATGTTTGCAGAGGTCACAGACAGGAAATGACCTTGAGGAAAGTCACTTGATGTCATTCCTTGAATGTTCTGCTGTCAGCTCCCCAAACTGTCAGGAATGAGGCAGTGAGTTTGGCCTTCAGCTGCACAAACAGAGGCCACCGAAGGATGCCAGGAAAGAAGAAGGTTGGTGATCACAGTCATTCGCATTTGAACCAAATATGGCAGCTGCCACAGGAGACTGACTGATACCAGGATTCAAACAAGCGTGAGCTCAAACCCGGCGGCTGCCGTTTTCTAGAGGCAGGACACTGAACGACGTGTGTGGCATCTCAGTTTTCTCATCTGCTGGGTAGGCCTCAGAGCACGACACAGGCCATCAGTCCCTGGTAAATGCTGCTTCTCGTTCTTTCTGTCTCCAACCTCACGACGTGATCACTGGTGTCCATCTGAACCCAGAACAGCGGCCCATCTGAAGGGCTTTCCAGCCCAGCACCCCTGCTCTCCAGGCCACACTGATACTGACATAGGACAAAACCACAAGCCGGACCTGTAATATAAAATTGCTTGCATCAGATTCTTGAAGGGTCCATTTGCGTCCAAATGTTGAAGAATCACTTATAAATTCTCCCTCCCAGCTCCCGGAAGCTCTCTCTTCTTCTTGGTAACTGTCACCGAATGGGTTCAGGCCTCATGGTTTCTCCTCAAATACGGCAGCCCGGCCGCACTGTCTCCCTGTCTTCAAGCTGCCCCTCTGTCATTCTCCGCACCGCCGCCACAGTGGGCGCTCCGACATCCCCATCAAAGGGAGTGCATACTCTTGGTCATGTCCTGATTTCATTCCCCGGTCTCCTTTCAGACAGAGCCTGGGTTTTATTTAGGGACCTGTAGCTCCCTCCTTTGCCTGTGCCTCAAGGAAAGCCACCCAGATCCCCGTTCCCTTGCATGAGTTTCCTTGGTCTTACCAGAGACTGGTTTAGTTACGATCCACATCTCAATTCTGGACGATGATATGTAAGAAATGGTTTTGGTTATTCCTTGGAAAGTTCTTCATCACTCTTATCTGTAGGCCATGAAACAGGCGTAACTCTGGCATGATACTATCTCACTGCGTTATTCCTTAACATCTTTTGGTCCCTACTGAGGCTGCAAGTTCATAGAGTAGACCTTTCCTTATGCTACTTTTCATCACATTCCTTTTTTTTTTTTAATGTTTTATTTATTTATTTATTTATTTATTTATTGAGAGAAAGATAGAGACAGCACGAGCAGGTGAGGGCCAGAGAGAGAAGGAGATACAGAATCTGAAACAGGCTTCAGGCTCTGAGCTAGCTGTCAGCACAGGGCCCGACGCGGGGCTCGAACCCACGAACAGTGAGATCGTGACCTGAGCCGAAGTCAGACACTTATCTGACTGAGCTACCCAGGCACCCCTTTTCATCACATTCCTAATACAATACCTGGCATATAGCAGGTCCTCAAATAACATTTGTTGAATGAATGATGGATGAATGAATGAGTGAATAATATAAGCCATCCTAAGTGGTGAATTTTCCTAATGTGCTTTCTAATAGACAAAAAGACAAAGCCGTGGGACCCCTGGGGTAGCTCAGTCAGTTAAGTGCCCAACTCTTGATTTCAGCTCAGGTCACGATCTCACTGTTGCATGTTTGAGCCCCGTATCTCAAAGCTTACAGCACAGAGCTTGCTTGGGATTCTCTCTCCCTTTCTCTCCGCCTCTCCCCTGCTCACATTCTCTCTCTCTGTCTCCCTCCATCTCTCTCAAAATAAATAAATAAACTTAAAAAAATGACAAAGACCTTAGTTCACAGCATCCACTTGGAGAGAACATTTGGCTACAAACCATCATCTGCCATTGCTCTGTTTTCCAGAACATGTTAGGGGGCCAGATTTCAACCTTCTTTCCCAATTAGGAAATGGCTTCTCAATGATATTCACAAGGGTACTATAGTACAGGATGTTATGATCACAACAAATCAAGGTGTTAGGACACCAAGGACAGTGAGACTGTTAACACCCTGTCCTCTCAGTAGAGACAATACCACCCACTGGCCACATCGTCACAATCTACAAGAGAGGTAAACCAGAAGGAAGCCTGGCATCATCTGAACGTGGATGAAGTGGATATAAGGTATAAGGTCTACTCCCCTAATCACCAAAAACATCAAATTAACAGTCGCGCCTGTTCCTATACAGTCCAGAGGACAAATTAGCAGTGTTGTATACAGACCACTTTGGAAGCGTTTGCAATTAAGTGCGGTAACTTAGCTCCTGTTCCTGTAATTACAACTTCTCCTGTGTGGACAGACAGATCCCTCATTGTGTCTGGAACAATCGAAGCATTCCAAACACAAAGCAAGCCAAAGCAGCATACCCCAGGGCCGGCTCTTTCAACAGTCTATCTCTCACAGCTCTGTGCTGCAGACGGCCAGAGGACCCAGTTTCCTGCCATTGTTAGCCCGTTGAGCTCGGAATGCCATCCGAATGGATTTGACCCTTTACTAAACAGCAGTGCATATTTCCCTGATTAGTATATTCCTGTGTTTAGATGGGAAGTGGCAAGATTGGGGGAGGTAAAGGGAGAAAGGCAAGGAAAATAACAAGAAAAAAAAAACAGCTTTATTCTATTCAGGCTATAATGATAACAGCCTGGAGCTCTGGCTCCCTCCACAAGTGTGATAAAACTGCTGTCCCGTGAATAAATACTCAGACTTCTATCAGAAATCCTGTGCTCTGTGCGTGCAATCAAGTGACTGGACGGGGAGTGAGCACACACACCTGGCTTCATTAATAAACAGGCATTGCTACGCGGGGCTCTGCTTGTTCTCAATGGGAGGAAACAAAAAATGGCAACCTCTTGTGATTGTCCTTATCTGCATAGTTTTTGTTTCCTAGCCATATTCTTTCTTCTCATGGTGACATTAACTAGGGGCCCTTTGGTATTAGGCAATTGGGGTGATTCCTAGGTACACATGACTACAGGCATCAGACATTACTTTTTTGCTGTTTGCTCACCACTTCTATCCATTTTTATTGCCCTTTACATCGAGTTAAAACTACCTCGTATGGGTCAATTGACCATGTGTTCTATAGCTAATATTTTATGACCAAATGTATATTAAGGTCTACTTACAAATGACCCAAAGGCAGAGAAAAAAAATAATTCACCGTTTAAAAACCTGTGATGTCATCAAAATTTAAAGCTTAAGTGCTTCAAAAGGCACTGTCGAGAAAGTTAAAAGGCAACACACGTAAAAGGAGAGAAGTTTTGCAAATCATATATCTCATAAGGGTCTTGTATCTTAAGGGAACACACGAGGGACTGTTACAACTCAAGATAAATAACCCAAATACAAGTGGACAAGAACCGGAATGGGCATTTCCCTGGAGAAGGTGTCCAGATGATCAGCAAGTACATAAAAAGATGCTCAACATCTCTAGCCATCCAAGAAATGCAAATCAAAACCACAAGGAATTCCATTGCACACCTATTTGAACGGCTCTTTAAGAAAAAGAAAGATGATAACAAGTGCTGGTGAGAATGTAAAGAACCTGGCTCACTCAGAGGCTGCTAACGGGAATCCAAAATGGCGCCGATGTCTTGGGAAACAGCGTGGCACTTCCTTAAAGAGTTCAACATAGAGATATCATATCATTTGGCAATTCTAGTCTGAGGTACGTACCCCAAAGACACAAAAACATTTGTCCACACCAATACTTGTACATGAATGTGTCTAGCAGCATTATTCATAATAGCTAAAGAGTAGAAACAACCCAATGTCCAACAACGAATGAAACCATAAATGAAATGCTATATAGCCATGCGATGGAATAGTTCTCAGCAATAAAAAGAACTGAAACACAGACACATGCTACATTGTGGGGGAACCTTGAAAACATACTGATGAAAGAAGTCAGTCGCAAAAGGCTACACATTTTAGGATTTCATTGTATGTGATATCCACGGTTGGCAAGTGATAGAGGCAGAAAGTAGATCAGTGGTTGGTTGCCAGAGCCCAGGGGACGAGGTGTCTGAATAGAAATTTCTCCAAAGACAATGCAGAGATGGCCAAATGGAGTAGTTGGGGTTGACAGTTAAGGGATGTAGGGTTTCTCTTTAGGGTAATGAAAATGTTCTAAAATTGATGGTGGTGACAGATACACAGCTTTGTGAATACAGTAAGTGTCATCGATCTGTATACTTTAAATGAGCAGATTGGATGTTATGTGAATTGTTTCTCAACAAAACTTTAAACAAAACTGTGAGGTTAATTAAATACCCATAATTTGTTACCGGATTTCATTGGAAGAGCATGGGGCTTAAACCCTGAATCCTTGAAGTCTTGTCCTAATGCTGACCCCACTCTAAACTAAGTAAACCAGGGCGATTCTCTTTAGTCTCAATTTCTGTGTCCTCACCTGTAAGTGAGGAGGGTGGACAGATATTCTCTGAAGACCTTCCTGCCCCCCCTTTTCTTTCTTTTTTTTAAAAAAACAGTGACCTCCCACACAATTGTGCTGATAAAGTGGCCTGACTGTTCTTTGAACTCTCTAAAGTTATCATATTCTTTTCTTTGGTTTTTAAAATTCCACCGCGGACTCCACTGGGTAGTTAAAATAATAGGTTAATTGTGTTTGATTTCAATGAAAGCAGTGTTTTAAATTAGCGTGATTTGTTTACATGCTGATAACAGCCGTTTTCTGCAAGCTGAGTGGGGTGCGGGGGCAATGAGGTAGGGGAACCTGCTGACTTAGAACCAGGCTGGGATGGAGAGAGATGGGCAGCTGAGGACCTGGGAAGCCCCTTCCTATGCATTCTGGGTAAGACCCATGGTCCTTCCTGCACTAATTCTTATTTCTCAGGTGTCCTTCTGGGTGATGTTGAGTGTGTCAGCTCACTAGCCCAGCACCGCACAGACCTGCAGATTAATCCTGGCCTGGGGCTTCATCACATCACAGCCTGACATTTTTGGGACATGAGTTTTGCTGCTATAGTTTGACTTTTTTGACTTAACGGTGATGGGCACAGGGCCTCTCTCTGCCAAACTGCCTCGTAAATCACTGGCCAGATGCCTGCCTGGCCCAGTGTAATTCACCCGGGCCTGGCCACAGAGGGTGGGGAACAGGGCCCCTTGTCTCCCACCCCCTCCCGTTTGCAGGTGACCGGGCTGCACTGATACAGAAATTGTCTGTTCTCCCTCTTCCCCATGCACAGCGCCTTGACTTTGTTCCAAAGATCCCCCTTTCCCTATCAAAACAAACATTAATGCTTTTAAACTACGGCTTCAGCTGAAACCCTGTCTTTTCCTTAAAGTCTTCTTGTCTACCTACACTATACAGTGGTAGACCACAGTATAGTCTTTCTCTAAATTCCATTATGATAATGGCCATGAGCATAAAATGCATGGAATGGGTTGCTACTTATTTCCATTTTTTAATGTTTTATCTATTTATTTATTTTGAGAGAGAGCATAAGCGGTTATGAGGTGGGCCCTGCACTAACAGGATGACAGTAATGAGCCTGATGGGGGGCTCGAACTCATGAACCATGAGATCATGACGTGAGCCAAAGTCTGATGCTCAACCGACTGAGCCAACCGGCCCTCTCAGGGTTGCTAGTTATTTAATGTTTGTGAAGTGGACACCCTCGGTTGGTTGCGGAGGTCAGAATGTCTAATGTTTCTCTGCTGTCCCCCTCGGTACCTACTATAGTCACAGTGGACATGAAATGAGCATTTGTTAACTGTCTTTCTAAAAGTTGGAACTTAGGGGACACTTACAAAGATGTGATCCATTGTGGGTGTCATAAGACAGGAAAAATGTGGAAAATGGAAATAGAAAATTTTGTGAAATGTTATGGTCTCACCCTATGTATCTAGTTAGGACTTTTCTCAGGATTCATTGAAGCAGTTCTGGAATTTTGATGTCACCACTTTCTCTAACTTTTCTACTGGGGGTTCGGGGAAGCACAGGTAGTGTTTCTGTCCAGTGTTTCCATTCATTCCACCCAGAGATGAGGTCTCTGTCCCTCCAGGCTCCCCTCTCTCTTGGTGTTCTACAGCAAATCTTCATCTATGCTCTGAAGACCTCCCTGAAGTCTCTTCCTTACACTTGCCTTTTCATGCCTTCTTTCTCATCTCCCTAAATCATCATCAAGAGTAGCCTTTTGTCCTCACACTATTTTTGGGATAATAGAAATGTTTGGAATCCATGTAGCTACAGTCTATATGCATATCCAATTAGCAACCTTCTGAAAAATTGGCTTCTTGCAAATTACTTCAATCAGTTTGATCATGGACAGTTTTTGGAGTTTGGTTTGGTACATTGCAGTAGTTTTCAAGAACATTTGAGTGAGCAATAGTTAGTTTTCCTCTGCAACCTTGCCAGCAAGTCATAATGGAAGTCAGTCTCATGCTAAATTCTCATATACACACGTCCATTTAATAAACATTTGTTAACAAAGCAGGCTTAGTACAGTTCATTGACAGGCTCTCTAAACTTAATCAAGTCCCAGCAATCTGTTCCTTTAGGTGTTCCAGATTGGTTCCTGTGAAATGTTTGCTCACAATAGGCCCAGCAGTATTGCTGAACAAGATTCAAAACATTGTCATCAACATGATCACATCTGTTAAGCCCATGGCTAGACATAGGACCAAGTGGGGCTTGAGCTAAGCAAAGATCCCCAAGGAGAATGGGTCCATGGTTGAGGGAATTCCTAGGTCCTGTTTAGTTAGCAAGATGGAACACCTCCAAGCTCTAATCTACACATCTTGAATCTTTTTAACTGTGCCAATGAGAACTAATTAACATGAATTAATAAAAACCCATTGTTGATACATAATGTAAGATTAAACAAAGCAATGATAGTTGAACAAGGAGGCTTTGTAAAAGATGTGTCTGGCCTTTCTGATATAACCTTGGCTGGCCACATCCTAACTAGCCATTCTTGATTAGCACCTGGCATTGATCCAAGCTAGGGTAGCTCACATAGAGTATCACACTTGAGTATTTATACTCAAGTATTTTTAAGTAACTTACAGGCATCACAACAGGCCTGGAAATGAACATTTTATAAATATAACCTCTTTGAAAAAAATACTTTGCATCATTTTGTAAAGAATTTCTCCTATCCCCATATTTATCTTTTAAACGATTTTTTTAAAATCTGGTTTTCTCAAGAGTAGGCTTACATGGGGGCAAAATGTTGTTAATGTGAGCATTTAGAGGGTCTTGTGAATAAACAATGAAATGGAAAGGCAGATGTCCACCTAATGACACTGCCTGCTCCCTGAGGAAGGTTCTGGAAGGAAGAAAACATTCTTTCTCTAATCTCTGACGTCTTCCAGATAACTAAGAATCAAACTGACATGAGACAGACTAATGGGGGGTAAAAAAAAAAAAAAAAAAAAAAAAGTTCTGTAACGTGCACACTGAGGCTCAATCATGAAATTGACACCTAAAGAAATGGCCAAGCCAGCCACTTTTTCTACATTTTAGAGACAGTAAATTTGTGAGGAATTGACAGGAAAAAGAAAACAGGTGTTTCGGAGCTTTAATCAGTAGGGCATTCTAGCAGAATTTAGGCGGGGGTAGTAGATTAGAAAAAAATAACAAGGTTTGTTTCTACAGCTTTCTTGTGATAAGGATGCCTTCTTAGTGCAGGGAGGGTATTTGCCATATGGGACATTTGTTTCCTGCTTTCTAGGGGACAAAAGAGGGTCAGAGTGTTCTTGCAGGGGCTGTTTCTTAAGTGAGTTTTATTTAAAATCACCAGTATGCCAAAGGGACACCTTCGGGGTGGCCAGCCTTGGGCTCTGTAGGTCCTTTAAACAAGGTGTGTGTGGGGGGGGGGTGTGCCTGGGTGACTCAGTCGGTTAAGCGTCCGACTTCGGCTCAGGTCATGATCTCACGGTTCGTGGGTTCAAGCCCGGCATCAGGCTCTGTGCTGACAGCACAGTTTGGTGACTGCCAGCCTAGACTTATCTCTTCACCTGGGGACCCCAATCTCTCCCCCCAGAAGGGTTGTGGACTTTTTTTCTCTACCACTCCAGCAACACACTGAATAAATAGCCTGAAGGCCAAGGAGCACCTGGAGAATCCAGTGAAATTCTCTTCGATAAAAATACACGTCTGCACGTGCGAAACATTGACTGTAAGCACCACATCAGAGAGTTTATGAACCTCTTGGCTACCAGTTCCAACTGGGTATCCACCGAGGGAATCTCCTGGGAATCCACCGAGGTGGTCAATATACCAGCTCTGACCTTAGCGACATCAGGAAACCCAGTGATCTTCCCTGAGCTACACAGAAGCTCCTTCCCTGAAATCCGCTGGCACAGCTAGCATCCTGGGACTGTGAGGAGGAAGTGAAATACTGATTACGGAAGCACATCGGAAAAAACCAATTACTGTGTGAATGCACGGGGGTTCTATTAATGAAATGACAACCTGCAGGAAACACAAGCCTCTGTCCTCTGGGCCTCTGCCAGGACACACCGAGTCCGCTCACACTCTCCCTTGTTTCTATCAGAACCAGACAAGCAGTGCTTTCCCAGGACTGTCCTTGCAGGTGGGAACCTTAACTTGGGTGTCTTCTCCTCGCTTGAAATGCTGCCCCTTGCTTTTAAAAAAAAGTTTACTTATTTATTTTTGAGAGAGAAAGAGAGAGGAGTGTGTGAGTGGGGGACTGGCAGAAAGAGAGAGGAACAGAGAGAATCCTAAGCAGATTCTGCCCTGTGTGCAGGGCCTGACGTGGGGCTCAAACGCACAACTGCGAGACTTGGACCTGAGCTGAAATCAAGAGTCCAATGCTTAACCAACAGAGCCACCCAGGCGCCCGTTGCCCCTTGCTTTCAACCTGTTTTTCTTTCCCACCCATCCTCACTCAAAGCCGTCACAGGGCCCTGAGTCCCTGCACTGCTCAGTTAAATGGCACGGAAGTCACGGTGACTTAATGCAGTGTTTATCAGTATTTCACATTTTGTAAAGAAGCTGTACTGTTAGCACTACAGCTGATGCTTACGAATACATTTCTAATAATGGGATTCCAATAATTATCATACCAGCCTGGAAAAGCTGTATTTTAAGGAAGTTCCTCAAGTCAGTCATTAGTTTATCACATATATTCCTCATCAGCTAGAAGACAGTTTGCTAATTGCTTAAACTTTTTACAGGAGATGAGAAGATCATAGGCCCATATCTAGGCAGGAGTATTTGAAAACGGTAGTTAAGGGGGCGCCTGGGTGGCTCAGTTGGTTAAGCATCTGACTTTGGCTCCGGTCATGAGCTCACGTTTGGTGGGCTTGAGCCCCGCATCGGGCTGTGTGCTGGCAGCTCAGAGCCAGGATCCTGCCTCGGATTCTGTGTCTCCTTCTCTCTCTGTCCTGCCCCACCATGCACTCTGTCTGTCTGTCTCTCTCTCCCTCAGAAATAAGTAAATATTAAAAACCAATTTGAAAGCAGTAGTTAAGAATTCTGCCCCTCTTTTCTTTTCTTTTTTTTTTTTAATGTTTTATTTATTTCTAGGAGAGAGAGAGAGACAGCGTGAGCAGGGGAGGGTCAGAGAGAGAGAGTCACAGACTGAAACAGGCTCCAGGCTCTGAGCTGGCAGTCAGCACAGAGCCCGACGCGGGGCTCGAACCCACGAACCGCGAGATCATGACCTAAGCGAAAGTCGGACGCTTAACCAACTAAGCCACCCAGGCGCCCCACTGCCCCTTTTTTCTTTGAAAAGCACGGCTTTTCCCTAAAAAGAAGGGGGAAATCAAGTTTATTTCAATAGCTGGAGTGTCAGAACCCAAGTCAGATAAACATTGGTTACCCCAAGGACTTCCATTTCCATGAGTCCTGGGGCAGAAAAAGGCCCCCGGCCATCCTGAGCTCATCGTTACACTTCTGGCACGGTGTAGAGATCACCACGGGATTCCAGTGGGGTGGAAGCCCCTCCCTTTACCCCATCTCTTACCTGAAAAGCATTTGAAAGCTCAAAGCCAAGAGCCCGATTTATCTCACCCCCATCTGGCCCGTTCCCACTCACCCCTCCCAAAAACACACACCAAAAGCGAATCGAGGGCTCACATTCCCCTGTTACAGTCCTTGCGTTTCCCAGTTATCTTGTCTTACTTCAGTGGGACAGCCTGGTGCTGGCCGTTCTTGTTCCCATGCTACGTTTTCCCCATACGTGACCTCTCCCTGCCCAGGATCCTACTCGCCTAATCAAGTCCTGGCTTGAATCTATTTAAGAGCCTCCCAGCCCAGCTGACAGCCCCTGACAATGCTGAGCTCACCCAGTCCAGCAGCAGGGGAGTCGGGCTCTGCCTGTCCTAGCCTTACACAAGCCTCTCCGCCTACAGAGAGCCAGCTCTGCCAGTTCCTCACCACAAACCTACCTTCCAGAGGAGAAACTTAGAAGTGTATATGCTTTCCTAGAAGCCAATAGTGATAGTGCAAAGACTTCCAATGCCATCAGGTCTTAAAGAAAACAAAAGCAGAAACAAAAAACAGGTCTACATTAATTTTATTTTCTGCGTGATCCATTCAAGAATCCTGGAACCCCGTATTTTCTATCCACCTTCTGTTTCCATTTTTTGTTTCTTCTCTGTCCAAATTGGAATGGTTCAGCTGGAGTTGAGACCATATTTGCTACTCATGTGTGTTTGAACACTTAGGCTCTGTGAAAATATTTGCCTCCCAAATTCCCAATGATAGACAGATGTCCCAGCTCATTGCTGTTGTTTTTCAAGGATTTTGGCAGGGAGGGGACTGGCTTCGTATTTCAAAGAATCCCTTTTTTTCTTTTTTTTTACTAAAAAGTCCTGGTATTACCACAAAAAAACACTTATAACATGAATTCATAAAATGCAGCCACCAGCATCCCCCTTATGAAAAAAAAAGGCAACTCTTCATTTTCTCTGTAGGCCCGCTAATTAGCTCAGTGACCTTGGGTCTCACCTCTCTGGATCTTGGTTTCCTTTGTAAATGAGGGATTTGTTTGATTTCTAAGGTTTCTTCCAGCCATGACCTTGCACCGTTCTATCAAAACAGGTCACGGTGAAGGAAAGTATAATTTTGCTCCAAGCACAGGCATTTTCAGGAGAATATTATGAATCTGCAAATAGAGTTTAAGATGTCATCAATCTCCCTTTGCTAACAAAATGCATTTCCATTTGCCCCTGCCCTTCTCTTTCATGGAGTAATTGGAACTAGCCTTGAGCAGTAAAGATTGGATGGACCTCAGGGACAGCAGGGTTCATTCTCCTGCCAATGGATTCCGAAGTTTAAAAATGTTAGGGCCAGTTCCTCTTGCCAAACCAGATCCACCAGTAGCCATAACTGGGTCCATCTCCACGCACAATGCAATAAATATGAACACATGTCTTCATAGATGGAAAAAATGCAGGACGGACCCCTGGCTCATCGCTTCCATTTCTTGTCTGTTTCACAAGCAAAGTAAGGCTCGCCCTTCTGGAACTGAAAGAAGTAAAGAAAACCCATGATCTGCTGCAGCTGCCTTTGACATGCATCCACTCAATCATTTGGTCATTGAGTCAGGACACCACTGGCCCCTTAAGCTCTGGAATTGAGGGCATAGGGGAATTGGGAATAGGGGACACAGAGTTGCCAATCACCTGATGATTTCTCCTGGACCGGGCTGTTAGTGAGTTAATCAAGCTACAGCTGTCACTTTGCTCCTCCAGCCCCTAATTTCCCAACACAGCTCCAAACTGTTGCTGCATCAGAAAGGACAACCCAGTGACAATGCCCTTGATCATTTTACCTGGATCATGGGTCTAATAAAGGCCAAAGGGTGAGCTATAAAATAGTAAGCTGCAGAAACTTGGCCTGCTGTCTGGAGGTTTTGGCCTTTTCTCCCCTTATCTCCTGGTTACTGTGTCTCTATCACTTTACTGTTCCTTTGGGCTCTTATCCAAACCCACAGGCTGTGTTTCTAGGAACGCGTACAACATGGAGATCTAAGATGTCAGTTTCATGCACTACTCAGAAAAAGTGGCTGGTCCTAGCCCCATCCTCAGACAGAGTTACAGGGATGTAGGAATATTTTTGGCTCAAAATCCAGTCCTCCATATCCATTCTTCCACATGTCCTTTTTCTAATAAAAAGCAATCTGGGAAACACACACGCACACACAAGTCCATCTTCATTTTGTGTACTCTTTTCTGTGAACCAAAGTAGAGCTTTTTATTTATTCCCATTAAGCTCATGTAGAGGGAAAGCATTGGAAGAGCCTCTATTATAGTCAAGATTTCATATTTTCATTTTTTAAAAATGCCGTTAGAATTTAGAATTCTTTCCCAGCTATGGGTTTAAAAGGGTTAGGAAAAGTTCACTGCCCATGATTCAGCTCATAAAGGTCTAGAGAAACATTTCATATGGGAAAAATGAAGCCAAGCAAAGAGGAAAATGAAAAACACGAACAGGAATCTGCAAGAAACCAACTGGCAAGAGCATCTCAAAAAAGTAGCATTTCCCAGGTAAACACACACGCACACACACACACACACACATACACACACACACACCTATGCTCCATCCATACACACATGTACACATGGGCACACATATACACACATAGCATTGAACCCAATGTGTGGTACAACCATGTTCAGGTTTCATGGGCTCCTTCTGTGCTTTGTTCACATACTTTCTAAATCCTACTTCAGAAGCCAAGCTCTGAAAAAGGTCAAACATGATTCTCTAGTTTATTATTTGTTTTTATAGCAAGAATTCCTGACGATATCTCTTCTGGTTTCCACACCATGGCGACCATTTGTCTATTTGACAAAACTATTCTTTGGTGAGTATCTACCATATTCTAGGCTCTGTGCATGCAGTTTTATAGAACACTGCCTTTGACTTATGGCACTTCTGCTCTTGAATAAGATGGGCAGAGACAGAGATGATTAGAATACAAATGTTTGATATGAAGAGGTACATGTGCCATATGCAGAAACACAGATAAAGGAATGACTAACTCTGCTTGGAGAAAGATTTGTGCTGAGTCTAGAAAGATAAGGAGGGGTTCACTGAGGAAGCAGGAAAGGCATAATAAGCCAAGAGTAGATCATGGACAACAACAGAAGACAGAAAGAGAAGGGGGTGTTCAGGAGACAGCAGATCTCATGCGGTTGGCATTTAGGAAGTGAGTCAGATTTTGAAAGACACTGATCACCTGCTGAGAAATTTTAGCTTTATTGCATAGGCAATGTTGCAGTAGCACAAAGGGATTCTCTTTCCCCCCTCCCTCTCTTTCTCCATCTCTCTCTCTCTCTCCCTCCCCGTCTGTCCCCCACAAGAATCATTATTAACTTATGGATTTGTTGAGATTTTTGTTGCTGCAGGATAACTTTGTCAATAGCAGGATGAAGAGTCAGGGAAGTGGGTTAGGAGGTTTAGCCAATACTCCTCATAAAAGCTGATGAAGGAAGGGGGCGGTGGGGAGTGAGCATGGAAAGGAAGATCTCAGAGGCAGGCCAGCAATGACCCAGACCATCCTTGGGTCCTGGTCTCCTAGATTATCCCTATTTGGGGTCATCTATCTCCTTCGAGGCTTTGTAATCTCAGGACACTTCCTCACTTGTCTTAGAACAAATAGCCCCAAGCCCCGTTGCAGGGAACTCTTCATTTTCACCTGCCTTGGGACTCAGCGTCATAGCCTCATAGGACCAGAAGCCATGCTGGGCTTAGAGTGTCCCCAGAAACAACATTCCATCAGGCTCATTAGTAGGGTAAAGCTGACAGTTTAATTCATCTTTGAAATCAGTTTTAAAAATACAGAATCCGGAGGCATCTGAGTAGCTCAGTCAGTTAAGCGTCCGACTTTAGCTCAGTTCGTGGTCCCACAGTTCATGGGTCCGAACCCCCCACATCAAGTTCCATGCTGACAGTGTGCAGCCTGCTTGGGATTCTCTCTCGCTCTTGCTCTCGCTCTCTCGCTCTCTCTCTCTGCCCGTCCCACACTCATGCTTTCTCTCTCTCTCAAAAATAAATAAATAAGCTTTAAAAATAATAAAAATTAAAATTAAAGAATCCATTTCCTGGGTTATCAGAAGCAGCTAAGTACTGGGGACGAAAGGTGCCTTTACTTTTTCGCTGGTCACACAGCACCTTGAACAGGAACTGTCAATTCACAGTTTCCAATAAGGCGACCCAGTCACGAACAGATGAGAAAAGACCCAGACAGATCGACCCACCATTAGAAATGCGATGGCAGTGGATATGAAGAAGCCTCTGTGAGGATGGGCACGAGGGAGGGTTGAGGTTCGTTATACCTCTGAAAGCAGCAGCCAAGAAGCTCAGCCAGATTCACAAAGGAAGGTGGATAGTGCAAAACACCTGCTCTCACATTCATCCATGGAGGGCCCACCACTTTCGGAAGCAACCTGCAAACACGGGAGCATAGTTAAAGGAGACAGCAATTAGAATGGCTGACTTTCCATATTTACTTTTTCTTTCAAGCCCCCAAACGTGGCACACTGCTGGTGCTCCATAAATGCTTTTTGAGTGGATAAGAAGTTTGGACTACACAAGTGATTTTCTTTCTTTCTTTCTTTTTTTTAATTTAATTTAATTATTTAAAAAATAATTTTTTAAATTTTATTTCTAGGAGAGAGAGAGACAGCGTGAGCAGGGGAGGGTCAGAGAGAGAGGGAGATACAGACTCTGAAATAGGCTCCAGGCTCTGAGCTGGCAGTCAGCACAGAGCCCGACGCGGGGCGCAAACCCACGAACCGTGAGATCATGACCTAAGCGAAAGCTGGACGCTTAACCAACTAAGCCACCCAGGCGCCCCTACACAAGTGATTTTCAAACTGGACTTTACCAAGGCCTAGGTGCTTCCCAGAGATGCCCAGGACCAGCAGTAGAGGAATTGTGTGCTGTAGCAGCACGGGGTTGCCTCATCTGTGTTCACTTCATCTCTACAGCTCCTTTTCTTTCAAGATGTTTCTACAAGTAAGTCCAGAGAGACGGGGCTGCATTTACCAGAAAGGTCTGACTAGCTAAATGCCTTCTATGTTAAGACATGAGCCAGAGTTTCCAGAAAATTCTGGATGCTCTCCCATTCCTAAGATATCATTTGGAGTCTATACAGCAGTAAGACCTCAGTGAACTGATTGCCAGGGCTCAGTGTGCTCTAGCAAGTCATGGTTAATGTATTTTTAATTCATTGATGACAAATAAAGACCAGCTCTCTTCCCTTATATTTGGAGAAAAGGGAATTCTAGAAGTGGCGTGGTTTAGGAGGAATGAGGCTGCCATCATGGGGTTCACCCAGCTTGCTTTATAAATATTATTCTACCCAGATCTCCAGTTCTCCAAACAGTTGGTGATACCATTGTGGCTTATGATGACAAACTCTTGGCCACCCTCTGACTCTCATCTTCCCCCACCCGAACCTCTCTAGGGAAGCTGGACTTTCAAACCAGAACTACTTCCTCAGCCACAAGGCAATGAGGCCTGGATTTTTCTCCTCTTAGGGTATCTTTCTAACTTGTTATTTCCATAATTAGCTTTAATGGCTCTCCTCCTCCTCTCTTTCTTTCCAAACAACATGATATTTTCATTCTTTGTGGGAGTGGCAGACCTCCAAGCTTTTGGCAACTCTCCCTTTGACAGAGGACCCAGGGGAGAATTTTAGATGGTCAGCTGAGGGCGTCTAGGACAGTTGCGTGCAGAATGAGAGGTAGATGCTGAGGAAGAGTTGGAGGGGGGCTCAAAGAACATTGATTGTAAGCCCCATTTCACAGATAACAAAGCTGAGACCTAACAGACGAAGCAACTTGCCCAAGATTACCATTGTGGGGACTAGGAGGACATCAAACCATAAAAGCTAGGGGGCAGAGCTGAAACTGAGACTCTCCATGGTTGGCTTAGGTGGTCACCTGAATGTCCTGTAATTTCCCGAATGAAATGTGGCAGTAACAGCATCCAGAATTTTCTGGAAACTCTGGTTCATGTCTTAACATTGAAGGCATTTAGCTAGTCAGACCTTTCTGGTAAATGCAGCCCCATCTTCCTACCGGGCTGTCCCTCAGCTCTCTTTGCTGGACTTCTCAGAGCTCTCCGGGGCCCCTGTTCCAGTGTGAAAGGAGACAGGGAAACTTCATGGGTAGAAAAAGTCTTCACCAGCACAGCAGACAGCTCCATAGTCTTTTCCTAGGGTCTCCTGTCTCCCACAACTGCCAAGCCTGTAGTGGGTAAAACACACACCCATGCCCATCCTTCTAATCAGTTCTGAGCCCACTTCTATTTTGTCCCCTATGCAAACCAGCATCCAGCAAACCTCTCTCACCTAACTGGGTCAATCCCTCTGGAACTCAGCCTGAGACCCAAGAAAAATGTGCACATAGGCACACAGGGACACACACACACACACACACACACACACACACACACACACACACACATCTCAGAGAAACCTAGAAAAGAGTGGAAGGGACTGCTTTACAGAGAGTCTTTATTTTCTTCTTTCTCTTTCTCTCTCCTAAAGTTTCCTCAAGTTCATTCGAATTACGACTTCAATTTAATGTCTAAAAACAAAAATAAATATATTATTTTCAAAATGTCTCGGAATAGGTAGCCAAATAGGCATTATCTCTCCTTCACGTTTGCTTCATTCGTTCCCTGAAAAATGTTGGTTTTCATCTTGTTGCCAGACACTGCACTTAATGCTGAAGACAACAAGAGATTTGAAAGGGAAACCTGGGTGACTCAGTCAGTTAGGGGCTCAACTCTCGATTTCCGCTCAGGTCATGATCTCACGGATCATGGGATCGAACCCCATGCTGAGTTCTATGTTGTTGAGATTCTCTCTTTCCCTCTATCTCCCACTCTCTTGCTCTCTCTTTCTCTCTAATAAATAAATAAATAAATAAATAAGGCAGATGGACTGTTTCTGTTCCCAGCCTGTCACTTATCAAGGAAAGAGCACACCGAAGACATCAGCTAAATACACTGAATGTAAACCAACCCCGATATAACAATACGATTACAAAAGATTTCTTAGCACTGGTTAATGATCAGTCTGTCATCAATGGAAAATTGCCCCACAACCTAAGTTTCTAGTTCAACCTAACAGTCCCTCTGTGCGGCACCACCTGTGCAAGGTGTGACTAACAAGATCATGAGGTCCGGCTTTTGTTTTGTTTGTTCACAAATGCACCACCATTCCTGGCTCCAAATACATGGTGTCCTTCGAGGGAGTCACACGGAAGGCAACCATTCCAGCCACAGCGTCTTTGTTCAGGCTATTTTTGGGAACTGTTCTGTAGAAACTTTCGTGATAATCAGCTTACCTCCACTTGGGAAAACCAGTCATGGTTTTTTCAATAGTCCACCTTACAATTATATTAAAAAGAAAGGGGGGAAATGAGGCATTGGGAGTGTCACTGGAAGAATCAGGACACACAAGATGCCAAGTATAATTGTAACAACAAGCCCAGGCTGCCAGTTCTCTGAGAGCAACGATGGTGCCTGGGATACAGTTGGCGATTAATAGGTACAGGTTGAGGGAAGAAAGAAATGAGGCAGCATGGTGGGCGGATCAGTAACCCCAGCATACTATGCTCACGAGTTGTCCAGACCGGCCAGCACTTCTCCCCCACAGAGGGGAGCTGTTACAAAGAATCAAGGGAAAAATGGGGTTTCCTCACTCTTTTCTTCTCTTCTCATCTTCAATTTTAATAAAGGCACAGGTTAGGTTGGGGGTTTTTTTAATGTTTTTTTAAAATGTATTATTGAGAGAGAGAATGCGAGTGGGGGTGGGGCAGAGAGAGAGGTAAAGAGGATCCAAAATGGCTTCTGCACTGACAGTGGAGTGCCTAATGTGGGGCTCGAACCCATAAGCCAGGAGATCATGACCCGAGCCAAAGTCAGACGCTGAACCGACTGAGCCCCACACGCATCCCACAGGGTTAGGTTTTAACTAAATATATTCTTGCATTGCCTGGGTGGCTCAGTCTCTGGAGTGTCTGACTCTTGATTTTGGCTCAGGTCATGATCTGTTGGTTCATGGGATCGAGCCCCGTGTCAGGCTCTGTACTGACAGTGCGGAGCCTGCTTGGGATTCTTTCTCTTTCCCTTTCTGTCCCTCCCCTGCTTGTGCTTTCTCCATCGCTCTCAAGATAAGTAAATAAACTTTGAAACATAAAAATATTCAGTGTTTATGACCATGTATTTGACACAAAAGCCCAGGGGTGCCGGAATCAATCATCGTAACAGCCAAAGGCAGACGAGGTTCAAAGCCACAGCCCTCATTCTCACACACTCAGGCCAAAGCCGTCGAGTCTGGACAGGCTCTTGTGGTGGCCAGAGGCCTTGGTGGCCCAGCTGGCCCTGCCCTTCATGCCCCCTTGCTGAGGGTCAGGGCTCTGAGGGAGTGTCAGCCAGTGACAAGCAGGTCACCGTGTGGCGGCTCTGCCTGCCGGGCAAAGCAGACACCTGTCTGTGGAGGGGCTCCGTCTGCCTCCTGCCTGAACCTGTAGACGAGCCTGACATTTCTCGAATTTACCAAGGCCCTCGGAAACCCCTCCGGGTCCTGCATCTGCTTGGCATTTCTGGAGTTCACTGCTCTCCAGACCGGGGCTGGCAGCCAGGGTGGGCAGAGAATGATGGCGCTCTCCAGCTTGTTCTCGGCAACAAAAGCAATTTCAGAAGATAGTCCTCCCTGGGGTGGGGTCTGGAGTGTTCAGAATGGATAAGAGGGCGGGCTTTGTCCAGACAATCAGGATCTGCTGCTGTATTCCAGTTTTCCCGGAATGTGAAAAAGAATTCTTTCTCCCATTCAAACTGCTTACACCTTAAATAAAACAATGGCTTGTACGTGGGTCACTCAGGAGCCAGCTGATTTCTGTACCCCTGGAAATCCCTGAAACAGGCAAGCCGGTCATATCTGGCCCCATCAACACATTCTTCCCCCAATTCAGAAATTCCCGGCCGCTCCTTCGCTATACCCTCCCTTGGGTATATTGCAATTTGTATCATCAGTATTTAAACCAAATACAATTATTAATTATATTATCGGTTTTGTTCTCTCCGAGCTTACAATAGGTCGAGGGCTTAAAGCCAAAGGTCTCATTTAATCCTCATAAAAAGTGGTGTTGATTCAATTTAACAGAAATAAAAATAGGGTGTATATGCACCCAAAATAGAGTAATAAGCCCACGTTATTGATTTTATGAGCTGTTGTTCAGAGTTTCCTGGGATTCCTCTTCCATCACAGTCATGCTCTGTGAGCAGAGGATAAGACCAGACATGCAAAGGCATGGAGAACACAGCCCTGATCAAAGAAACTCGAAGACACCAAGGTAACCGGATGCTTGCCCAGCTTTTCCAAAGCTTGGCTACAAAGTCACTAAGTGCGGACTGTATGGGAGGTGAGCGGCCACACACAAACTTCCTCTGCTCACACGTTAGCCCCTTCTGACTTCTGGCTTGTCAGCAATTTCCCAGTGCTGGTTGGTGTGAGCTGATTCCAAGGTATCCTGTGAACTAAGACCCAGAGTAAGCGATTTACAGAGTGATTCTCTAGCACCTAGTATGATATGTCTCGTGCCTAATAGATGCTCAACAAATACTGGCTGAATGACCGATCTTTGCCAGAGACTCTCACTGGGCAGGGGACAGCAGCGTCCCCCACCCCCCGTGTTCCTGAGTTGGGTTTTCTTAAAGAGACACATGGTATTATGCATATTAAATGGTGACCAAGCTGTCAGCTCCAGCTACATCTACGAGAAAAGCCAAACCTTCACTAGGCTTTTTCCAACCAAAAGCCCAGTCTCAGGCAGGTGGGACTGACTGAAGGCCGCTCTGCCAGAACTGGGTGTTTTGGGGCTATGAGCATGGGCCCCCCAAAGCTTAGGGGACACTGACCCTGTACATTCATGGAAGAGGCATTTACCTTTGCTGCTGCCTTCCCTCCTCTAAGTCCTTAATCTTCCCGGTGTCCGGTGGCCTTTAAATATCCCATGAAGGCCTTGATTGAGAACTAAGGTAGAATGCTTACATTTTAAAAGGTGGACCCAAATCTGAAAAACTATCATACCCAAAGGAAGACAGATCTGATGGAGAGATAACCAGTGAAGATAGCTCTGATGGGGAGAGAATGGTTGAGAGCAGGAGCCCTTCTCTGATTTTCCTTAAAATCACAAGTAATTGCTTAGAACAACTACTCAAAAGGCTGATGACTACCCTACACGCTAGGAAGGACTATGTACAAGGAGGTGCCTGTTATAACAGCCTCACCAGAGAGGTGTTGGTTGTACTGCCAACCTTTGTTACAAACCACCTATTTGAGAACAGAGAGAGAGAGAGAGGGAGAGAGAGAGACAGAGCACTTACCAAATACTTTTAGGACCCACTGTTTACCAGTCACTTTGCTGAACAACAAGTCCTGAGCACAGAGAAGACAAAAGATAAATGCAGGGGCGCCTGGGTGGCTTAGTCGGTTAAGCGTCCGACTTTCGCTTAGGTCATGATCTCGCGGTTCGTGGGTTCGAGCCCCGCGTCGGGCTCTGTGCTGACTGCCAGCTCAGAGCCTGGAGCCTGTTTCAGTCTGTGTCTCCCTCTCTCTCTGACCCTCCCCTGTTCGCGCTGTCTCTCTCTCTCTCTCTCCTAGAAATAAAAAAAAAAAAACACAAAAAACATTAAAAGATAAATGCCCTCACAGAGCTCATGGCCTGGCTCAGGACATAAAACTTAGAAGCAGATACCACCAGCATCATGTACCAGGTCTTCTGACATGGAAGTAACATGAAAGGGCACATGCATAGGATACCCCACCCCCAGCCTGGAGGTTCAAAGAATCTTTCCCAGAGAGACTTCATTCACATGAAAAGATATGCATTTGGGCTGGTTTCCCATAATTCAGTGGTGCCGGCCTCCTCCACCTGGTTTCTCTCCATCAACACTCTCCCTAAGGCCGCTGTCGAGGCGTGCCCCTCCGGCCAGAAAGCATCCCAATTTGACCATAGAGGACTACCTGCCAATCCACCTTGGCCCACGAGCTTCAGGCCTGTGAAGGAGAGAAATGCCATATGTCAGGGGCCAAAAGTGTAAGGAGGAGAGAAGACAAATGTTTGTGGCTTCTCAGGACATTTTGTCAGCAATGTCATCCCAGAGACAAGGGTAGATCCAGGTTTTCTGGGCCCTGGAGTTTAGACAATTTGTTACACATTCTTTAAAAAAGAATTTGGAAAGATTCCTTCTAAAAATTGGCAAAGACAATGTGTCTTATGAACATATTGCTGGGGCCCTCGGCAGAAAGGGGGCCCCTGTAAGTGAGGGGGTCCTAAAGCCTGAGCTTCATGGACTTCCTAGCAAATCCACTTTTGTTCACAGGCAAAGAAATGGTCTCTCTCTGAAGGAAAGAATCGAGATCCGCAACCACATCGCATAACTTTTCATCCTGAACTTTTCTCTCTCATGACTGAGAGCAAGAGAACCCTGTACCCAAACATGGCTTCCTCCACATGTTCTTGTGGGTCTCCAGAAAGATCTGCTGTTATTTTTGGAGCACAGACTTTCTTTAGCACTTCAGTTGGGCCTCTGACCTTTCCATAGCAAACTAAATTGCCATACTGGGTGGAAACACAATAGTTTTCCTATTGCCATTTGTTGTTTGTTATTCTAATGAGCCAAGGACAGAAGATATTAATTTCTAAACAACGTATCAAAAATATTTGCTGTTCTTGCACTTCTTTTTTACTATTTAATTAATTTCTTTTGGAGACTATGAAAGGACCAAAGTTCAAACATTTCACATGAATGGCCACAACATACTTATTGCCTTGGTTTTGATCCCGCACATGGCGTTGCTAAAGATTAAGAGAAAGAGTCCAATAACCAGGTGCACATTGATGATTGTATCCCTGTCGTTATTATTGATTGATTCTGTGACTATTACTAATTAACATTCATAGTAACCAGCTCTCCCTGAGGCTTCACCGGTGAAAGAGAAAGGAACGAATTCATCAAGTACTAACCCAAGCAGAGTTCAGAGGACAAAAAGATCTGGAAATGCTGGCTATGTTGAGTGTTTCACTCTTAATCCCAAGCCAGGTGGCCTCCCCTGATATTCTAGGCCAGGAAGCATTTCCTTTCTATATTCAGCCCAAGGCTTGGGAATAAGCCAGGTGGCTAACTATTGATAAAAAATCCCTCCCTCCCTCTCCACCTTGCCTCCTTAGGGAAACAATCTCATGTGACACAGGTCTGGCTGGTGACATGACTGAGGAGGAGGCCTCTTCTAAAACCAAAGGGCACAGCCTTTCTAACAGGAGGCTCTTCATTCTACGGTCCCCCTTCACCTTCTTTTCTTCTCCCTTCCCATTCTCCTTATTGGACAGCCTGAAGATCATCTGCTGCCTTACAAAACAAGAGAGGGTAAGTTTGGGGAAGGGTCTTATGTGCTAAGACACATTAGGGACAGAATGTCCCAGTCTTGGGGACCCGTGACATGGGTAGGCTACCCATCAACCCTGGACTGGTCTCTCCAGACTATTGTTTGATGAGATAAACAAATCGTTATTTCTTGAAGCCACCACTGGTCAATATTTCTGGTGCTTTTTACCAAATACATTCCTGCCTGATGCAAGAGAAACAAATAACCCGATCCCCTCTGATTCCATCACAAATCCATTAGCAGATAATGGAACAAATCTAATAGTCCTGGGTTCTCTGAGCTTCTATTTTTCTCCTGGATGGAACAGGTGACTGTCCTTGGATTCTCTCCTCTTTAAGTTGCTCTGAGGAATAGTATATGTGAGAACACTTTGAACCCTGTAATTTGTATCTTTGTTCATTGTTGCAGGCATGCCAAGAGAGGCATGCCCTCTGAGAGCCCACCAATCGTGGGGTATTAGGGTCAGTCGACAGGATACTTATTTTTGTAAGTCTTCCTAGAGCTGTGCCACAGACAGTAAGGGTCAAGTAATAAGACCTATAGTAACTAGGAACAAGTGTTAGAGCTGGGGTCAAAGTACCCTCCCCCATTAACTACGCCAAAAGAAACACAGAGCAATGGATGACAAAGAGTTCTCAGATACAGCCCTGCATTGGCTTCCAGGGAGTTCTGCAACAAATTACCACAAACTGGGTACCTCAAGCAGAGGTTTATTTCTCTCACACTTCTGGAGGCCAAATGTTCAAAATCAGAATGTCGGGTAGGCTTGGTTGCTTTTGGAAGCTCCAGGGGAGAATCTGTTCCATGCCTCTCTCCCCGCTTCTGGTGACTTCCAGTAATCCTTGGTATTCCTCATCTGTAAATGTTTGGTTCCAATCTCTGCCTCCATTGCCACATGCTGTTCCCTGTCTCTGACTCTATGTCTTTTCCTTTTCCATCATTTAGAATGACTCTCTTCATTGGATTTAGGAACCACCCTAAATGAGCATGATCTCAATTTGGGCTCCTTACTTCGACTACATTACCTTAATTTCTTAAAGACTCTTATTCCAAATAAGGTCACATGCTGAGGTTACAGTGAGCATATCTTTGAGGGGCCACAATACAAAACCCAATAGGGTCATTGAAATGCCATTAGGCCCAGGCTCTGGGTAACTGGTCCATATTCTTGCAAAAAGGGGAGTTTGAGATCCGCCCTTGGGGCCCAGGGGTCTGTGGTTACCGAGGGGTCCTTACCTCTTCTCCAAAGGCTGAACTGCCGGAGGAAACCCTGGTTCCCACAGCAGCAGATGGGGCTGTGAAAGAAGCAGAAGCAACAGCATCCGTTGCAGGAAAGGAAGCCAGTACTTCCCCTGCAATACCCCTTCTTCTCCCGACTGGCCACCTGTCTGACTTGCCCCAAGTTCCAGAATGTTCCTAACAGGATGTTTCTAGCAAGCCCAGTCTTCCTCCTCACATCCTTCCCCTCCTCCCCCCTCTCTGCCCACCCACTCCCCACCTGGCAGGGCTGAGAATCAAATCACCCCCTATTTTGGTCTAACCTGGGAAGCCACTGAGCCCTGAGATCACCTTAGTCACGAATCCTCCCCCCACCGTGAATGTCCCCACAGCTCTATACAACTTTCTCATCTGGAGTCCACCATGCACCTCAGGTCAATGAGCTTCTCTTTCCCTCTGTATCTGAGTCCCATCCTGTCATCTGATAGAGCTCTCCAAAATCTTCTACTGGGACCCCACCTCGCTCTTGCCAGGCTTCCCAAATTCCACGCTTTCCCACCATCTTCTCTTGCTGAGCGACAATGGGCATACTTGGTGAATGCTGAGAGAAACTGAGGCACAAGAAAGGAAAAAACTTATGAGGGCATTAATGTTGGCCCACCAACCATTGAGACTCATACAACCATAGAGCTCACATGACTTGAGGAGAAAAGAAATCCATAATAGAAGTAGGACATTCATGGCAAGGGTCAAATCGGAGGGCAGGAATGAAAGCCCTGGAGGAAGTGATGGAACACCATCTCAGGCACAGGGAAGGTTAAATTTGATTTAATGGAGAAAAGGTTTTTTGCACATTCTTCACTATCTTTTCCTCTCATGCTTCTACAGTGTCATACCCAGTCATATGGCTGATGCTCCCCAATCAGTCTCTCCAGCCCAGAACCTCTGTTTTGTGCCTACAATCCATCTCCACCTGGCAATCCCAAGGGTTCTCAATATCAACATGGCCAGGTTTGAGTTCCTTGTCTTCCTCCGTAGCACATGCCCACCTTCCCAAAGGAAAATCTAGGAATCACCTTCAACAACTCCCTTTCTTTTATGCTCTTATTCAATGAAAAAAAAAAAAAAGAGCACAGAATAGATAGGTTTAAAGGAAGAAAGGAAAGGAAAGAGAGTTAGGTGTTGAGCCCAAACACTAAATTCTGAATAGATATTTACCACATTCAATTGATAGTCAATGCAGTCTGTAAATGCCTGGTCCCTCTCCTGAACTCAGGACATCTCTGAAGGGCCATTCCTGCTTTACAGCCTCTCTCACCCTTGGGAGCAGCTGGGACCCTGTAGAGACTTCTTTTCCTATTGGTTCTGAGAAGGTTCCCCAGCCAAATTCATGCAGCCAAATCCCCATCTCACAGTCTGCCTCCGGGGAAGCCAACGTGCCAAGAGTTTTCCTAATTACAAAACGTAAGAAAAGGAAATCTCAGCCTGGACTTAAGTTAGTGTAAAGTGCCACATTAAGGCACTCTCCACTGTACTAGGAAATAACTTTTTCTTCCTTTTAAATAATCAAGTTATAAAATAGTTTCATAAAAATAGCATTAACACCAAGCCAGGTCTTCTGCAGCATCCCATACTGGCTTTGCAACAAGGGCTTGAAATGACTTCTTAACCTAACCTTGGACTCTGTCAACTTTTTACCACTTGGCTTCAATGTTAACAACCTATTGTCTGATTTTTATGGACTTTAAACACTGTTGCCAGCCCTCCTGGAAAAGATCTGTTTTTGTCAGCAATTCAGGCATGGGTATTGGAATTTGAAAACAAATAAAAATATCTAGTAAGCTCATGGGACTCATCTTTCTAGAAGAAAAGGATTCTCATGTATACACATTCTCCCACAAGCATGTGTGGGCCCACGCTTCTCCAATCATAGAAGTATTCACAACCAGACGTATTCTGTTAAGGGCTAGAGTAATCTTGTCTAATTTCGATAAAATGATCTTGTGCTGCTATTTGTCTGAATCGTGGAACCATGAATTTGAATTCCATGCTGTCCAGGTAAGCTGAGAACTCCCCAGTACTTGTAGGAAAGAATTGTAAAGATATTTAGAAAGTTTCCAAAGAACTGTGAGCTTAAGGAAAAATGAGAAAGCTTTATAGTGAGTTTGGTAAAAAGGAGGTGAGCATAGGAAATATGATCAGAGGAGAGCTGAGCTGTGTTTGGGGAAATTCCATGAGCCCTAAGGAGTCACTGAGTTTTAGTCTGGGTAGCTGCAACACCGGGAAGACAGATGACAAGTAGACTCTCTGAACAAAGTCTGGGAGACTCCTTACAGCAGGATGTTGCAGTCATGCTAAATAGAACTGGAAATAGCTTATAAAAGTTGCATCTTTGAGTCAAGCTTGAAATTGTTTTCTCGTATTATATTGAATAGCAGGGAATCATGGTTGTCGAGGACAAAAAGAGCAAGTAGTATGTCACTGATGGATAGGGGAAGGGCAAGGCTTCAGGGACCTGGAAGTGGATTAAACAAACAAACAAACCAACCCTGAAGACCCTACATGGCAGTAGGAAGAATTCCTCCCTCTGTCCCCTGAGCTGGAAACAAGACCCGAAGTTTAGGCGTCCTGGCCTACTTGAAGTCCGTTACAGGACCATCTCTTATCAATCGTTCCTTTTGTGGGAACAAAAGCCCCATGACAACCACAAATTTCAAGAGACAAGAGACAGAGATAGCTATGCAGAGCAACAGGTCTGTCCATGCTGCAGAGAGGTTTTCTTTTTGGTCAGAAGATCTTTATAGCTAGTTCAGACATGTTGCTGTCTGCATGCTCATGAGATGGGCTTCCCTGGGACTGAGGGTGGGCTAGTGCTGTTGGTTACACGACAGGAAGCAACCTGGTACAGGCTGAATTGTGCCCCCTCTAAAACATATATTGAAGTCCTAATCCCCAAAATATGACTATATTTGGAGATGGGGCTTTAAAGGAGTATTTCAGGTAAAATGACGTCACATGGGTGGGCCTAATCCAATAGGAGCGGTGGCCTTATAAGAGGAGGAGAGTAGGGTACAGACACACACAGAGAGAAGTCCGTGTGAGGACATAGGGAGAAGACAGCCCTTTGCAAGCCAAGGAAAGAAGTCTCAGGAGGAACTAGCCCTGCTGACACTTTGACCTCCACAACTGTGAAGAAATAAATTTCTGTTTGTAAGCCACCCAGTCTGTGGTACTTTGTTCCATTAGTCCATTCGAACAGACTAATGCACAATATATGGAGAGCATAGTCTTTTTTTTTTTTAATTGTTTAATGTTTGTTTATTTTTGAAAGAGAGAGAGGCAAAACATGAGTGGTGGAGGGACAGAAAAGGGGAGACATAGAATCTGAAGCAGGCTCCAGGCTCTGAGCTGTCAGCACAGAGCCCGACATGGGGCTTGAACTCACAGAATGTGAGATCATGACCAGAGCTGAAGTTGGATGCCTAACCGACTGAGCCACTCAGGTGCCCTGAGCATAGTCTTAAAGGACCCTTGAGGGTGGTTATAGTAGAGGGTCTGGACCTCTCTCATTTACTCTGTCCCTGCAGGGCTAAACCTGGTGTCTAGCCTACGAGATGCTCAATTGGCTCAATTCCCAAGTGAAGGACTTGAAACTTTCCAGGTGGTCTCCCTCAGCTACGGAAGAGTCTTATTTGGGTGGCTACCAGAAATCTTGCTCTGTCCCAAAAGGCCATTAATGTACAGCAGTAGTAACCTGTCATGGACAATAAGACTCTGCACTGGGGTCAGGGTGGGGGGAATCACAAACGCTTTTTAGTTTGCTCCCTTCAGCCCTCAGCACAATTGCATTGGATGGGCCCATGCTTAGTTAGCATTTCTTTTCATGAAGGTAACTGTGATATTGATCCATGGGTTGGTACCAGAAAATCCATGTTTAGCAATATTGGTATGATCCAAATGTTTCCCCTACATATTCATTGCACCAGGACTGATCTCATTTTATTCCTCCTCACCTCTGTCAATGGTATCCCCATTTTCCCATGGCTCAGACCCAAGCCCTTGGACTCCTATTTGACTCTTTCTTATACTTGAATCCCTAAGTCCAATCAATAACGGCATCCCTTCCATTTTGCCTTTCATTCTCTCTCTCTCTCTCTCTCTCTAGGCCCAGTGTTATCACAATCTAGCCCATGTCTCATGACATGGGAATCCTTAGTGGTCTTTCTGCCCCTGACCTTGACTGTATTTCATGATGTGTTCTGCTGTCAGACTCACCCTTGTCAAGCGTCAAAAACTCTTTCTAGGGGCCTGGGAGGGATCGTAAAGAAGGTTACTCTTAACCACTTTATGCCTCAGAGAAATGCCTAAGAAGTTTGTAGGAGAAGGAGTGGGAGGAAAGCAAAATGGCTGGAAATACTTGCTACCCTAATCTACAACCATTGCCGTGAGACCCCCTAGAATCTGAAACCACAGGTCCAGCTGCTACTACATCAAATACACACAACCAGATTCACCTTGGGTTGTTGGACACAAGGACTCGGCTTTTACAACATACCAGAGTTCATATGCAAACTATTAATTACACCATCTTTCCCGTTTGTTTATTTTTGCAGGAATTATTATAAGATGGGGCAGGGTTGGGGGGTGACATGTGGAGGCCGAGGGGACACGGGGAGAGAAGACTGCTCCCGGGAACACAGAGTAATCGCCAAGAACTATAATTCTAACCTTCGCCCTACATGGTTCAGTGGCTTGTGGGCTGGAAGAAGGAAAGTGACATCTGTGATTTAGTCCATATGAAATGCTTGACCTCCCCAGCTTCATGCTTCAACAGGCTCAGTGTGGGGCTGAGGCCGGCCAGCCGAGCAGGAAGTGCAGAGCAGGGGAATGTTGACAGAGGGAACGTTCATATGTTCTCTGGATGCTAATTACAAAACGCCTACCCTCCTACAGACTGTTTTGTGATAGATTTTCTGCTTATGTAAATTTTTAAAACAAATTAATCCATTTGGTATGGTTAGCCATGGAAGGGTGATTTCCTGAACAACACTGGCACAATGCAAACACTTCCTCTGCCTTGGATTTTTCCTGAGACCATGTCCACCCATGTGTCATAGGAGTTTCCGTGACTGAGAACCCCATAATGTCCGGTGGTGGACCCCAGCCCTGTGCCTAGGATCTCCGTGCCTAACATGCGAGAGTGATTTGGAACTAATAAAGGCCTTGTGGAAAACAGAGGTTGATATTCTTGTTAATTGTTGCAAGTCTAGGTAGGCAGAGGCTGTCTTGACATGTCCACCAAACCCCACTCATCCTGGATTTATTCTCCCACTCTGCCTCCCCTGTTCCTACCACAGTGGAGCCTTAAAGACCCCATCCCTGCAGATATCCACTGCCTTTGAATCCCGAGAGATGAAACTTTGAGGAAGAGCACAGAAAGATAATCTCCAAGAAGATCCAGCTTGCCTCATGCCCTGAGGAGGATACAGAGGTCTCCTTGCTCAGGATCAATTCTGTGTTCCTATCTGGCAAATGGAAAAGTATCCTGGCTGATGGATAGCATCAGGTCTATGAATTTAAAATATCACTCTTTTAAGCACTATTAACCTATTAATGCTGACAAACATTAATATTTCTTTATCTAAGTGATTACTTATTGTAATTGACTGTGATTGACACACACAATGTGTATGTTGGAGACAGTGTTATGCTGACAAACTGGCCCTTCAGAAAAGAAGAAGAAGAAGGAGGAGGAGGAAGAGGAGGGAAAGAAGAACAAGAACAAGAAGAATAAGAAGAAAGAGAATGAGAAGAAGAAGAAGAAGAAAAAGAAGAAGGAGGAGGAGGAGGAGGAGAAGGAGAAGGAGAAGTAGAGGAGGAGGAGGAGAAAGAAGAAGAGAGTCTTTTGGTTTTTTTAAACTTTTTTTACATTTATTTATTTTTGAGAGACAGAGTAAGACAGAGCGTGAGCAGGGGAGGGACAGAGAGAGAAGGAGACACAGAATCCGAAACAGGCTCCAGGCTCCGAGCAAGCGTATAGCACAGAGCCTGATGCTGGGCTCAAACCCACAAACTGTGAGATCATGACCAGAGCCGAAGTCGGACACTTAACCAACTGAGCCCCTCAGGTGCCCCAGGAGAGTCTTGATCTGCAGTGTTTGCATATTTTCACCATGTGAACAGCACTACCAAGGCCAGTTTCAAGGAATGATCTTGATATTACTAAAGCCCCTAACAGGGACGTGGAATGATATACATATCCTTGGTTCTTCAGAGTCAGATCATGCTAGCTGCAGCTCACCGCCAGTCGGGTATAGGCTAACAAATGTCATGATTGGCTGAAATAAGCTTAAATTCCTTTATGACGCTTTTGTTTTATTTTCTCATTGGAACACACAAAAATCTGTGACAGGTGGGTATAGGCTGACAATAAACAAACACATATTTTGAAATTGAACTTCTATAGGCTGGACAATAAGAGGAGGCCATACTAAAGCCAGGTTGAGGGCCAGTCATTTGGTTCTTCTCCTGCAGGTCAGAGAAAAATGGAAGTAGCCAGACCATGAAGTTCTCTTTTCACTTGAAACAAGTTGCCCTCTAAGCTGATGTAGCAGGTGCATCTCCAACTCTTATGAAGCTATGTTCCAGGAACCCAGCTGAACCCACCACCCATGACAGGCATTCAATAAACATTAATCAAATATGAATGTATTCTAAAACAGTCTCTTGAATTCTAACCAGTGGGATGCTCTACAGTTTCTGTTCTGATCAAAGTCAAGCAGACCCAATAGGCTGTTGGCCAACTGAGTGGGGAAAGCAAAGTAATGAATAATACGCCAGCCAGCAAAATAAACCCTGTCCTCTCTCATGATGTCTGGACTCATTCTGCTGATGCTCTAGGGTTAGGCCAAATTTACCAACAGCAGAGTTTCTTGGAAGTCTATAAATATAATAATATATATAAATATACTTAGAGAAGGTAACTCCAGTCATTAAAAACCACATTCAGAAAATATAATATAAATACTATTAAATATTTAAAAACCACATTCAGAAAATAAAAATATAATAATATATTAAATATACTTAGAAAAGGTAACTCTAGTCATTAAAAACCATCTCTACTGACAAGTAGTGGTCCCTGGGCACCTACCAAGGACAGAAGCTGTACAAATATCCCATAATATTTGTACAACTCACTTCTCTCAGCTTTAAAACACAAACACCAATGCCTGCTTCCCTAGCCATTTGTGCAGATTAAATGAAATAATGCTTGCTGAGCACCTAGCACTGTGCCTGAATCGTAGTAAAAGGTCAGTAAAAGATAGATGTGATAATGGTAATTAAATTCTTTTAAGCCTCCACATTCTTTTTTTTTATACCTTCTCATTTTTTCAAATTGACTTCATTCCAGTAAAAACACATCTCTAAAGTCTATCAAAAGTGTGGTCCTACCTCCCCATCTGAGGTGTCTGGGAATTGTTATGTGGTATGATTCCACGCAGCTCAAGCTATGGGTGATAAGTAAAATTCCACCTCAGCTGGTCGAAGATGCTGAAGAGTCGCAATTGCAGTAGTTTCTCCTTTTGGGCTGTAGTAGATACAGTAATGAATGACCCCTGAAAGAGGCCCTATCCTAATCCCCAGAACCAATTCCTATGTTGGCTTATATAGTTTAATAGACTTTGCAGATTATGATCAAGTTAATGATCTTTAGTTGGGTAGATTATCTTAACCTATCTGGTGAGGCCCAATGTAATCACCAGGGTCTTCATGAGAGGGAGATAGGATGGTCTGTATCCAAGAGATGTGGTGATGAAGCAGAGGTCGGAGGGTGCCGTTGTGAGCTCAGGAATGATGGAAGCCTCTAGAAGTTAAAAGAGGCAGAGGACGGTTCTCCACTAGCACCTCTAGGAGAAGCCATCCCTGTGATACTTTGACTTTAGCCTAGTGAGACAGATTTTAGGCTTTTGACCTTCAGAGTCAGGAGAGAACACATTGTTGTAAGGCACTAAATTGGTGGTAATTTATGACATCGGAATTCTGTACATAGACAAATAATGAAACATGGGTCCCACAAAGGGGGGTGGGGCAATGCTCTCTCTCCAAACCCCACATGTGACAGGAAAGTATACAGACTCCTTGGCTTATGACTGTCACTTCCTCAGATGAGACTTCTTCAATGCAGGAAAGTACAGGTCATCGATGGGACCCTAAACCTTCCAGGACCACAATTTAAATCAGAGAATATCAAAGGAAGAAGGCAAGCAGGTGGGTGTTTAGTGTGTAAAAAAAGTTGTAAGCCATCCGTGTTGTTGAACTCAGATGTTGCCTGCATATATAGGGGTGTGTGTGTGTGCGTGTGTGCGTGTGCGTGTGTGTGTGTATTATACTTTTAGAAGGTTTTGAAGTGATGACATTTAAGTGAATCAAGGAAGCCAAGTAAAGGGCTTTTCAAATAAATATTAGAGAGGAACTGGAAAATAATGACTTCAACTGAATTATGGCCTCGTCTTCCAAGAAGGAATGAAAGGTCCAGCTTAGAGCATGCTAAGGCTGTTGGAGAGCAACAGAATTACTTGCTCAGAAACAGCCCTGGCCTCTCAGCAGCTCCTCCTGGAGCAATTCCAAGGCCTCTAGGTCTCAGCCGGCCCCACCCACCACGTGCGAGCCACACTTGTGAACTCCAGAAGGACCTGGATCATTTAAGACTGTCCTACATGTGCTCTTGAGTTGGCAGAGAAACCTGAAGAAAGCAGAGAGGAAAGCAGAGGTTGCTGGCCATCTGGCTGACCCCCTGGACTCCCATTTGGTTTATGTCGTCTGATTGTGCGGAAGGTTCCTTGCTGTCTTGCTTTTAGCAAAATACTTTTCCAATGGAGCTGCTACCAGAAAGACTTTTAGCAGATGTTCTCTAGTACTTTTTAACTGTGCTATTTCAGAAACCATATGGAAAAGCAATCATGAATGACTTTTTAATGTATGTGTGTGCGTATACGTAGCAGATACCTATCTATATCATCTATATCTATATCTATATCCATATCTATATTCATATCTGTATCTATATCCATATCTATGTCTATATGGTCTATATCTATACCTATATCTATATCATCTATACCTATACATATACCTACATCTGTATCTAAGTGAAGTTCTGATTCTGCCCATCAAGCTTCCTGAGTTAAATCTTCTTACAACCAAACTATCCTGGAGCAGTGAATAGCTCATCTGCCTCATGGATGTGCAGGACGGTACACTTCTATTTAAAGTATTCCAGCACACGGCTTTGAAAACTGAAATATGCAAATGAATCACACTGGGGTTCCTGTTAAAATGCAGGTTCTGATTCGGTACATCCAGAGTGAGGCCAAGATGCTGCATTTTTAGCCAGCTCCCCACGGATGCTGATGCTGTTGGTCCATGGACCGAGTGGGGGTTGCCAGGGACCTGACCATTGTCAGACAAGGTACCAAATCATAGGTTCTAACTTAGGAGCCAGAACATAGAGGCCTCACAAGTAGGTGGACATCAAGCCAGCAAGTCAGAAGCTTCCCAAAGCTAGGACCAAGGTCTGCTCAAGGTGAAGACACTGGACTTCAAAACTAGATTGGATAACTGATGGGCAAGGACCCAGGGCCCCGAGACTGAAGGCAGTTCCTTGAGGCTCGCTGATCTCAACACCGGAACACCTCGGAGGTGCTACCCCAGGCACATGCCATCCACGTTCACACATCAGCTCCCTACTTCTTCACCATAAATGGAAAGGCTTCCCCTGGGAGTCCCCTGGGACCTACCCTGCAGTGTGCTCACTCCTCTTATCGCTGATATTACAGTAAGTGCTGTGATGCCAACGAGCTGGAATGTTTGTTCCAAACACCAGGATGTCCACTTCTTTGTGAATACCCTTCAACAAGAACTTCTGGTATTTTGAAACTGACACACTTATTTTAAAAATTAAATACTGGGTGATCAGCCAGAAGTGGAGGGAATTTCCCACCCTGAGTCGTGCATGCCAAAACTAACCAAACCACTCGGTTGTGTTTTCCTTTTTTTACTGAGGGCATGCAAACAATACAAGCAGCGGAGTTTATGCTGGAGATATGGTCTCACCCCGCGCCAAGACAAAAGATCAAAACAGGCTTTGTTCTAGGACTCTCTGTTCTGAGGCCAGAGAGTGCATGAAGGATCTCTACTTGCAAGTACTTGGAGTACAAATCGGGTTCCTTCAGGCCCCCAGTAGACTTGTCACTATAATCGTGACATCAACAAGGACTTGGCTGTCTCATCATATCTGCACCATGCAATTTTGGCCATAAGAGACATGGCCTGTGGTGGGGGATTCCCTTCTTGCTGAGATGACAAGGGACAAATCTTTGCCTCCATATGACTCTGGGCCCCTTACCCATCTCTCAGGGCCATTCAGTGATTCTGATTCACAGCATCAGATTTTTTTAAACAAATTCAGAAATCATCAAACAACTCTCTTCTATCTGTGGAGGAGAAACCCATGATCAAGAGGAATAAAGTCCCCAAGGTCATCCAGCCAGTCTGTGGCAGAGCCAGAGCCAGAATTCTATCTTCTGACCCCCATGTTGGGTCCACTGCTATCAGACAATGGCTGACACCATTGTGACCAAAGCCCATGCCAAGTACGAAACGTAGCATTCCAAAACTCCCTTCAAAGTCAAAGCCACCTGTGGTGCACAGACACCATCTTGAGAGTCACTTACTGAGAATATGAATATCTAAACAGGATCTAAGTGTCTAATTATCAGATCAACAGCCAAAACACCTCACTGGGTTTAAGAACTGACTTAATGTCTAACATCAAGCACGTACGTGAAAGATCCTGTATTTCTTGAGTCGTATTTTCCTAATAGTATATAAAACAATATTATCAGTAGGCCTGCTTTTGTTTCCCAAGGTTATTAGGAAGGTCACGAGGTGGGGCGGGGGGTGGCAGTGTTATTCTACCAGTCACCACATACATGGGGTTTGATGCCCACACATTTGGGTTGATTCTTGCTAATCAATTTTCACATCTTTAAAAAAAAAAAAAGAAAAAGAAAGAGGCAAACACTTCCAGCTCCTAACTCTGTGGAGGTTTGAAATGAGATAGACATAACATGAAGTGCAGCACATAGTACCTGGCACACAGCAAGCATTCAAGGCCCAAACTTGCATTCTTCCCTCAGCGTTCCCTTGTGTGTCTGGTTTTCCCCTAACTGGACTTCAACTTCCCACAATTCAGTTCCATAAAGTAAAAGGTTGACGTACAAGAGACATGGAATAAATGCTTCCAGGTCATCTCAAAAGCAGAAGAGATTGGATGCCGGCCCTCGAAGAGCTTTGGCTGCGGGGAAACAAGAGGGTGAGCTAACGTGTGGAGTACTTACCATGCGCTAAGCGCTTTGCACATGCAGTCACATGTAATCGTGATGGCATCTCTGTAACGCACACTCTGTCACGAAGCTCGCTGTACACTTTCCAAAACTCTAGCTGGGGACTCTGTGTCATAGTTGTCTTATGAAATTTACTTCTGACTGTGTGTCTTCGTTTTCTAGGGCTGCCAGAACAAAGTGCTGCAGACTAGGGAGGCATGAAGAACAGAATTTCTTCCCGCACAGCTCAGGGGCTCGGGGTCCACCATCAAGATGGCGGTAGGTTATGTTTCCCCCGAGACCTCCCTCAATGACTTGCAGAGGGCCGTCTTGCTGTGTTCTCACTCACTGTGTCTAGTCTCAGTTGTCTGTGTCTAATATCTTCTTCTTTAAGGACACCATTCCCATTGGATCGGGGCCCATCCTAATGACCTCATTTTAATTCAATTCCCTCTTTAAAGACTGTAACTCCGAAGAGTCACATTCTGAGGTAGGAGGGGCTAGGGCTTCAATGTATCATTTTGGGTGGGCACACAGCTCAGCCCATGATATCATGATTAGCCTCTCACAGGTGTGTCTCCTCGTAAACAATTCTGAAATCCACAGGTGTAGAAATGATGGACAAAGGTGGGGGTACAGGAGAAGAGCAGGGGACATAGTTTCTACCTAGAAAGATGCACAGATTTCTTTTCCAACACTTTTCTGTGACTCCCTTCTCCCCCTTGAATGATTTCACTACTTGGCCATTCCCTGTACCACTCGTATCCTCCAATGAGCACTTTGGGCTATGTGTCCCTACACAGAATCACCACGTACTCTGCCCATAGGTTACCCTCTGCTTAACGATGCTTGGGTCAGAGGTGAATGATGGCTGAATCCAGTCCTGTATCCACTTGCCAAGGCAGGAAGCACAGGACTGCCTCTTCCAGAGAATGGGATGTCTTTTTCTTCATGCAAAATAAATAAATAAATAAATAAATAAATAAATAAATAAATAGCACACATTTTTCTACTTGGTCTTCCCAGATGAGTCCTTTCTTTAATTTGCCCAAAGTCTCCATCTGGGCTCACATCATCCTGCCTCTGCCTCCTCCTCCTCACCCACCTCTTCCCCAGCCCTCTGAAATTTGGCTTTCTTCTGGAGCTACCCTCTCCCAATCCCCCTTTCAGTCTGGTAGCTTGTTCCCAGCCTCTGTTCCACACCGTTGGGCATGGCACACCTTCTAGGCTCCAACACAGGAGCTCCTGGATTCCACAGCATCTCCCTCCTGGCCTCTCTCTTACCTCTGAGACATGTGCACTGACCTCTCTGCCTTTCTCTCCTGACTTGATCTTGGAGACCCCAGGCACATTCTCTTCTCCACCTCGATTACATGGGAAACTTCCAGATAGATGTGTATCTATGGTCTTCCTTCCCTTCTGAATCAGACCTACATGGGGAACAAACAGCCTACTTAAAGTAGCCATCCACTCCTCAAACCCAACAGATCTACCAATCAACCCCTTATCTTCTCAGACAGAAAGGTACCTATGCTGTCTCCATTCATCACATTCCCATTTCTTTCCAGCATAAAACCTCTCTCATCGATAAAATGGTCCCAGCACTGCCCCCCTGGTTCTGAAACAATGGCCTGCATCGCTTCTTTAACATCCATCATTTGTGGCTCCAGATTGGAATTTATTCCCTGCCTGTGGGTACGGAGTGAGACAGATAAAAACAAAGGAAATAAGTAGGATGCAAGGGAGAGAGATGGGAGGGGGGATATTCCATCTCTGTAAAGGCGTCCTTGAGGGCAGAACCCTCTGCCTTGCATCTTTGCGTGTCCAATAGCACCTAAAGCAGTTATTCAGGGAGAGAACTTTGCTTACATTTACTCTCAGAAAGGTTAAGCTGGGTGGAGAATGGCAGCGGGGGGTAAAGTCTATGCAAATTTTGACTACAGGGGCCTGGATTTAATTTCCTGTCTCTATTTCCCAATACCTCCAAGGTCCAACTATTTCTCCTGCTACTCCCAAATATACCAAGTCAAATTTTTAAGTCAACTCTAAACTGTATATTGCTAAATTCTTCTGATTCACCACCCCCCCTTCTATTATTTATAACCTTGATAAGGTTATAAATAATATAACCAGCATCTCCCAGAAGCAAACACACAGGAGCTTTAATCCTCTGTCTCCGGCTACAAAGAAGGACTAATCTCTTTTAGGATCTCTCTTCCTCAGCCACGCTCCCCTCCAAGATCCACCACCTTCTCTCTGGTTTCTCTGCTTTCGGACCTGTACCACAGATAAAGCATATTTCTTGTTCACATCACAGTGCTGAGAACTTGGGTGCTTTCCAGGCCATTTCTGCTCCACATGGAGACTGAAATCTGGAAAGGAGGTATTGGAAGGAACTGATGTCATGAGTAAAATGAACAGACATCACTCTTGACATCATTCTCTCCCTGGCATAGAGCCAGCTTTTAATAGGCATCTTTTGCCCAGGATTTCCTTTAACATGTCTTATGGTACAGGTCAACCAGTGATGAATTCCTTCAACTTTATACATCTGCCACTGTCTCTATTTTACGTTTGTTTTTGAAGGTTATTTGTGCTGGTAGAGAATTCTAGGTCAACAGTTCTTTGTTTTTTTGGCTTGTTTGTTCTTTCAGTACTTTAACGTGAGGCTCCATCGTCTTCTAACTTGCATTGTTTCCAAAGGGAAGTCTTCTTAAGTTCTTATCTTTGGTCTTCTGTATATAATGTGTATGTTTTGCCTTTGGTTAATCCAAAGATTTTCTCCTTACCATAATTTTTTTTAATTAATCTAAATTTTAAAATTTGTCATGGACTTCATCCCTACCACCAATTGAGTTTGATTATGATATGCCTTAGAGTCTTTTTTTTTTTTTTCATTTTTTCTGCTTGATTTCTGTTGCGGTTCTTGGATCTGGGAGTTTACAGGTTTCTACAACTTGTAGGAAATTTTCAGTCATTTTTTTTTTATCCCCTCTTTCAACTTCAATTCCACATACATGAAGCTACTAGTGGTTGTCCCAGAGCCCAGTGGTTTTCTGTTGATATTTGTTAATTTTTTTCCTCTGTGTGTTCAATTTTTTTTCCTTTTTTAAAAGTTTATTTATTTATGTGTAGAGAAATGTGTGAGCCAAGAGGGGCAGAGAGAGGGAGAGAGAGAATCCTAAGCATGCTCCATTCTCCCAGCGCAGAGCCTGATGCGGGGGTGTTGATCTCATGAACCATGAGATCATGACCTGAGCAGAAATCAACAGTCAGATGCTTACCAACTGAGCCACCCAGGTGCCCCTCCACAGTGTGATCCATTTTGAAGTGTCTACTGCTGAATTCCTAAATGTACTAATATTTTCCTTCACTGTGTCTAATTTGCTACTAAGGCCATCAGTGTAATTGTTATCTCAGACATAAATCCTCTAGTTAAGATTTTCATACCTAACTAGGTGACTCACATCTTTTTTTTTAAATTTCTTAAAATGTTAACTTATTCTTGAGGGAGAGAGAGACAGAGTGTGAGTGGGGGTGGGGGGCAGGGAGAGAGGGAGACACAGAATCTAAAGCAGGCTCCAGGCTCTGAGCTGTCAGCACAGAACCCGAAGCAGGACTCAAACTCAAGAGCCATGAGATCATGACCTGATCCGAAGTCAGACGCTTAACCGGCTGAGCCGCCCAGGCGTCCCCCGTCTTTTTAATTTTAAACTAAATGTCGTGTTTGCCCTCCATATGCTCATAACTTCTATCTTCTTAAATTGAAGGAATGCATTCTGAATGGGAGTTTTAATATTCCTCCTCCTCTTACTTGGTGTGCCAGTCCTCCAATGCCCTGCTACTCTTTACTCAGGCAATTGTTCAGGATGGTTTTTGCAGCTGTTCCTCTTGAGAAATGAGGCAACGCCTCTTCCTGACCAAGGGACAAAGTAGCTTACTGTTTGCAGTGGATCCTCTATGTTCAGTGATGCTTGAAATGCAAACCCACTGAGTGAATCCATCTGGGGCACATTGCATTTCCTTAGTGACAGGAGGCATATGTTGCTTGTTAGACCGTGGATGATAGGGTCCTTTTTCTCTGACCCAAGAGTCTCGTAGCTTCTGCCGGCATCCAGGAAACACTAACAAACTCATTTGTAAACTTGTCTTTATGGTAAAAATCAAACCCCAGGCTTAGGGTGCAATGGTGAAAAGTGAATAAAAAGCCAAAAACTGGGGGTGAATGGGTGGCTCAGTCAGTTAAGAGGCTGAATTCAGCTCAGGTTGTGATCTTGCAATTCGTGAGTTTGAGTCCCTCTTCGGGCTCTGTGCTAACAGCTCAGAGCCAGAAGCCTGCTTTAGACTGTGTCTCCCTCTCTCTCTAATCCTCCACCACCTGCACTTTCTCCCTCTCTCTCTCTCTCAAAAAAAAAAAAAACATTAAAAATGTAAACAGTGATCTGGTCCTTTAAAAATGTCAAATGAAGCTCAGGCGAGTGCATGCACACGTACTCTCACACTTCGTTTACTGAATACAAACTTTTAAAACCAAACTGATTCAGAAAAAGATGGATTCCTCTTCTCAATGGCATTGGCTGAACTGCTATCATTTTACCAACATCACATTTTACACGTGCTCACTTGCATTCACAAAAAGCAAATCATGAGGATTTGCTGTATACCTGGCCATTCCTGCTGACTCTCTGTATAAGAGATTTCCTGCCCCCACCTAAGTTCCTCACCTGCTGATGCGTTCTGCAAATCCCCCTGTTAGTGCCCCAGGCTTAGAGAGCAGCTGCACAGTTGATATGGGACACACTGAGCCAGAGAAGCTGGAGAGGAGGAAAAAAAAAAAAAAAAGAAAAGAAATTGAAGCAGACACTGATGCCTGAAAAGGCAGAAAACAAAGGGGGAAATGAAGCAGATGAAGAGGAGAAGCCACAAGATGGAGAAAATGAAAAAAAAAAATAGTGAGAAAGAGCAAGAAAGTGAAGCCAGGGAGGATACGGAATCAGAAAAAAAGGAGACTGAAGTGCACAAGGAACTCACTAGAAAGGGATCTCGAGAGGAAGAAAGTAGAACTTGGCATTTCTGAGCCATAACCACAACCGCTGCTCCCGCCTCCACTGCAACCAAATCAAACCACTGGCTGCCATGGAGGAGAGGAAGTTCAAGTCCCTGGTCACTCTCCTGCCTGAGACACAACTGAAGAAAGTAGGGATCCAGCTGCGACATTTTGAGGACCGGGTAACACATGGACAGAGAGCAAGAGGCTTCGGAAGGACAGGGACAGCAAGTGTTCGCTGAATGCCAGAACTCGCACGTGGAAGGGCAGACACACCCAGAGGCAAATGGACAGAGCCCTCATCAGGGCATCAGCACTCAGGAGGACCTGGCCCAGCGCGACTTGGAACGGCAGGGCACCCTGGCACGATGCCCCACCAGCAGCCCCCTTCCGAGCCTCTGATGCCCCACCAGATGCCACCGCCTCACCCTCCCCAGCCAGCTAGGCACCAGGTCCCACGATGCTTGGGCAGCCCACGCCAAGCCCCTCACCTCCCATCGCTGCTGGCACCACGGACTCTCCTGGGAGCGGCCCTGCCCCTCCTACATTCCCCCAGCTCCAGCAAACATCTCAGAAGCCCGGGTACCCCGCATAGCATCTGACACCAGGTGTCCTGATCTGGTTTGGGGCCCATAGTTCAGGAGCCATGGGACCTACCAGGACTGTCCCACCCATCAGCAGCTGCCTCGAGTGATGCTCTGCGTCCCTGGAAGAGACAGTTAATCAGGAAGAAATAATTGCTCCTCTATTCTGCGTCCAGCTCAGCTAAGCACTGTGAGAGGAAGAAAAGAAGACACAGAACTTGCCCAGGGAATGAGCTTCTCGTGTAAGTGAAGAAATAAAATTAAGAGAAGACCGTTAAAACACAACGAAATTTACAAATACTATGAAATCAAACTTCATGAAGTTCTGGGGGAGGGTGAGGAAACAGTCAAAAGTAAATGCAGCTTGGAGCTGGGCAGTATATCGCTGACTTCTGGTTAGCTGGGACATTAGGAAGCCACCAGTGAAGCCAAAGTCATCAAAGACTAAACTCCTCGTAAGGTCTGACGCTGGCCTTTGGCGAGTGGCACAAATATAAGATTATATTTCTGGGCTTCCTGATGGACTGTGGGCTCTCTGTAGCAAATCTGTGCTGACTGCACATGAACTTGGCAGCCTCCATTAGGATCCTCTGTATTTCTCTACTGTCCTGAAAGTTTCATCTCATATTCTTCACAGAAACAGATATCTATATCCTTGCCTATAAGGATCCCTATCTATAAGGACTCTTATGATCACATTTTTCTGAAGCCCCATCCAGGCAGAGAAAAGATTCGTTATTGTCTCTCTTTTTTAAATTTTTTAAATGTTTTATTTATTCCTGAGAGAGAGAGAGAGAGACAGAGTGAGCAGGGGAGGGTCAGAGAGAGAGGGAGACAGAATCTGAAGCAGGCTCCAGGCTCTGAGCTGGCAGCACAGAGCCCAACACGGGGCTGGAATCCATGAATCATGAGTTCATGACCTGAGCCGAAGTTGGGCGCTTAACCGACTGAGCCGCCCCAGATTCATCATTATTTTATGCCTTTTTCCTACAGCCATCTCCCTAGTCATTTTAACAGGTATCTCCGATCTGTTTAAAGTCTTCGATTGCTTGACAAATGGGGTAGCTGCTATTGGTGTGCTTTCCATTTCTGCAACACTCTGCCATGGTAGCCATGAGCAGAACAAGCTAGAAATTATAGATAACTAATGCTCCCAAGAATAGCCTTCCTCTAAGGACAGATGGAAAGTTGAAAGACAAATACCCCCACTTCCTTGGTCTTCATTTGGGGTAACTGTGGGATACCCCAGTCTCCAGGGGTTCCCAGCAGATTGAGCTCCAGGTCCCCACAGTGGTAACTAGTTTGATAGCACACCGTTAATTGGCTTCCTTCTCTCTCTCTTTCTCTCTCTCTCTCTCTCTCTCTCATTCTCCCTCTCTTCACCCCCCTACACTACCCCATTGGTGCTTTCAAGGATCATCTTCCAAATACATCACTTCCACTCAAATCTTTATCTCAGAGTGTCCTTCTGGGGGAATCTAAACAAAGACAACCCCTAAAATGAAATCCTAACTAAATGTGATATGAACACCATGATCAGGGTTGGGTCTAACAACCACATCAGGCGTTTCTGCAGACTTTTATATTTATCGCCAGCTACCTCCTTGGTGGGGTCCAGGGCAAAATGAAAAAAAAAATCGATCTTTATTTATTTATTTTAAGAGAGAGAGAGGGAAAGAGAGAGAGAGTCCCAAACAGTCTCGGAGCCATCAGAGGAGAGCCCAACATGGGGCTCGATCTCACAAACCATGCCTTAACTGACTGAACTACTCAGATGCCCCAAAATGAAAACTGCTTAAAAGCAAGGGGGCAAATGTGGTTAAAGGTACTATAATACGGAGCTTTTTCCTTTCTTCTGCAATCTCTCAACTTGCCATGGCGTTTTCATTACTTGTTATCTAACATCACTTTAATAAAGAAAACTAAAAACTTTTCATTATTAGCCTGAACTTCACCATTCTTCTTTACGTGTCTGATGCCAGTTTTCAATGCAAATATGAGAGCTTATAACTCATATGCAAAATCACCAGAATTACGTAATTCATATTTTGTAGTTCATTTTAAGTTCTTCCTTAAACAGGGGAAATGCTACAAAAAACAAACTCAACTGTTTCTATTTCCGTTCATGACATATACACATTCTACCAACAGTCCAGACCTCTGGCTTACCGGTGAGTAAGAAAGAACTGGAAAGAAAAATAAGTGTCATCTGCTCTGTCTTTCCATTTCTTTCTGTCTTCGTTGTCAGCCCAAGTGTTTGGCTAATACAGGGAAGAAACATCAATAAGAAAGGATTTGACGTAGTCCCGTGCTCATCTGTATTTCTTAGAAAACCACTGCCTTCTTCCTGCATTGAATAAGCTCTGTACCCACTTGGGACAGTCGGTGCCTCTCCTTTTCTGCTCCCAACTTAGTCATAGGCGCTTACCTTGTATTTGCTTTATGTCCTCCCCGGACTCTGACAGAGGGAATCCTGTGGAATTCCATGCTCATGGGGCATCTCCAAATAGCACAAATAAATGGCCAGTAAGAACAACAACCAATAGGCATCCAAAACACAAGTTCAAAGACAACATTGTTAAGAATTTCAAGATGGTGGGGCACCTGGGTGGCTCAGTCGGTTGGGCGTCCAACTCTTGATTTCAGCTCAGGTCATGATCCCAGGGGCCCAGGATTGAGCCCTGTGTTGGGATCTGTGCTGAGCATAGAGCCTGCTTAAGATTCTCTCTCTCTTGGGGTGCCTGGGTGGCTTAGTCGGTTAAGCGTCCGACTTTCGCTTAGGTCATGATCTCTCGGTTCGTGGGTTTGAGCCCCGCGTCGGGCTCTGTGCTGACAGTCAGCTCGGAGCCTGGAGCCTGTTTCAGTCTGTGACTCCCTCTCTCTCTGACTCTCCCCTGCTCACACTCTCTCTCTATCTCTCCTAGAAATAAAAATAAATAAATAAATAAATAAAATGTCTTAGATCTGCATTAAAAAAAAGATTCTCTCTCTCTTTCTCTCTCTCTCTCTCTCTCTCATTCTGCCCCTCTCCCCAACTTACTATCTCTTTCTCTCTCAAATAAAAAAGAAATTAACAAAAATTGAAGACTGGGGAAAAAGAAGAATTTTAAGATGGTGACAGCAGAGTGTAAAAAAGAAGGTGTGGGTCCCTTCTGAGAGTGGGGCCTGGACCCGGACACAGGTCACCCGCCAGTGACACCAGCCCTCGTCACCAGCCCAGAGAGGGGATGAGGCACATTGAACACCTGACGTGGGCATCATAGTTCTGCATGACAACTAACAGATGACCCAAAACACAAGGCACAACCCTTTGGTCATCAGAGTCCTAACAGTTTTTTTCATGTTCTAGCAGGTCTCATGTAAGACCCGGAGTGAATTTAAAGAATATACCTATGTGTTTCTTTGGGGCCCGCTTCACTCTCACTGGCCTCACTTGGAAAAGTCAAAAAAGCTTGGTAGCTTTAGAACCTATTGGGCAAGAGCAAAATTTTGCCTAGACGTTAAAATAAATTCCGTGGTTACTTTCTCTGAAATGCTTAGACTTCGCAGGCTTTCGTCTGAGTCGTTTTCTAGCCTGAGTGTAGCCACCGGTACACACTCGTATGCCCTTGGCTTTGTTTACGCACCCACATCCACATGGCGGGGTCACTAAGACAGCTGGGCCTGGGGACACGATGCTCGTTGTGTTCCCTGATTCCCAGCTGTGTTCCCTGCACCTGTCTTCACCTCTGTCCTGGATGTTGCTGGAATGTCTCCTGGTTTTCCGTATCAGCCCTGTGGAGGAACATAAACATTTTGCCTTTTCTGAAGGAGACTGCGTGTGTGTGTGTGTGTGTGTGTGTGTGTGTGTGTGTGTGTGTGTGTGTAACTTCCTAGAAACCAAAATTGTTTTCTCTTGCCAGGCGCCACAGTGGGCCTTCCTGACAGGAGGTCATTTCAATAAGGACTCGGAGCTTAGTAAGTGGAGAAAAGAAGGTCATTCTCAGACAGGATGTAGGGAAGACGCCCTGAGTGAGCCTTGCTGGGCAAGAGACGCCAACAGTACCAAGAATGTGGGCCAGTCCCCCAGGAAGTTATTCATGAGCCTGCACTGTATGATAAACAGGCCACCAAGCCTTTCTAAACAACACGAATCACAATGCTCCAAATTCCAGAAAATCCTTGAACAATGACTGGACATTCCTTACCCCTGATTTGCTTATTTGTGCACCAAATGCTTTCAAAGAAACCAGAAACTGGGGTTGTTGCTTGGGTTCAGAGCTGAATGATGTGTGCAAGATGTGCGGACGATCACCCTGCTCCCCTGCCCCATCCTCCTTTACCAGGAGCACTTTACCCGGAGTCTCTGTTGCTGGGCCAGCCTCCCCTCCACCCACCCCGTTGTCTGGAGTTTCCTCTGCCCCCAAAAGCCATCTTGGGCTGAAGGCCAGAATGAAGTTGCTTCAAGCTCGATCAGCAGAACTGGATCAAAAAAAAGGCAGGGAGTTGTCTCTGCCGTTCGTGTTACCAAGAGATGTGAGCTGATCATGTTAGAAGGTTCTTCCTGAAGAAACAAAAAGACAATTTGGGCAGCTAGAAGTTTCATATATCTGGGAATATATATCTACCTGATTTGAAAGAGGTATCAAAGCTCCTCGATGGTACATTTTTAAATTGACTTACAGCATGTATTATTATGTGTATGCATGTGTGTATACATATATATGTGTCTATAATTATACAATGATAATCTGAATATTGTTTTCTAAATAAATATAAGTATCTGCAGAATATAAAATTTGATTCTGCAGAGAGCAATGCATGCACCACTGCCCGATACTTGTTTATTGGAAAGACTGCTTCTTCATAAGAGGGAACAGAAATGCTCATTTATCATTTTTCTCACTAGTTCAGTCAAGTTGCACTTGAAACTTTATTACCATTTTCCTTTCCTGAGCCCAAATGTCCGTTAACACATGAATAGATAAAGGAGATGTAGCATATATATGCATATATATATACACACACACAATGGAATATTGTTCAGCATTCAAAAAGAATGAAATCTTGCCATTCACAATAATGTGGATGAAACTAGAGTGTATTACACTAAGTGAAATAGATCAGCCAGAGACAAATATCATATGATTTCACTCATATGTGTAATTTAAGATACAAAACAGATGACCATAAGGGAAGGGAAGCAAAAATAAGATTAAAGAGAGAGAAAGGGAGAGAAGAGAGAGAGAGAGAGACGGAGGGAGGGAGGCAAACCATAAGAGACTCTTAAATACAGAGAACAAACTGAGGGTCGCTGGAAGAGTGTTGGGTAAGGGGATGGGCTAAATGGGGGATGGGCGTTAAGGAGGACACTTGTTAGGATGAGTACTAGGTGTTGTATGTAAGTGTTGAATCACTAAATTCTACTCCTGAGATCATTATTACACTACATAATAACTAACTTGGATTTAAATTTTAAAAATTAAAATTAAAATTAAAAATAAATTTTCCTTTCCCCACTCCCTCTGCACACCAGATTCCCCTTTATCGACTCTAGTTTTGCTTTTGTTTTGTTTCTATAACTCCTAATGCACCACCCAATTTCTTTATTGTTTATCGGTTACCACCTGTCTCCCATGCTCCCCTCTCTCCCTTATAATGTGAGCTTTCAGGTTTTTTAAATTTTTTAATGTTTACTTATTTTTGAGAGTGAAAGAAAGCATGAGTCGGGGAGGGGCAGAGAGAGAGGGAGACAGATTGCAAAGCAGGTTCCAGGCTCCAAGCTGTCAGCACAGAGCCCAATGCGGGGCTCGAACCCACAGAGCGAGGAGATCATGAACTGAGCTGAAGTCAGATACACAACAGACTGAGCCACCCAGTCTCCCCATAATATGAGCTTTCAAGGCAACGGGTTTTTTTGTTTCTCCACATATTTCAAGTGCACAGACCAGGGACCGGCACATACTAGACACTCAAAATTAATTTATGAGTGAAGGAATACATGAGTGAATGAATGAATGCGTGAATGAAGGCAGCTGTCTCACTTCCAAAATTCAACAGCATCAGAGACTTACCTGGCACCTGTGAACACGGCTGGTCAGTGTGGAACCACATGACCACATGGAAGGCTGGGTTGGTACGGATGTGTGTGTGTGTTTGGGGGTGGGGGAGTTACTTTCTGGAGGAAGGATGGCTCAGCCGCACAGGAACTAGTTAAGCTTTGACAATAGAGGTGTCTGCAGAGCAAACAGGGCAGATTTTATTAAGAAGAGCAAGTGGAATAGCTTAGATGACAGGTGTTTAAAATTGAAGCCATTTTCCCTGAGATGAGCACTGAACCTGGCATTCAGCCCTGGCACACTGGTGAGGAGGTACAGGGCCTGAATCTCTAGCTGAGGGTTTCTGTTTGGAAAAGCTAGGGCAAGCCCAAAGGCCCCTTAAAAGGCATAATGGCTCCATTATTATATTAACCAGAAGGCTGAGGTTTCTTAAAAGGGCACCTGCCTTTCCTGGCTTTGTTTCCCCCAACTCCTGGCACTCAACTGGGTGCCCGTAGGGCAGTTCTATAGGCTCTCTTTGTCACCGGAGGGCAAGTGACCCATGGGATCTGAAAACCCTTGTGGCCTCCAGACAAAATGTACTCTAATTAAAGGTAGGTAAAAGGATTGGGGGGGGTGGGAAAGGGAAGAAAGCTGAACCTAGGTACGGAGTTGGTGGACTCAAAGGTTAACCATCCATTGAAACAGAGGAGAAATTGACCTTTGTTGAGCACGGTTTTCATTAGCTGCTGGAGCTGCAAAGGAATAGAGATTGCACAAAGTCAGGGTGAAAGACAGCCTTGATTTGGTTCACTGGATTCTAGCAGGCTTGCCAGAAACAAAGAAACAAGCTAACAAAACAGAAACTGAAGGGGCTGGGCGAGAGCATCAGCTTTTATAGTCTAAAATGTAAAATCAACCGACCATATAGTGTGTTAGAAACACCCACTCCTTGGCGGATCTGTTGTCGTCCCGGTCTGAAAGGTTAGCATGGCCGGTTTCGGAGACAGGCCCCAGTCCCCACATGCCCCAGCTCCTCTGAGTTTAACTGAGGCAGCTTCAGGAATAAACCCTGTGCCTGGGTCCAGCGCGCCCAGCTCAGAGAGAAACTTGAAGAACTTGAAGGCAGTGGCTTCTCTCCTCTCCATTGTCTGGCATTACTCCCCATGGATTCTCAAGTGCGACTGTCACTCAGGCTGACCAGGGATGGGTTTCCTGGGACGGTCAGATGTTATTTATTTATTTTTATTTTTATTTTTATTTTTTGCAGGTGGTTCCCCAGGAAGGCCTCCAGTGTTTCCCCAGTCCTGATAGCTTTTTATTCTATTCCAGCCTCTGCACCCGATAACCCTTTTGTTCTCTCTGGAGCCCCCATGCTGACAGGGCGTCCTTCCTCCTTTATAATCTGTCTGTCTTGCTGTATATTTATCTCTGCAGGAATGTAGCTCCAGAGAAAGACAAGTCAGCTCCAGGTTTATTCCCTGCAGCTTAGCTGGCTGTTTATGCCCCTACAAAGCATTCACCCCAGAAAGGAATGTGTGCAGCTGTAGGCATCGCAGAAAACAAAACAGCCCGATGTCAGGTAACCGAATCAGGTACACTGGGACTCAAAACAGATCTATTTTTTCCCTTTGTATGAGAACAAATGGAACCAGAGAGTGCCCAAACTCCAGTGGGGAAAAGCGGCTGGGGCGGGTGGGGGTGGATCGTTTGGAGAATCAAAACAAGTGGTGTTACAATCTGTTTTTTTCCCTTTCCTAAGGCTCCTGCACCCCGCCCTCAGGGCAGCTGGGCCAAGAACAGGGGTTGATTCCTGACGGGAAAGCTCTAAATGAGACCAGACCCTTGCAAGTTCTGCCCTGGGGTGCCGGGGCGGGGGTGTAGTGGTTTGTGTGTGTCCAAGTCCTATCTGTGGCTTTGGATGAGTCCTTTGTAGTTCTGTTACCTATTCCAAGTTCCTAAAATAAAGGTGATTAAGAGATTATTCACAAAGGAAGCTTCTGGAAGCTGATAAAAATTGCTGTAAGCTTAGAGGCAGAGGGGGGGTCTTTATGCTATTCTATTCTTCCACAGAACCTTTTAACAAGGCATGATAATAAGGGGCACCTGGCTGGCTCAGTTGATTGAGCAGCTGACTTTGGCTCAGGTCATGATCTCACTGTTTGTGGGTTCGAGCCCCGTGTCGGGCTCTGTGCTGACAGCGAGCTCAGAGCCTAGAGCCTGTTTTCGATTCTGTGTCTCCCTCTCTCTCTGACCCTCCCCTGTTCATGCTGTCTCTCACTCTCTCAGAAATAAATAAAACACGTTTAAAAAATAGGCATGATAAGATTTTATTTTTTTAAATACTTTAAAAAATGTTTTACATTAATTTATTTTTTTTTTATTTTTTTAATGTGTTTTATTTATTTCCGAGAGAGAGAGAGAGAAAGAGAGCGTGAGCAGGGGAGGGTCAGAGAGAGAGGGAGACACAGAATCCGAAACAGGCTCCAGGCTCTGAGCTAGCGTTCAGCACAGAGCCCGACGTGGGGCTCGAACCCACGAACCATGAGATCATGACCTGAGCCGAAGTCGGACACTCAACCGACTGAGCCACCCAGGCACCCCTACATTAATTTATTTTTGAGAGACAGAGTGCAAGTGAGGGAGGAGCAGAGAGAGAGAGGGAGACACAGAATCCATAGCAGGCTTCAGATTCTGAGCTGTCAGCACAGAACCTGATGTGAGTCTCCAACCCCTGAACTGTGAGATCACCATGCCCAGCTGACCGAGCCACCCAGCTGCCCCAGGAATGGCAAGATTTTACTTTTTAACGTTTTTTTTAAATTATTTATTTCTAGGAGAGAGAGAGAGAGAGAGAGAGACAGCGTGAGCAGGGGAGGGTCAGAGAGAGAGGGAGTCACAGACTGAAACAGGCAGTCAGCACAGAGCCCGACGCGGGGCTCGAACCCACGATCCGCGAGATCGTGACCCAAGCGAAAGTCGGACGCTTAACCGACTAAGCCACCCAGGCGCCCCAGGAATGGCAAGATTTTAATGGCAAAGTCTAGGGAGTGTAATATGGAAAGAGGCTCTCAGCCGCTCTCCTGCTCTGTGTCATATTCTAACCTTCACAAAACTCAAATGAAGTGACGTAGCTCGGATTCTGAGCCACCTGTTTCCTCCCTTCCCATTTCCCCTTTCCCCCTCTTTCTCACTTTCCTGGCTAACCTAAGTCGTCCTGGTGTTACTGCTTTTCTCGGGGCTGAAATTTCTCACTGCGGATGGAAGCTCTCTAGAGGCTACTGTTGGGGGTCAACCTCAGCCTCTCCGTGAAAATGCTGTCAGCTAGGTGCACCCGCAGCCCTCACCGGGACCCACACTACTGGGGCGGCCCCTGCGGACATGCCCCTGACCTGAGCCAGTGTTGTGGCTGGACTGGCTCTCAGGGTTCCTGTTTTGGTGACAAGTTTTGAACAAAGTTTATTATGCACACATCCTGGAGGGTACAGAGCATGCCGAAGACCACAGAGTGAGGTCGTGGCGGGAGAGAGAGAGAGTGAAAGTCCAGAACTGCCAGATCTGGGGTTTTGCTTTATTGGGGTCAAAAGCGGGGCGCCTCGGGTTTCTCAGGTTCACCCTTTATTGGCGAGCTTAAAACTAGAGCAGAAATGAAAGCTCGGGAAGGGAAAAGCGAGGTCACTCAGTCCGTTATCTTTGGCACTAAGAGATTTCTAAAAGGGGAATTCATGGGTGGGGTGGCCTGGTTCTTTATCTAGTGGTGTGGTGGGCAGTGTGTTTATTCCAGATGACCACCTTTGAAATGGAGGCCTCAGCACTCAAAACTTAATGTCAGGGATTCACACTATAGCTATCCTGTGAGAAAGTGCTGATCTCACCTCAACCCCAGTCCCCTATGACTGGGTGACGTCCTGATGTGCCATCAACTATCTAGCGCAGGCAGCATCTGCATACTTACGTGGACGATCTGCTCCAACCCCGGACGGTGTCCTACACACTCCGTGGTCCTGTCCTACCGTGATACAGTACAAGTCATTTGTCTGGCCACTGCCTCCGTTCATGAGGACAAATTCCTGATTATTCTGTTCCTTTTCTTTGTCACGTCATGCTCTGCAATCTTGATTCGCTGATCTGTGCTGTGGCCCAGCTCTCCAGGGTAGGCCCTGGAGTGTCCCTTATTTTGTGTCTCTTAGAGAACTCCCTGCCTCAACAGGGTAGCCAAAGTTTAAGAATTTAAGGTCTCTCCACGAACAAGCCACATGGTACTGTGGGAGAGCCATCACGCACTGCCGCCTCCAGCCCGTGGATTCCAACCAGATTCTTGTGCGCCAGCCCGGGAGAAGCCTTCGGAATGGGCCTTGATGAGAATGATCTCAGAAGAGAAACCAGATTCCCCATCGCCATGTTCTTTCTTGACATAACAGCTTCTTGTCCACACCCATCCCTGGGGGTGCAGAAAGTCTGTCCCAGGAAGTGACTTCGGTGGCAGAGAGAACCCCAAGAAGCAACCCTAGATGTCATTTCTAAACCACAGGCCAGACCCAGAGTCCCAGTCAGCATCTTTTGGAAGACACACCGTTAGTGGTCTGGCTATTGCTGCTAGCACTCACCCGGGCGAACCGGGAGAAGTTCAATACTGCACACATGTCCAGACAAGTGCAGTGATGAAATCACCAGTGCCTTCCATAGCTATACCCCCGGAGCAGGTGAATTGGGTAACGTTTATCTTATGCCTGTTACATGCAAGATAGTTTGGCCCTCACTGAAGGGAGTGAAAAAGCCAAGAGTTCCGATGATGAGGATAGATATATACATGTAACTGTAATAAAGAGCAATATGTTTATTAATAATCATATGTAATTATAGACCCCAATAAAGTGCTGTAGGAGCACAAAAAAGAAGAAGACGTGGCTTCCATTGGGAGTGGGAAGTAGGAAGAGCATGGGGAGAATGACTTCATTTTACCTGGGCCTTGGGCAGGGTCCTACAGGGAGTCTTACTGAGTGAGCCAAATGAGAAGTCCTTCAGGGTAGATGCTTCCTCTGGCTCGTGGCTGCTACCCCAGAACCTCCTCTCTCTTAATTCTATTTTGAGCTTGAGATATCCAGGAGAAAGGACTCCCAGGCAAAGACTGATATTCTAAATATCAAGTAAGCAGCAAAGTGCAGGCAATAACCACTGGGAATGGACATACTGTGAACAACTGAGCAGGCGTGCCAACATCATTCCCACATGCAGGGGTGCAGCTGGTGGGGAAGATAAAAGCGAAATGTCAAAGAAGTTTGGGAGTAGAGAAAGGTTTGAAGAAGAGCAGCTATAGTAGTATTATAGTGACTCCAATGCCTTGCAGGGCTTTTGGTTTGGGTTTGGGTTTAGGTTTGGGTTTGAGTTTGGGGTTGTGTTTTTTCTTTTAAGGGAATCTTTGTATTTGTTCTTTTTTTCTAAAGTTTATTTATTTGTTTTGGGAGAGAGAGACAAGATAAGCAGGGGAGGGCCAGAGAGAGGTGGGAAGAGAGAGAGGATCCCAAGTAGGCTCTGCACCAAGAGCACAGAGCCCAATGTGGGGCTCAAACCCATGAACCATAAGTTCATGACCTAAGCCAAAACCAAAAGTTAGACGCTTGACTGACTGAGCCACCCAGGTACCCCTCTTTGAATTTGTTCTAATGGGCATGTCTTGTTTTTATCATTAAGTAATAAAGATACAAAAAGAGTCTGCTAATTTTAAGAGAATATTTCAAAATAGTTCAAAAGGAGACTGTGGAACCACTTCATACCCATTAGGATGGCTACTATTAAAAAAAGAAGAAATGGGCGCCTGGGTGGCTCAGTCGGTTAAGCGTCCAACTTCAGCTCAGGTCATGATCTCACAGTTCGTGAGTTCAAGCCCCGAGACAGGCTCTGTGCTGACAGCTTGGAGCCTGGAGCCTGCTTCAGGTTCTGTGCCTTCCTCTCTCTCTGCCTCTCCCCCACTTGTGCTCAGTCTGTCTGTCTGTCTGTCCCTCTCTCTCAAAAATAAACATTAAAAAAACTAAAAAAAAAAAAAAAAGGAAAGAAAATAACAAATGTTGACCAGGATGTGGAGATACTGGAATACCAGTGCACTGTTGTTAGGAATGTAAAATGCCATAGTTACTTGAAGAGCAATATGGCAGCTCCTCAAAAAAAATTCAAAATAGAATTATCCTATGAGCCGGCAGCTGCACTTCCAGTTATATACCAAAACGAATTGGGAGCAAGGACAAGAACAGATGTTTACGCACCCATGTTCATGGCAGCACTATTCACAATCACCAAAAGGTGGAAACAACCCAAGTGTCTATCAACGAGTGAATGGATAAACAAAACACGATCTATACAAATGATGGAATATTATTCAGTCTTAAGAAAAGGAGGAGGGGCGCCTGGGTGGCTTAGTCGGTTAAGCGACTGACTTTCGCTTAGGTCATGATCTTGCGGTTCGTGGGTTCGAGCCCCGCGTCGGGCTCTGTGCTGACTGCCAGCTCAGAGCCTAGAGCCTGTTTCAGAGTCTGCATCTCCCTCTCTCTCTGACCCTCCCCTGCTCACGCTGTCTCTCTCTCTCTCTCTCCTAGAAATAAATAAAAATATTTTAAAAAAAATTTTTTAAAAAGAAAACTAAAATCTCTTAAAAAAAAAGAAAAGGAGGAAAATTCTGACACATCTATGACATAGATGAGCTTTGAGGACATTATGCTAAGTGAAATCGACCAGTCACCAAAGGACAAATACTGTATAATTACGCTTACAAGAGGTCTCCAGTGTGGAAAAATTCATGAAGACCGAAAGTAGAAGGTGGCTTCTGGTGGCTGGGGGAGGGAGAATGGGGAGTTAGCGTTCAATGGCTGTGGAGTTCTAGTTGCAGAAGATAAAAGAATTCTGGGGGCAGACAGTGGTGATGGTCGCACAACAGTGTGGATGTACCAAATGCCACTGAACTGTCACTGGTATATGCTTAAAATAGTAAGTTTTAAAATAATGTATATTTGCAATATATGTGTTTTTAAAAAGTTCTTGGAAAAGGAGGGTATCGCAGATGGGGGACTGTTTGTGCAGATCCTGGAGGGGTAAAGCAGAGCGCGTACCTAGTCCATGTGGTGTTGCCTGGACCCCACACTGGACGTGAACAGTGAGAGAGCTGAAATGTTCCATGGAGTCAGATGATGAAAGTGCATGACATCAGAGTTGGGGAACTTATTTTACAATGATTTGTTGGTTTTTGAGGAAGAGGGTGATATGATTAACAACGTATTTCAGAGAAATATCTATAAACAGAAGTATGTGGGCTCACTGAGTGAGGAGGAGACTGGAGGCCTCAGTGCAGGAGAAAGGGCTAGAAGAACAGGGGGGACTCTTCCATGGGAATGGCAGGTGGGGAAGGACAGGACAGATGTTATAGAAGGGGAGCCCATGTGAAGGGTGAGCGAACAAGGGGAGTCAGATAGGACTTGCAACCTCTCAAAGAAGGAGGGGACCTAGGTTTTTCCCATTTGAAAAGGCTACAAATATGTGAGACTATTGGTAATCATCTGTAAGGAAAGCATCACAAGACCAAAAAAAAAAAAAAGGCACAGATAATAGAATCAAGTCATTGGGGTTTGTAGGAGGACTCAGTCAAGGTCAGAGACTTTGGCTGGTCAAGGTCAGAAGCACTGACTTTCAAGAGGCAGAGGAAAAAGTGGTTCCTTAAAAGAGGGGAGAAGAAGGAGGGAAGGACAAGTAGAGAAAGCAGGCAGGTGAGGGAGGCTGAGGGGGCCCCCTTGGATGGGCCAACATCAAGGCTGAGTGAGAGGGTCAGATACAAGGGCTGCTAGAGGTATGGCTGGGTCTTGGCAGGTTTGGAAAACAAAGGTTTGGAAATCCCTACCTACCTCAAGAGGAAAGAATGTTAATATACACAGACGACCTAGACCCCATAGAGTCCTTGAACCCCCAGCACGCAAGCCCTGGAGGCTCACTCCTTTCCAACAGCTCTGGTGAGTTCAACAAGACTTTCCGAGAAAAGGAAAGGACTTTGTATCCATTCCAAGAATTGTTCCCAGCAGTGAAGGCGTGCTAATAAAACACCCGGTACAACCAGATCGCCGTCTCAGGATGGCCTGTCCACGCACCCACCTCTGCTTTGTGACCTGTCTAGCTCTCAGCCCTGCAACCCTTTATCTGGCTGTGCGCCTCTTGAGAGCCATGACCCTGGTGTGGCTGGAGCCAACCTAACTACAGGAAGAAAGGAATTCCTATACGATTGGTACCACTGGGAGTGTCCTGGAAATGTGTTCCTCCTAGTTCCCTGGAAGAGATGTGCCTTCCTCATCAAAGTGAGAAGAGAGGCCCAGGAAAAGAAGGAAGGCGTTCACATGGTCACCTGTGAATTTCCTGTCCCAGGAAATGAGAGCAGGGGTGGGCCGCCTAGAAAAGCCATCCTAGAAAATGAAGAAGATAGGACTGGACAGGCTGCTTCAGTAAAGGCATCCAGACAGCAAGACCCCTGGGTAGTGGGGACATTATGGGGGCAGAGAAGCCATGGGGATGAGAAATCCACAGAAAGAGGAGGTAGAGAGGAACCAAGTCAATACAAGAGCAAAGCCAAGCCCTACACGCATCATAATTTTACTTGGAGTTGGGTTTGTTCTAGGGACAGTGGAGGATTTTAAGAACGAACCTGTTAGAGAATTCTGCCGAACCCAGAGAGGGATGAGGGCGGAGTTTATTCCGTCAAAGCAATCCACCCAGGTACAACAGAGTAAAGCCAGGGTGTGCTGGCATGAAGCCAGAAAAGTATGAGAGGCAAATGAGCCACGTGGGGCGTCCCCAGCAGCTGGCTTATCACCTACTCATCCCCCCTCGAGCAGATAGTAGGTAGGTTTCTACCGAGCTCCTCTCTCTGTCCTGAGAATTCCCTTGCACCATTCTCTCCTTTAACCATCCCAGCCCTCCTGTGAGGTGGGTGCTACTATCCTTCCCAGCCTGCAGATGAGGAAACAGAAGCCCAGAGAACTTGAGTAACTTGCCCAAGGTCATTCACAGAGTAGGTAGCAGAGCCTAGACTCAAATTCAGGCCATTGTGACTCTCAAGATGGCGCTCGTAACCAGAAGCCCGCCCCATCACCTCCCAGGTGCTGCTCTTTCCTGAACGCAGTAGAGAAAAATGGGTAGAGGTAGGGAGGGAGAGAGGCAGGGAGCTATATGGGAACATTTGAGAATATAGTCATGGCTCTGAGACACATTCCAGCAGGGCCGGAGAGGCAGTGATACCAGACACAGAGCAGAGCCCCTGTTGAGAAAGATGAGGTGCTGTGCTCGCAGGCCCCACACATGTGTCCCACAAACTTGGCTATTTTTTACCTCTGGCTTATGAACCCCGCTCCCACCTCCCTTCTGACTCTCAGTCCCATAACATTCTTCTGATAATTTTTCCTTTTAAAGGAGATACTACTCTCACAAAAAGGTCACTAGCTAAAAATATTTTGCTTGCATTTTCCATGTGCTTTTCGGCATGATTTCTTTGCCCCGGAGAAACTACTAAAACATTTTCCACAGGCAGGGAGTCATTTTTCCAAGCACTGGTGCCAGCTTTCTCTTCTCCTTCTTCCTTCCCTGCTTTTCACCCTCCTCGGTCTTCTCCGTAACTTTCAGAAGAACCGAAAGACAGATTTTATTTGTAAAGAAAGAGAGAAACATTTCTTTTACCTTTAAAGCCACAGGGCGCCCCCGTTCCTTTTCAGTAAATCCCTTTATAATAGCCAAGGCAGGGCGCTGGTGTATGTGGGCCATGGAGGTGGGCATTTCCCTTGGGGCAGGGTCTTGGGCCAGTGCACTTGACTAGCTGATGGTAGACACAGCAGCTGCGCACCGCATGGAGTGATTTGAGGGGGACCCCAAAACAGTACCTGGAATCCCTACCAAATGGAATCGCTTGTTTGAGCCACGACATGAAAGAGGCCCATTCCTGGAATATTCTCACCTCTGTTTCTCTCCCTGGCAAAGTTCTGCCCATTCTTCAGGCAAACTTTCTCAGGGTACATGTTCCCGCCCTCTGGATTCCCACACAGCTGATTCCTACCAGTGTTACAGCTCTTAATGTATCACTTATTCATTGCACGGCTGTCTTCCTGTGGAACCCTCCCTCTCCCTGTTAGATCCGTAAGCACTTCCATCCAAGCCGGGAGCTGTCTCAGCATTTCCACAAAAGTAAGACCTGGGACCTAATATGTGCTGTTCAGGAGAAAATTATTCTGACATTTGTTAAAATGGTACGAAAGCTTTTTCTTTTTTTTTTTTCAAGACTGTTGCAGAAGTGGGGGAGAGACTTAGCTCACCTCTGAATAAGGCAAGGACACATGAGAATTTATACGCAAGGAATGAGGTCGGAGGGGAGGGGTGGTTGACTATTACGCAGAGGACACGTGAAGATTAGGGCACTCTTCTAGATGACCTGGCAGGATTCTTTGCTAAGTCTGGGCTGGGAAGTCCAAACCCAAGAAGGGGGCCAACTTTGAGGCCCCATCGTAAAGAGGGCTCAGGGGCACTTGGGTGGCTCAGTCCATTGAGCGTCCAACTTCAGCTCAGGTCATGAACTCACGGTTGGTGGGTTCGAGCCCCACATCAGGCTCTGTGCTGACAGCTAGCTCAGAGCCTGGTGCCTGCTTCGGATTCTGTGTCTCCCTCACTATCTGCCCCTCCCCTGCTCACACTGTCTCTCTCTCTCTGTCAGAAATAAATTTTTAAAAAAGTTAAAAAAAAAAGAATTCAGTTTAAAAAAAAACAAAGAGGGCTCAGAGGAGCCTAACTACAGTGTGGTCAAGGTCAGCCTTGGTAGCGAAGGGTGTATAGAATAAAAGGATCTAATTGCAGAAAGTAAGTCTTTCTTGTCATTCGGCTCAATTCGCATTATTTCTTTCTGCAAACCACTGCTGGCCATCTGACATAAATTCTCTTGGACCAAACTCAAGTCCAGGCTCTCCTGAACTCTCTTCTCGCCTAGGCCTTGACGTTTGGGCTTCTGTTTGTCTCTGTGTTGTCTAAGATCAGCAAGAATCCTGCAAAGTCCATTTAGCCAGGCACCCCCATCCTCATATATTTTCCCTGAAACTATTTGAGAGTAGATTGCATGCATTACGTCCCTTTACCCCCGAGGAGCCCAAGAACGAAGCTACTCTCTTACAGAACCACGGTGTGGTTGTCAAATTCAAGAAACTTTCCTTTGATAGGATACTGTTATCTAATCCACAGCTCATAAAATATATCTCTAATGTATCCCCAAAGTCCTAGTGCGGCTTTAAGCTGCTTAATGTTTGTAATAAAACAGAGAAAAATGTTCAGTGTGCTACTGCAGAGACCACTACTGAGCAACTCCCCACCAATTCATACTAAAAACAAGTGATTTGCTCTGTAAACTATTTATTGATCAAGCTCTAGTGTAGTCTGCTTATTGCCTAGCATTGGCAGGCCTCTAAATACCTATTTATAAATCCAGGAAGATATTCTGACAATCCTGCTGGTATTGCATTCATTTGAAAGACCTGATATTTCATTATAAATGCAATTAATCAGTAGGGAAGTTGATGAGGCAGAATACAGCCTTTAAATTTTGAGCAGGATTCGGGCTTCTGGGACACACAAGAATGAGAATGTCGACTTGAAATGTTCTGTATAAAAATCACCCCCAGGGGGCTCCTGGGTGGCTTAGTCGGTTAAGCGTCCGACTTTGGCTCAGGTCATGATCTCACAGTTTGTGGGTTCGAGCCCCGTGTCAGGCTCTGTGCTGACAGCCAGCTCAGAGCCTGAAGCCTGTTTCGGATTCTTTGTCTCCCTCTCTGACCCTCCCACGCTCGTGCGCTCTCTCTCTCTCAGAAATAAATTAAAAAACATTAAAATTAAAAAAAAAAATCACCCCCGGCCCCCAGAAGACCAGAAAATGCACAGTCAACAGGCACATGAGGAGGCATCAGCGAGATCACTGAACTAAGCTCAGACTCAATCCGTGCTCCAGGCTCTTCCTTCTTAAAGGCAGAGACTGCCATTCTCCACTGGGAGGGTGTGTCCAGTGGTTTCCTAATAATGTGATACAGATATTGTATCTATAGTACCTCCTCTCCTGCAGACACACACAGTCTTCTATCCCCTTCTTCCACGTCTTTGCAAGAGACGCCCTATCAGGTCAATGCTTTCGCCTCACCATACCCCACCATGTGTGACCTTCTGAAGGCTATTTCCTCTCCTTCCTACTCCCCTCTGAGACTGCCCCAACAGTGTCTCTCTCTCTCCCTCCCTCCTTTTCTCTCTCTCTCTCTCATTCTCTTTCTCTCTCTCTCTCCCTCCTTTTCCTTCCCTTCCTTCCTCTCTCTCTCCTTCTCTCTCCCTCCCTCTCCCTCCTTCTCTCCCCCTCTCTTCCTCTCTCCCTTCCTCTCTTTCCTTCTCTTCCTCTCCTTTCTCTCTCTCTCATTCTCTCCCCTCCCTCCATTTCTCTCTCTCTCCCTCCTTCCTCTCCCCTCTTTCCTTCTCTCCCCTCTTTCTCTCTCTCTCTCTCTCCCTCCTCTCCCTCCTTCTCTACCCCTCTCTCTCTCCCTCCCTCTCCCCTCTCTCCATTTCCTCTCTTTCCCTCCTGCTCTCTCTCCATTTCTCTCTCTCCCCTTCCTCTCACTCCCCTCCCTCCACCCTCTCGGTCTCTGTCTCTCTCACCTGTCCCTCCTCCTCCATGGGCTTTCCCCCTGCAGCTCAGAGCCCACTCAAGTTCTTCCCTAGAAACCAAGTCCGGGCCCAGCCCCCCACCCCCACCCCATAGGCTACGGTGTTGGGTGGTGTGCTGGGAGGGTGTCAGACATGCAGGGCCCGGGACAAGGGGCCGAATGGACACTTGATGAAGAAGCCCCACGCGAGGAGAGAGTAAGATGAGGCCTTCAGTTCCAGAAAGTGAGAGTCTGGGCTGAGGGGTTAAAATCAATTTCATAAGATCTCAACAGCTAGAGACAAGAGAAGACCGGAAGGAACGTAAAATGATGGCCGCTAGTAACTACTTGCTAAGTGTCTTTTATTTACAATAAACCCTCCCAGAGGAGACCTTCTTTGAGTTACTGGCAATACCTTGGGCCCCGAGTCGTGTCCAGGTGAGAGGCGTTACAGACCACTCCCATCGGGCATTCCCTCCCCCTGTGAACGAACTTCAGAAAGAAGGAAGGGGGAAGCCACGAGGGGATCTCAGTTTTCCAGTTCTTGGCAAAAACTGCCAGGTCAGGGTCAATTGGTTTCACCTCCCTCTGACTGTGTCCTGTGCACAGGAGGTAATTGGGCAGATTGGGTTTCAAGAAGTCATGCCCCAGAGCCAGGCCAGCTGGCCGCTTTCCTCGTTAGAAGGGCTCAGCCTAAGGCTCACGGTCATGAAGAAAGCAGAGGGTGGAGGGGTCACGGCGACCGCACTGACAAAGCAACTTGGGAAGAAAAACTACACGAGCAGCAGGATTCTCTCTGCTGTGGGCTCCTAGGGCTGTGCGGGCTCAGGGATCGTGCGGGGCAAACAGGACCATCGAGGTTTCTGGAAACTGGAGCCATGCAAGCTGTAGATGGTGGCCAAGTGCACAGCTTCCTTAGCCACACCTTTAGCCGTGTTTTATTCCCACAGCACAGTCTCTTTTTGAGGACTGAACTTGTCTCTGGACAAGAACTAGTCTCCAAAGAGGCAGCTTTTGAAATCATTTCATACGTGCGGAAACTGAGGTTTTGAGACATTAAGTCTTTCCCAAGATCATAAGCTAAGCAGCAAAACTAGGTGGGACTGGTTGGAGGGTTCGGACTGAAAGCCCTGCTCTTGCCTTCCAGTGGCTGGAAGCAGACTCCAGAAGGATGGGAAGGTACCAGAATCCCAGCCCTGTCCTTCCCTCTCATTGCAGACGGGACAGTGCTTTTCTCAGAAAGTTTCAGTGGTCCCTCTGCCTAGAAGATAAATTTCAAGTTCACGAGCCCAGTTCAGGGCTCTTACACGTGGTGTCCGGTCGCCTCCCAGCCTTACCTTCTGCATCCTTTTCCTGCTTGTGAAGCTGCCCCTGACCTTCCCACCCCTGGAAACGCTGTGACACTTAGCCTGCACCTTTCACTTGACATTCGCTAGACACAACCTTGAATTTTACATGAAGATCCCATTGAATACAAGTAGGGCACGGAGAGCAGATGCCAGCCAGGGAGCTGGGGACCAGGAAGGACATACAAGTCAGGAAGTGGCTGACACACATCGGTCAAACATGACGTCGTAAGGCCCAGAAGGTACCCACGGCCAGAGACCAGGCAGAGGATAAGGAATCAGAAGGTCGGCATATATTGGAAGCCAGCAATGAGCAACACTGGGCGGTGCGGATTAAGAGCTTAGGTTAAAACTTAGATATTAACACGCTACTTCAGGGGCGCCTGTTAGGCTTCAGTTAGGCGTCGGACCTTGGCTCAGGTCATGGTCTCTAGGTCTGGGAGTTTGAGCCCCACGTCAGGTGCTGACAGCTCAGAGCCTGGAGCCTGCTTCAGATTCTGTCTCTCTCTCTCTCTCTCTCTCTGCCCCTCCCCTGTGCGCTCTCTCTCTCAAAATCATAAATAAATATTAAATTTTCTTAAACTCTACTTCATATTTAGTGGGATTGAGGCAGAGATCTTTGGGATAAACACACCAGGTAGAATTTTTTAATTTAAGTTTTATTTTTATTTATTTATTTATTTATTTAAATTTTTTTTAATGTTTTATTTATTTCTAGGAGAGAGAGAGAGACAGTGTGAGCAGGGAAGGGTCAGAGAGAGAGGGAGTCACAGACTGAAACAGGCTCCAGGCTCTGAGCTGGCAGTCAGCACAGGGCCCGATGCGGGGCTTGAACCCACGAACCGCGAGATCATGACCTAAGCGAAAGTCGGACGCTTAACCGACTAAGCCACCCAGGCGCCCCAGTTTTATTTTTATTTTTGAGAGAGGAGTGTGAGTGAGCGAGGGGCAGAGAGAGGGGGAGACTCCCATGCAGGCTCTGCACTGTCAGCATGGAGCCCCGAACCAGGGCTTGAGCTCATAAACTTCGAGATCATGACCTGAGCCAAAGTAGGATGCTTAACTTACAGGGCCACCCAGGCGCCCCCCACCCCCACCCAGGTAAAAATTTAAATATATGTTTGGAAATGCTTTCCAGAAGACCACAAAATCAACTAGTGAGGTTCCTCTTACTCCTCTAGACACTGTCAGAAAATTCACGGCGATGAAGCAAAGCCAAATAGGGTTCTTAAAGCTTTTCCAAGTCCTTACTATGCTTGTGTGAGTCGTGACTCTCCACATCAGGAGTATGGAAGGCAAGTTTGTATCACTTACTTGTCCAGAGAATTGGGCCCAAACCTAGAGGTACCTGGCACACTGCTCCCCGTCTCGAGGATACCAAAATTACACCGTTTTCTTTGGTCTCTTCTGAACGCAAAATGTCTAGGAAGAATTAATGTTTTGCTTTGACTTGGCAACTTTTCCAGTCCAGGTAATCTGTGGTGTGCATTGAACCAGTTAGGGGAAGCAAGATTCTCTGATAATCATGCTGCTTTATTTAGGAAAGTAATAGTCTTAGTTAAGCTAACTCTTGGGAAAACCTTAGTTAAACATGGTGGCACTTCTACTGACATGAGCATTCGATCAACACCGGTGAGTGAGTAAGCTTTATGACTAAAAACGTTCATCACAAGGAAAATAATTCTGATGGAAGAAAACAGGTTAACTCCCTAATAAGATCTCCAGTGAACACATATGGGCCTTCTGCGTCCTTTCGTAAAATGTCTTAAGCCAAAGCATTGTGGAAGAAGAATGAGCTAGTCAAGGATTATCCAAGAACCAATCAGTTTTCAAGGGGATCTCTTTGGGCCTCTGAGGATTAGCTGAGTTCAGGTAGTCAGGATGCTGTGGCCATTTCCAGTCTGCTCTTATTAGCATTTGTCCAAACAGCTGCCCATAAAATACTTATGTTTATCCAGGTAAATGACTTTAATTAAAAAAATAATGATAATGAGGCATTTTTAAAAAATTAAAGCATTTTATCTTTTTCCTCAAATAAGAGCAAATTATGAGAACAAAATGAGATTATAGATCCGAAAAATGGTTTGAGAGTAAAAGTTGAATATCAACATCATTATAAAGATTACCCTAGGGGCACCGGGGTGGCTCGGTCCGTTGAGCATCTGACTTCGACTCAGGTCGTGATCTCAAGGTTCATGAGTTCGGGCCCCACATTGGGCTCTGTGCTAAAAGCTCAAAGCCTGGAGCCTGCTTCAGATTCTGTATCTCCCCATCCCTGTCCCTACCCTGCTTGTGCTCTTTCTCTCTGTCAAAATTAAATAAATAAACATCAAAAATTTTTTTAAAAGGATTATCCTATCAATAACAAGGCTTTACATATTTCCTCCAAATACTTGTAAAAAAAAGTTGTACTTTAGATTTGAAAAAAAAATTTAATGTTTATTTATTTTGAGAGAGAGTGCACATGCTTGAGCAGGGGAGGGGCAGAGAGAGAGAGAATCCCAAGCAGGCTCCCCACTGTCAACACAAAGGCCAATGCAGGGTTTGATCCCATGAACTGGGAGATCATGAACTGAGCCAAAATCAAGAGCCAGATGCCTAACTGACTGAACCACCCAGGCACCCCTAGATTTGAAAATTTCAGCCCTTCTCATTCACCTTGCAAAAAGTCTCCAAGTTAAACAAGCATCAATTAAGAAAGCTAAAGACAGACTAAAACTTGGAACTATAACAGATATGGCACATGTCAAATTCATGATTCCAAAGTCGCCTGGGTCTGAGAAAGTCCATGAATGATGGATCTATACTGATGTTGTCCCACTGGAAGTTTCAACCTGCATTTAAGAGAAGACAAAAGGAGATCTGTTTCCAGAAGAAATTGGCACAGAGAGAAGAGGCCTCATGTGCACAAGGGGTCAGAACCAGGGACAAGACCCAGATCTGATCCCTTCCCAATCAGTCAACATGCGCAGAACTTTCCAAAGTCCTAAGTCCCTCAAGAATGTCCTTCCCTCAGCCCTTCGTCTCCCACCATCTCTGTCCCTCCTCCCATTTTCCTCATCAACGATGACCCAAGTGCCTTGTATCACAAGCTGGGCTCGCCCACCAACACCAGTTTCCACATACAAATTAGCAAAGTGAATGGCAGGTGTCGTTTTATGACAGCCTGGTTGGTACCTTCCCTGGTTGCATAAGTTCGGTCTTGATTTCTCGAAGACCTTGAGCACAGGAGCCTGTTTGTCTCGATGGCTGCTGTGTAAGGAGGCCTGTGCTTTTTAATTTTTTTAAATATAATTTATTGTCAAATTGGCTAACATACAGTGCAGTGTGCTCTTGGTTTTGGGGGTAGATTTGTGTGATTCATCGTTTCCATACAACACCCCATGCTCATCCCAACAAGCGCCCTCCTCAGTGCCCATCACCCATGTTCCCCTCTCCGCCAGGCTCCCATCCACCCTCAGTTTGTCCTTTGTATTTAAGAGTCTCTTATGGTCTGCCTCCCTCCCTCTGTGCTTTTAAGGTCAGAAACTCCAGAGCTGAAAAGACTGACACTTCCTTGCGTTTGAACTGCAGGCTGTGTCTGCAGATTGATAAACAAAGCCAAGAAGTCCACTCACAAGAGGATCTGAGGACCATGCACAGCGGACAGGCGAGTCACAGTCATCGTCAGGGGATTTAATTTATGTTGGCGGCTTTGGCTTCCTCGTCTTATACGTATTTGGTTTGCAGAATGCAAGGAATTTGCTTGCTGGGCAAGTTTAGCCATTCTTTTTTTTTCCTAACCAGGCTCTTTTCTACTGAGGTATGTTTCTGAAAAACTCCCTCAACAGATTGCTGCCAAAAGCACAAGGTTCAGTGGGACAGTTTAAACCTGAAACACACCCTCTCGGGAAATGCACTGCATGTTGTAAGGAAACCGAATCTGAACTTACTAGCAAAACTCAGCGCAAAGTCTAGGTCATTGTTCCTTGTGCACACAGTACACAAGGCCAATGGGATTGAGTATCGAGTATCTTTAGAGCACCACCCCGTGCAACAGGAGAAAACTGAAGGTCACAGAAGTGAAATAACTCAGCCAAGTTCAAATACGAAATGGCAGAGCAGGAATTTTAAACCAAGTTTCGTGATACAACAAGGCCCGTCGTATTACGTTGGTGTATTCACTTTTTTCCAGCAAGTTGACCAACTCTATAATTGTTACTAAAGTATTGGCTCTTAGATTTTAAAAAACATTTTGTATTAAGAGTTAGAATAACAAATTTGAGAAAACTACATAATTCAAGGTCCAGAATGATGACTTACCAAAATCATACACTTAATGTGGTTTTCTGATTTGCAAATAACCCCTGAACACGATCTTAACATTCTTTGGAAATTTAATGTGTTAGTGGTAACACGTAGATCTTGATTTTTCTCATATTTAATTTCCTCACGTGTATTTTTTTCAGGAACAATGAACATCAGATGTATCCTACGGAAAGGAGTCCCAAAGCGCCCCTGGAGTTTGCAGGTAATGGTGAAGACAAAAGCGGGGTGGGGGGGCGGAATAGACTAGAACCACTGCGCCATCTAGTGATGAAACTCATGCTTTACAAGAAAACCACCTGATGCAATTCCATTTTGCAAAATCCATCCCCAGAATTCTCTGAGCCTGAAGAATATTCATAAAACTGGCCAAAAAGAAAGATGTCTGATAATAGCAAATAATAGAAAATGAATGGCAGATCAGCAAGAACATTGGAATGGGAAAGATTCTTCTGTTAAGATTCCCTTAGAAGCTGGAGGTGAACCCAAATTCTACTCCTCAAAGATCTGTCAACAGGTCCTTTAGACCTTTCTCCCTGTAACCGATTAACAAGGGTTCAACTTTAAAACATAGGGGGTATAAGTACCTATTCAGTAAGTCTGGCTAGTCTTCCTCCACAAGTCCGACCAGGACCCATTCCCTATCATGGAGCTGGGTATAATTCCCTTTCCTCTTGTTCTGCATTGATGGCAGTAAATCTGAAACTGACAATTTCTCTTCAATGCTCAGTAAATATCAAGATACTCAAAGGCAGCTTTGCCCATTTATAAAAATACTTCCAGAGCCAAGATAATAGAATCAAAATTAGTAGGTCTTTTATTTTTATAGAAAGAGCACAGCTGGGGGAGAGTGGATAAGGAGGGGGGAAGAGATAGAAAGGGAGAGAGAGAATTCCAAGCAGGCTCCATGCTCAGCTCAGAGACCAACATGGGGCTCGATCCCAGGACACCTGAGCCGAAATCAAGAGTCAGCTGCTTAACTGAGTCCAAGCCCCCTGAAAAGGTCTTTTTAATCTCAAGATTTATATTTTGCTCCAGAACTTTTGAAGACGTAAGGAAATAATAATTTTGTAATTCTTACGGTTGAATGAAAAAGTTATCTAGAAAAAATAAATTACATCTCAATTCAGTAATTACATGAATATGTCCGTGTATGTGAAAAAAAAAAGTTCACTTCCATTTTGCTGGCACAGATTTTAAAGTTAGCTCGCTGTTACTGCCGCGGGCTTTGTAACAATTACAGTGCCTGGCTCTGTGGGTCCCAATCTTTTCTCAGGGAGGGGAATAGATGAGCCTAATAGGGTACCCAGCACTAGTCCCTAGAAATCCCTAACAAAAATTCAAAATATTCATAAATGTGGCAATACAAATCCTGAGCTGATAAGTCTTCAAATCCCCATGATGCCATCTAGTCTTGGTCAAGAATGCGATTTTATCTTACTACACGCAGGAGCTCCCAGAATGCTCTGTAGAGACCAATACAGCACAGTGCAGAAACAACAGGTAATAGAGGTGCCTGGGTGGCTTAGTTGGTTAAGCGTCTGACTTTCACTCAGGTCACGATCTCGCAGTTCGTGGGTTCAAGCCCCGTGTCGGGCTCTGTGCTGACAGCCAGCTCAGAGCCTGGAGCCTGTTTCGGAGTCTGTATCTCCCTCTCTCTTTGACCCTCCCCTGCTCATGCTGTCTCTCTCTCTCTCTCTCCTAGAAATAAATAAAAATTTTTTAAAAAATATTAAAAAAAAAAAAAAAAAACAGGTAATAGATTAAGAAAACCCCGGCAGGGCATGATTAGCTGTGCCACCTTCAGAAGCTTCTCAAATGCTTTATCTGTAAAGGATGACCTTGGCAAGCCTTAGTAATCCACTGAACTTAAAGGATCACCAAAAGTGTTAAGGAATGAATGTGAAGTATCTAAACAGATAATAAGCACTCAATAAGCGGTAGTCACTTATTAATAAAAGCGATAGTGTGCCTTTAAAGACAATCATTCTTAGAAGAAGCTGTTTATGCGGCCTACGACTGGTTCTAGGCAAAACTCTAAACTCAGGCAGGTTTGCCTTTTGGAGCTCTCTCTTACTTTTCACTACACGCAGAGCTGGTGTAACAGATAAACTAACAGAAGGGCAAGAGAAAACATTCTGGTCTACAGGGAATGAGCTGAAAAGCCATGTCATCAAGAGTCAAACGCCCCATAAACTTTTAAAGACAGGTTTATTTATATATAAGTGCATGAAATTGAATACAGAAATTTTATTAAAATACTGTATATTACAAATTTTTAATCCAATAAATTCCGTGTAATGACACTGAAGTGCTGGATCGCTTTTGACAGTTGTGTCATGTGTGTCGGGAGAGGGTTCGCCCTGTCTATTACAAAGAGGAGAGACACACGGGCCTCAGAAACGGTCCTGTGATTAGACAGTGGATGATACCAATTGTGCATCTTTTCTCGAAAAGCAATGGGTTGGAACCTAGGTAGGTCTTGTCTTTGCAGACCAACTTTCTAAAGTCAAAAACGACTTACATGTGTTTATTGCTGCCCTTTGAAGAAAATGAGTGGCGAAAAACAATTTAAAATCAAGACCAACATCTCTAAGGCTAGCCTGATGCTTACCACAATTGAAATAATTAAAGTTCGATGCAAAATTTGTGTCGTCCAGGAAATTATGCTATGTACACAATGAGATCTATACATGAATTGGGAAATAAAAAAATTGCTTATATAAAATTAAAAATCAATAGTATACAATATTTACAGCTCGTTAGGTATTATACATAAACATAGTCTTTAAAATAACCCTTGAAAATTAAACTGTATTATGTAAACATGCAGTACACATACTCATACAGTGTAGTTTACAGCCTTAACAGAAGGGGGAGACCGTGTTCACATAATGTAGGGTACTTCCTCACAGATGCCTTTGTTTTTGTGCGTTACCCCGTCAACAGGTATTCTTCCTGTCTTTGAACTTCACAGTAGGTTAAGTATTTCTATAGTAAAAATAAATCCCTGACGGTAAACGTAATCCTAAAGGTTACATAAAGTGTCTGCCCTCAAACTACAGTATAAACCGGACACGGCTCATGCTAGAATTTCGAGTTTCCAACAAAACTGAATTTTAAAAGCCCACGTTTACTTGTCTTGACTACATTTTTCTCCGTCTCAAACTTTCTTGTAAAAAAAAACAAAAAAAACTATAGATCAATGCCACATCATGGTAACGTAATAAGGTGAACTGCCATCTGTCAGAGTCAATGGCAAAATGGCTGAGCTTTACGAACCATGAGGAGTCGTTTCAATTACGCCGTCCCTCAGCTCTAAGCCTCTAGCCACAATGTGCCAGGCTTGATTCCTGCCAAATTCCCTTTGCAAATGTATCTTAACTGCCAAGGCACTAATGCATCAGTGAGCTTTTAAAAACTGGGCTGTGTTTTGCTAAATGATTCATTGGTGGTCGGAAACTTAACTCAATTTGAAAGTGAGTTTTAAATACCTATCGGGTAAACTATGTTTTTGCTCTTTAAATCAAGACAGTTTTGTTGGCTAACGTGAAGTTGATCCCCTCGTCCTAGAGTGACTGGGGTAAGGGGTTAATACTTCATGGTAGAATCCTATGAACTTTACCAAGTTATAGGACTAAAATGAAAAATACTGTGGACTTTTGTTTGTTCATCTAAATATGCAGAGCTCGTGTGTGTGCGTGCATGTGTGCGTTGAGGGCCAAACCTGTAAAAAATCTCTCCATCATAGATGCATCTGATATCACAAATACCAAGAAAGTAATATACCATCAACTCATCCAGTATTGAAAGTAAATCATTTTTAATGACTTTTCAAATAAGTGCCTCTATTTTGCTCTCCATGGAGAAAACTTCAAAATGTTCCTTCTCCCACCATACTTAGTGATGATGTGCAAATATTTTCATTAAAAACAAGAGTCACTTATCATCAGTACTACTACCAAATTAATAGTCATTCGTACAGGGCTCTAAAATAAGAGATGATCTTTAGAAATTATTAATATGTATTTAGGGGAAAGTGCATTACAGTTATGGTAATTGTGAATTATAGTTCCTTTTTCCATACGTTTGTGTGACAGTGTTTTCTAGTTTCAGTTATGTACCTAAATACATTCCCCAAGAGAGGACAGCTATGTCGCCATTGAAGAGACATCTATATGGGAGCAATGTATAATCTCAAACAACATGTAAGAGGTTCATGCTCTTGACTTGCCTGTAGCATTTATTTTTCAGTAAGATTATAGCTGCATAACTACACACATGTGTTAAGAACATTTTCTTCTAACCCAGCTCTTCTGAGTTTATGAACAAATTGTACATAGGTTTAAACTTTAAAATAGGACATCTGTATGGAATGGAGAGGGAGATTTTTAAGAAACTGCACAATTAGTTTTCAAAATCCAGGAAGGGTTAATATGTAAGTTCAACCTATGTGCAATGGCCGCAAAGAATGTAGAAATGAGTCCTCTAAACTCGGGAGAGGCGACAGGTACAGCTCAGAGCTCAGTTCACTCAGAAATTTGGGTGTTTCCATCCATCAACAAAATATCAACTGGTTCATCTACACATTCCCTGAAAATACATATGAAGCACTACTTCCCCAAGCAAATTCACAGATACGTTTTTAGGTAACGACTTCAGCAGCCTCCTCAGAAACACTGTATTGCCTACACTGAACAGAGATCCTTCCGTGAGAAAGGCAAACCTACACACATGCATGCGTGCGCGCGCGTGCGCACACACACACACACACACACACACACACACACACACACACACACACACACAAATAGGATTTCAAATGCTCTGTGGCCAGTTAAGCTTTAAACATGCAGGACACAGACTCACACAGTGTACTTTACGACCCTGGCACATGGCAGGGCTGTGTTTACATCACTGCAGGTTACCCAGGCTTCCCTGTGTTACTTCCCAGGGGTTCTTCCCATCTTTACACACCCCGCTGCTACAAAATGCTAACACGTGTTTGAAACATTTTCTCATCTTTAACCAAATAATTTTCTTTTGCACCTGAAGTGTCTCCCTCCAAGACGTTATAAAAAGGACTGGGGGGAGGGGGGGCACCTGGGTGGCTTAGTCGGTTAAGTGTCCGACCTTCGCTTAGGTCATGATCTCGCGGTTCGTGGGTTCGAGCCCCGCGTCGGACTCTGTGCTGACTGCCAGCTCAGAGCCTGGAGTCTGTTTCAGTCTGTGACTCCCTCTCTCTCTGACCCTCCCCTGCTCACGCTGTCTCTCTCTCTCCTAGAAATCAATAAAAAAAAAAAATTAGAAAAAAAAAAAAAAAGGACTGGGAATTCAGGAAAATTATGAGCCAACTGATCTGACCGCTGACTAGCCCATTCCCAGCACCGAGATTCTCACCTCTGATTCTTAAAAGGAACAACTGACGCAACTGCCCAGCAAGTTCATTGCCAGCTCCTCTGCAATTCAGGTCTCCCAGAATTTCTTCCTAACCTTCCATGTCCTTCACATCTTACAGGCAAGGAAGGACTCTCTGAAGAGATTCTGATTAAGACTTTGTGAGAGAAAAATATTTAATTGCAAGAGTGAAGTCGTTTGAGAAGATTTCAGAAAAATATTCTTAGCATCTTGTGACTTCTTGAATTATGAAGTGGACATAAATTAAAAATAGCAGTATTTCCTTGACGTTGGAAGCAAACAGGTTGGGCGTGAGCACCTTCGGTCCATGGGAGGAAGGACTTGGTGGGCACCGAAGCCCAGTTCTACTTCCTACACAGGAAGCCCAAGGTCCCGGGCGGCGGTGGAGGGATGGACTCCTAAAGGACACACTTTCCCATCCCTACAACAAGGATAGTGAGCTGCATGCGGTAGAGGTTCAATGACTGTTGCCTGAATGATCAAGGGAAGAGAGCAGGATGAGACAAGGGAGCCAATGCTGGTGACCCTCACCCTTTCCCTATTTTAACTAGGGGTGAACACAACTGCCGACTTAACCCTGCGTGTCCTGGCCATTCCCGCCACCACCAACTCCCAGAAGGGGTCTTGGAAGAGTGTCTGCTGATTTTCAAAATCAAGAATGGGGGAGGGGGTCCGTGGGGGGCTCAGTCCGTTAAGTGTCCAACTCTTGGTTTCAGCTCAGGTCATGAACTCGCGATTTGTGAGTTTGAGCCCTGCACCGGGCTCGGTGCTGACAGTGCGGAGCCCGCTTGGAATTCTCTCTCTTTCTCTCTGCCCCTCCCCTGCTCACTCCCTCTGTCTCTCTGTCTCAAAATAAATAAACTTAAAAAATTAAAAAACAGAGAGAGAGATGGAGAGGAGGGAAAGGAAGCAAGATTATGAGACATTTTTTAGTTTCCTTAAAATACATGCAGGGAAAATGTTGGAAACTGAAGAAAATAGATGAATTTTACAAAACAACATATTCAGTGGGAATTAAAAATGTAATTAAAAAATCCCAATGATTCTCTATTGATCATGTATTACCAGATATGTACTGCTTTGCATTCACAAACAAAACGTCAACAAGTGATGGGCCCTGGATTCAAATCATATTGCTGGCTTAGTGTCTTGTATTCTCTCCACTCTGTCTCAGTAACGATACCTCAGTTGCAGATACTCCATTTGGTGGATAAACTGAGAAAAACAGAATTTGAAGGGAGGGAGCAGGACTTAAACTCTTAAACAGAATCAGGAAGCAAAGTGTCCCAACCTTTTTAGGATTTACCTACAATCCTAAAAAGGATTTACACCCCTCTTGCTAAGGATTTACACTTGAGTCTTGGTGGACTCAGGGGCAGGGACCCATCTCGGTCACGCCCGTGCTTACTGTAGGAAATACTCAGCACAGTGCTTTGAAGAGAGCAGATCCGCCAAACATATCTACAAATTTGAGTCGGCTGCTGTGTGAGTGTCGGCTTGGGCACACTCGCATGGTGGCTCCACTCACGTCTTCATTTGATGTATTCTAACAAAGACCTCTTCGATGACACTCTGATCTTCACTTACCCCTGGTCCTTATATCACAGATGCAGGGTATACGGGGCAGCTCATCTCCTTAGCTCTCACTTCGAGTACACACAAAACCCTTGCTTTGGGCAGTGAAAACCTAAGTCGCAAATACTAAGAAAGTATACTGGGTTCTAAACCACAACACTGGCTGGTACCCACTGAGATACAGAGTCAGAGAGATTTAAGCCGCGAGCAAGGAACAGAGCCGCCTTCTAGAAATCTCCTCCTAGCAGCCTGCAGAGTCACCCCTGGGGCAGAATCCCTGTACCTCCTGCATTTAAATGGGTGACCCAGTATTTGTAGCTTAGACAGCCCGGCCCCATGAACTAATTCTGCTCTATGGACAATTCTAACCAGTCTGTTTAGTAAGAGTTAGTTTGGGCACTTAGTCATAGGTCTCTATTTTGGGGAACCGATTTCACTGTCAGCGGTATTTTAGTAAACATTTTTCAAAATAAGTAGTATAAACTCTAAAGGAGCCCCCTTCCTTCCTGCACTTATCACATAAAAGTTTACTGCTAGATCACATATAAATTTTAAGAAGGAGTAACCCAAATACATCAGTAAGGGCTTCTGTCATATCACAAACAAGGGTCTCTACCATGACTAAATCAAGAAAAATTTCCCCAAATTCAAAAATCTCACACATGCTTACCTATTTAAAAGATCATTTAACTGAACAAACACACAAAATTCTCCACTAGAACATGAGAAGTGTTCCCTGAACAAAAGCTTCCCCAATTAGACTATATTCATATATAGCAGCTTTAGATATACGTATGTAATGATATATATGTGTGTGTAGATATATATCATCAAGCGTCTATTGTCTCGTATGAAAACCATTGATTAAAAAAAATCTCGCCATAGAAATAGCTATTAAGACAATATCATCAATTCACACTATTCAACTGTATTTCAAAACATCAAGAGAGGGACAGTTGCACAAAATCCTGATGAAAAGAACTAAAAACAGCAAAGAAACCAAAACCTCCCCCAATGGTTAAGCGTACACATACATACACACACACACACACATTCATCACATAAAACAACCTGATGGGGCAGCTGCAAGCTAATTATTCTCCATCCAATTACACTTCCATTCCAGAGTAAAAAAGAGGAGTTAAAATTTCTTTGGTCCACACCTTGATGGATTTAATGTGTCCACGTTATTTTCCGGCTAATTTTGGATTCCAGACCATGGGCACCTATTGATAACTTTCTTAAATCCTGAAATAACCGTATGTTGAAATAAATATTCATTTTGTAGATCTGAAACAATGTAAACACATTATGAGTAATTCCTCTCAAAGAACATGAACACTTGAAATTGTCGACAGAATAGCAAAAGTAAAGAACGCAATTCAAGTCTAAAAGAAAAGGAGAAATCCAACCGACTTGGAAAATGTATGCCTACATTTAATTTGGGAAAACATGAGGAATATGCAGAACACATGAACATAATTTTAGGCTTGTACATAATAAAAAGAATTGATTTGAAGATCAACGATCTCTAGGGATGCATAGTTGCTTATTGGTTTTTAAAAAAAAACAGATTTCTAAGCCACAGCATTAGCAAACCCCCCAAATTGGCTTCCATACTGGTACGAGCATCCTCTACCCCAACTCCTTATTGTTAAGTCATCCATATGTATTTTGCTTTTGGGTGGACAAAAGAGATGTGGGCAATGAAGGTCTTATATTTGAATGGGACCTAATAGAAATCTACTTTTTACCAAGTCAGGTTATAAAACCATGAGGCTAGAGTATGCAGATTATTTTTTGGATTGCCCTTAACTTCGTGTTTTTTGCAGTGGCTTTTTGAGTTAGTACATTTATAACAATACCTGGTATTTTAAAAAATCTCAGTAGGAGGCAAAGTCAACCAGGTTCTGTGTTTCTTTTACTCCTCTTACTCTTAAAAACAGGTACACTTTGCCAAAATCTCTTAAAGTGTTTTATACTCAGGACTTTCCCATTCTACTAAATTTAAATAACAGCATAGATCAAGAACTGAACAACAGAATCACTCTACTACATGCTCAGGACTGTACTGATATGCTGAGATTAACTGCCAAATTTTAAAATTATTTACTCTATTCCCCAATTTTCACTTAGCAAAATCATGTTACCACATGCCCAAAGAAAGACAGTTTATTACTCTTCATGTATAACTTACTTGTTACTTATGTACAAATGAGGCTTTTTGTTTTCACAGCCTAATTTAGGCCACTCTTTAAATCTAGTTAATACTCCAGAACAAAAGGTTAAAGATTGTGTGTGTTCTGTCAAAAATCAAGATATGTGCAACAAGTAATACAATCCCACCGAGATGCTAGGTATAAAGGTGTTTTCTCCAGGATGCATGTGGCAAAAACGTTCTTTAGAAGGGTCAAAGAATGCAACATGCATTTCGGACTTCTTTTCTTACAAAGGTTATAAGAAAATTTTCAAATTATATTTGCACGACACACAAACTACAATCAACGTGGGTGACCCAAAAAGTTTCTGAAGTCGTATCAACAGAACACTTAGGTAGGAGGGAAGCTATTAAAAGAGTGTTATTTAAGTGAGTGGGAAGGATGCACCCTACAGGTCTACTTTGAGTCCTTAAAAGAGTTTAGCTAGTTTTCCATTAAGTATTATTTTCCACATAAATTAATGTAAATAACAATAATGCCTAAACATATTAAAGCCCTAAATCCCAGAAACGTTCAACGTTAAAAAAAAATCAAGTAATTTCCCTATCATATTAAATGATCCGGTATTCAGCACTCATACGGGATTTAGCGTTACAAGACAAAAATCTCACTAGTTACCTGAATTCATGTCGGATGTGGTTCACAGCACTCGTCTACATCTACACTTGCAAATTGTCACATGATCAATGTTAAAAAAAATAATAAGAGGAAGAAGGAGAAGAAGAGGAGTTTGGCACATATATCAATTCCTCAAAACGTCCCTGTAATTAACACAACACTGTTAAGAATGATGATTCAACACCAATGTGAACCTGATTGGCACCTAAACAAGGTGCTTCCTCTTGTAGCTTCTGGTAGTGTATGCGCCTGGCCCGGGACGGAGGCACGTAAGGTGCAGTGCGGTAGTGCAATCACTTGGACACCAGAGGGCGATCTTTGCACACAGCTCAAGGCCTTCCTTCGGTTGTGACCGGCTCCTTCCGCGTTCTTGGGCAATTTCACTCCCATCCCTTCACAACGCCATTTTCGGAGAATCTGTACATCTGTTTCCTTAGGTGAAGTGAGACGTTCCCACAAAAACCTCAAAGTGTGGCGAGGATCCTTGAGAAGGAGATGATTAATGTCAATACAGTCTGTCCCACGCCCCACACCAGCGCTTCCAGTGGGGCCATGTTTTTCCCTGCGACTCTGTAAATGCCAGCCACGGCTGCACCTGGACGAGAGAGGGGCAGAGAAACAAAATCACACATTCATTCCCTTCGTGACACCCCGCTCTGAGGCGACGTCAGTGCTCTTTCCATTCCAGCAATCGATCATTCTCATTTTATGAACTGTCCACAGAAGTTCCCACGTGATTGGTAAAAGTCACACTCTGGCACATTACTTAACTGAAAGACAGGCTTTTTAGTTTTCTATTCAACTGCAAAAGATGAATTTATAGTACGTGCTTTCACTTGAAACCAAATATGTTTTAGAAAATGAATAATTTGTTATTGGAATCTCTCACCTGGGCGTCGAATTGGCCAGACATCACGATTTTTATAAACATACAATGCGATATATGAATAATTATTAATGAAAATGCAGAAAACTAGAGAATTTAATGAACATTCTAAATTAATCAAGAAATTCTTAAAAAATTCTTAAATGTCATATGAAATACTAGAATAGTGGACTACTCCATTTCAGAATCTACCATATAAAGTAGTTTATTGTAGTTCTTAATAAAGCATACAACTGTAAAGTTATATAGAAACTAAGTATCTTGACACCTAATAAGAATGGAAGATGAACTCAACATCTGTCCTGGGAGAACTGTTTAGGTAATGCACACTTCCGAGAATGAGAGAATCCCAGAGATTCTCCGTGAGAATTCCTGAGAGAATTCCCAGGAGTTACAGAGCCCATGTGACTGAATATTTCACCTTATTAATATAGTGTATATAATGAAACATTTAAGTTACAGGATGCCTTCCTACATATTGAGTTGACCTTAAAACCTTCCTCTAGAAAAAACCATCTCTCTAGATCCTAGAATGACCAAACAATAACCAAGACCATTATATGATTCAGAGGCACTGAAATGACAGTTATTTGAAATAGAAATCTGTTCATAAAAATTAGCTAAGAACTAACTCTGTACTTCTTTTAAAAACTCCGAAATAAAAGTAACCATATTCCTCTAAAGAGATATAAAAGGGAAAGGCAAATTATTAATCTAAGCCAAGGACTTTATTTACACATTTTTTTTATGTTTGTTTGTTGGTTTTGAGAGAGAGAAAGTTGGGGAGGGGCAGAGAGAGAGGGGGAGAGAAATCCCAACACAGGCTCTGCACTGTCAGCACAGAGTCCGACGCAGGGCCGGAAGTCACGAACTGTGGGATTATGACCTGAGCTGAAACCAAGAGTCGGATACTTAACTGACTGAGCCTCCCCAGTGCCCCATAAACATTTTTAAAGAAGGAAATTAAAATGTATAGCATATTTCCTACATACAATGTTTCTTGATAGTACCTTTACAAATATTATCTGGTTTAAATATCACACCACTTCAGAGTATTATTACCTAAAGATAGAAAACAGGTTTAGAGAGGCTCAATTACCAGCCCGTGGAAATACAGCAAGGACAATAGCTGGAATTTCAATCGAGGTTAGTCTGGCTGTAAATCCCCAAAGCATTCTATCATTTCACATTTATACTAAGTGAAAAAGAGAACAAGGAATTCAGAAAATCATAAGGAGAATGACTATCATCTCAATATTAAATAAAACTTTCAGGGCACCAACACTTCCTTAATCAAGTAATAAACTTCACTAGTGTAATTGGTGACATCCTCAAATTTTGGAATTGGAGAACATTCTTTAAAATTTGTAAAGATCTTATGCTTTCTCTGTTATCAGAAACTGTATTAAAATAAAACTGAGAAATAGTCTGTTTTTATGAGGATTTACCCCAGATTTCCAGGACTATCTTCAATTTTAGAAACACCCTTTCACCTCCATCTCTCCAGTGCGAAGTTTTCCAAGCTGATGCATGAAGAAGAAAAACTGAGCACTTACAAGCTCGGGCTGCCTTGGGAACGGTAAGCAAATCTGTCAAGTCAAACTTCGCACACTTACACTTACGTGAGGTGAAGAGCCTGGGCTCTGGAGCTACACCTGCCGGTTAAGACCCGAAAGCCACCACTTAGCAGAAGTGCTACCCCAGGCAATCACTTCCCCTCTGTGTGCCCTGTTTCCTCAGCTGTAAAATGGGTGGGTGTAAAGATGAACAGGGGATACTTGGCAAGTCTTGGGAGAGTGATTGGTGTGGGGATGCGCTCTAAATTGTGGCTGGTGGTTGTCACAGTCGTGGATGAGACAGGTATATCCCATCGATGATTCAGCACTCAGTAAATGGGGCTGCAATGCAGGGCAGCCATTGGAAGCCATAAATCCAGGACACGGCTTCAGACCACTCCTCATAATAATTTCAGATGGGCTAAAGAACAAAATGTTAAAAAACAAACTATAAATGTGAACTTTAAAATATAAGTGAATATGGGGTGCCTGGGTGGCTCATTCAGTTAAGCATCTGACTTTTGCTCAGGTCATGATCTCACAGCTGGTAGGTTTGAGCCCTGCGTCGGGCACTGTGCTGACAGCTCAGAGCCTGGAGCTTGCTTTGGATTCTGTGTCCCCCTCTCTCTGCCCCTCCCCTGCTCGTATTCTGTCTTTCTCTGTCTCTCAAAAATAAATTAAAATGCTAAAAAAATTTTAGTATAAGAGAATATATCTGTGATCTTAGGAAAAGAGGACTGCTTAAAGACTACACAAAAATAAACAGAACCCATCAAGGGACAGACTAGAACACTTGATTAATATACTTGATTAATGTCCAGAATACACACATACACAAGCACACACAGCATAACCAAGGCAGTACTTGTAAAAGCAAACAAAACAAAACAAACAAAAAAACAAAAAACCCCTAAAATCCCACAAAATCAAAAGCAAGAATCCAATGTCCAACAGCCTGGAGTGGTTAAACTATACCAAGTCCACACCATCAAGCCCATACAATTTCAAGGGAAAAATAAAAACGTTATGAACTGACACAGAAAGAACCTAAGCATATCATTTATGCAACAAAGAAAATGAAACATAAAACTATTTATATTCTCTAATGGTGCATACACCCCCATGTAAGCACACATATATGTAAACAGGTATACAGGAAAATACAAATAAATATAATAAATAAATAAATTAAAATCTGGGGAGATACATACCAAACTGGAAGTATGGATTACAACTGAGCAGAGCACTGATTTGGGAGTGGAGTCCAAAGAGTATCATACAGAGAATAAAACAAATGAACATTTTCCTTCCTGTGGATAATCAGTCAGGGACCAGTTTGGTCCCAGGGACAGTTGTAACCACAACTTGTCTCCAAAAGAAACAGATTTGCAGAAGTCCCCACTGCACTGTGTGATTTCACACCCAGAAGCACTGGTCAGAAAAGTCTGGGTCAGTGGAATTCTCAATCTACAATATCTACAAGCAAACAATCCCGTGTGCCTATTCAACATATTTGGGAAACTGCTATTGAATAGTGAGCAGATAAGAGTATTTATAAAGATAACATGTAGGTTATAAAATAACAACCAATTCCCAAGTACTGTTATCGAGCTGGAGAAGAAAATGTCACTACTTCCTTCGAAATTCCCGCGGACTCTGCTCAGTCATGTCCCATTTCCTCTCTGAATATATTTTTTTTTATCATTCCTTTGCTTTTCTTTGGCTATACCACCTTCCTGTATCCTAAAAATATATATTATGTAGCTTTCTGAATTAATTTTATGAAGATTGATCCTGTACATATTACAGGTCTGAAAGGTAGCGTGGTGTGTGTAGGTATAATTCATGCATTTTCACTACTGCATAGAATTCTAAGCATGAATATACCACAATTTATCCATTCCACTGCCAGTGACCTTTGTTTCCAATACTTAACAATGACAAACATGGCTTCTGTGAACATCCTTGTGCCCTGCCCTTGACCCACAGAGCAGTCAAAAATTTCTCTTCAACACATGGGTAAAAGTAGAATTGCTCGGTCTCATGTTATAGGCATTTTCAACTTTACTAAGGTAATGCCAAACTGTCTTCCAAGGAAGTTGTACCAATTTATATTCTAGTTACTCCATATCTTCAGAAGCAGTTGGTATCTTTTTTTTTAATCTCTGTCAATCTGATGGGTTACAGATGATATCTCTGTGATTAATTTGCATTTCCCTGGTAATAATTAATGTGACTGAGCTTTTCTTCACATATTAATGGCCAGTAGAGTTTTCTAATTTCACAAAATGTTTGCCAAATCTTTTGTTCTTTTTTTTTCTATTGGGTTGTCCTTTTCTTACTTGATTTGTAGGGCTTTTAGAATATAGTCTGGGTATTAATCTATGTTTATACATGTTAACAAAGGTCTTTCCCCCCAATTTAGGCTTTAGTTTTCATTCTCTTTAAGGTGTATTTTGTTGATCGCTAGCCAGGTGAAAGAACACAAATATTATGATCTTTATTCTCTTGGGGAAATACAAAGCTCTGTTATGTAAGAATGAAGAAGACACAGGCAGAACAGGATGCTTGAAATAAACGGCACATGTTCGGAACTGTCCCTCCCATCCACGGCAGACAGAATCAATTAGAAATAAGGGAAGACCTCACTAGGACCAAGGGACCGGCGAAGGGGATGTGAAGGTCAGTGAAAGATATAAACCTACAAGGACAGGAGAGGTTAGATGAAGAGCCACCAGTGGGCAGAAGATGTCAGTATCTAGCAACATAAAGGGGCCACCAATGAATGCCAGGGCCCCACAGTTGAAAGTGAGTCGGGTTGCCCTCTGTAGTTCCTGAGAGAGAGCAGACGTGAAGGCTAAGGCAGATTTGGTTTAAACAGTGCTGGTTGCATCAGCTCGTGTGGTAAGATGAGGGGCCGACAGGCTGTGGTCCATAGGTCCAGCCTGCACACCGCATCACATGGGCATAGCACATGAGCTAGGAATGGTTTTTACATTTTTAAAATGGTTTTAAAAACTCAAAAGAAGGATATTGCACGATGCATGGAAATAATACAAAATTTCAATTTCAGGTCCCACAAATCGCGTTCTATTGGCATACAGCCATAGTCATTTCTGATCCTGAATTTTCTTTGCATTCCTGGGATAACACTCGCAAAGGAAATGAACCCATACCCTTCCGTGCCTGTGCAGTCTTTATGCCGCTTACCAAGATTACTCTGGCCTCAGCAAATACGCTATGCACAGCTTATGCTCTTTCCGTTTCCTCAATAATTTGGATAAAACAGGAACTAAACTGTTCCTTCAAAATTTGGTAGAACCCCTCCATAAACCCCAGGTGAGCCCATAGTTCCTTTGGGAGGAGAGTTTTCAACATTTCAACTGTTCAAATATACTAATTGTCCCATTCATATTTTGTTTCTTATGCCAATTTTGACATTTTATATTTAGGAATATATCGCTGTTCAAAAAACTGTTACTTTTATATCTCTTTTTTCTATATTATTGAGTCTATAGTTATTTATCCTATTTTGTTCTATATTTTACTTTTCTGCCTTAAACTTTTTAAAATTAGTTTGCCAGAAATCTACTCATCTTAGTATTGTTCTAAAGAACCAGTTTTTTGCTTTGTTAATCTTTCAGTCAATTCAGAAAACTGAACACTGTCGGGGCGCCTGGGTGGCTGAGTCAGTTAAACATCTGACTTAGGCACAGGTCACAATCTCAGTGGTCTTTGAGTTTGAGCCCCACATTGGGCTCTGTGCTGACAGCTCAGAGCCTGGAGCCTGCTTTGGATTCTGGGTCTCCCTCTCTCTCTCTCTGCCCCTCCCTGCTCACACTCTGTCTCTCTCTCTCTCAATTTAGCTTAAAAAATTTTTTTAAGAAAAGGAAAACTGAACGTATTTCTCTATACCAATAAAACAAAGCAAAGTCCTCAAAAGATACCATGCACAACTACCATAACATAAGAGTTGGAGAAGTAACTTAACCAAAAGTATTCAACCCTCTTATCGAGAAAAACATTTTTAAACTCTAACAAAAGACTAGAAGATGACCCAAATAAATGGAAATCTCTTACATGCTGTTGGGTGGAACAGTTTAATATGCCAGTTCTTTCCAAATGAACCTCTCCATTCAATTAAATCCCAATAAAAATCAGTTATGCTTTTCGAGAAACTGAGTAGACATATTCTAAAATTTATATGAAAGAATAAAAGCCCATATATAGCTACGCCAACTTTGAGAAGGAAAAGAAGTGAGAGGGATCTACCCCTACCAGGTACTAAGAAATACCACAAAGCCATAGGAATGAAGAATATGTGACCTTGCTGCATGAACACTCAAAAAGACTCAAATATCAAAACAGGGTTCAGAGACAGACCCTTGTACCTTGAACATAATATGCAAATAAGGTGAATCAAAGAGGAAATGATGCATTTTTTTTTTAAGTGGATGGTGTGGTAAAAACAGACTTACTATGTAGGGGGAGATACCTGGAATGCTATCTAATATCAAATACAAAATGAGACTTATCAGGGCCCAAATCAGGAATTTATGAAATTGTGAAATTATGTCTGAATGCCAGACACCTGTTTTTGTCAATAAAGTTTTATTGGAAAAAGCCACGCCTATTCCTTTACACACATCTATACCTGTTCTCGCACCGCAATGGCAGAGTTGAAGAGCTGTGACAGACACCACCTGGCTTGCAAAGTTTAATATTTCTTATCCAGGGGCTCCTGGGTGACTCAGTCAGTTAAGCATCTGACTTTTGATTTCAGCTCAGGTCATGATCTCACAGTTCGTGAGTTCAACCCCCACATCGGCTGACAGGTAGAATCTTCTTGGGATTCTCTCTCTCCTCCTCTCTCTCTGCCCCACCCCTGCTCTCAGGTGCTCCAAATGAATAAATTAATTAACAAGCAAACATTAAAAATATATTTCTTATCTAGCACTTTAGGAAAATGTTTATTGACTCCTAGATGAAGTAAAGATCTTTATATGAAAGGCAAAACTATAAAATTAACATTAGAAAACATACCAGCATGTCTCTTGACCTTGATGTGGGAGAGAACTTCCTAACTTAAATTATAAACCATAAGGCAAAACACTTCTTTGAGCTGATCACATGGAAATTAAGGATTTCTAGAGGAAGGTCACTGATAAAGGACTGACAAGTTCCTTGCAAAGTCCAAAACCAACAAGGGACCAGTATCTCAAGTGTGTAAGAAACCCCTGTAGTTTAATAAGAGGGAAATAAGAACCCCAGAAGAAAAGTAAACACATAATTTAAGGAAGCAATATGCAGGAAAAGAAATTGAAATATGTAATAAGCATGAGAACACAAGTTCAAGCTCATCAGTGATCAGAGAAATGCAAATTAAACCAACGAAGAGATGTCACTTTATACCTTCAGATTTGCTAAAATTAGTCAGCTCTCCACTGCCTGCTGATGGCATTATATGGAAACCCAGTCTCTCCCAATTCTGGTACTACTGACCCCAACTAAAATGAGGGACACCTGGATGGCTCAGTCGGTTAGGCGTCCCACTTCAGCTCAAATCATGATCTCACAGTTCGTGGGTTCGAGCCCCACAGGGCTCTGTGCTGACGGCTTGGAGCCCGGAGCCTGCTTCGGATTCTGTGTCTCCCTCTCTCTCTGCCCCTCCCCTGCTTGCATTCTGCTGCTCTCCCTCTCTCTCTCAAAAATAAATAAACATTAAAAAAATACCAACTAAAATGGAAGATCACTGTATTCGGAATAAAATCTAAGAAGCAGCAAAATTTAGTAGATGTGTACCTATATTCAGCCAACTTTCTAATTCAGAATAGATATTAAGCAGTCACCTGCAGACCTGAATATACAGCGAATGAGTGCACAGACACAAACTGCATGGGGAACATAAATATATTTAAAATATTGATGTTTGGGCTAGTTTTCTTACTTCAAGTGTCTCCAGGTCAAGAGACTGGCCAGAAGAAATTTAAATGTTTTATTGCTTACTTGGAATCTTTACTTGAAATTATGTCAGACTATTTATATTTTTAAGGATATAAAACATAAGGCCCCAGTCTCTAAAACCACTGGCTAATTCTTGATAAAATATATACAGAGGCATCGTTAGATGGAAATGGAAGTAGAATGACACTTCTCCTGCTCTCTGAACTTTTACAGTAATTTGTGCCAATAAACACACATGTATGCACATACTACATACAACTTCTGAACAAGCTATTCCTTCTTCCCTCCTCTGTTCGTGGGCCCACAGTTATTACAGTGACGCACATCAGAAAACACTGGCAGTCCCTCCCAAGCCGCTCTGTGTGCCACCACAACTAACTCGGATTTCTTCCCTTTGCTGCTGTCCATATGTCATCTCCAACCGCAACTACTGCTCTAGTTAGATCCCAGGCTCAAGTTCAGATCATAGTCAATGCCTCTCCATCCCTCTTCCTTCCCCTTGTTTCTCCCTTCCTCCCTCTGCGATTCCTCTCCTATGCCCCCAACCAGTATTTTCTGAGTATCGATTATGATTCAGATACCCTTTCCTTGTGATGTGCTGAAGGTGCTTTCAGAGTATTCTCTCGGTCCTTTACACTTATCTGTATTCACTCATTAAAACAAAATTGTCCACAGGACTGCTTTGTCCCTTGCCAGCCTCATTCAAGACTCTCTTACTCGTTTTCCATGGCCTGCAGGAAAAAAGGCCCAAATTTTCTGGCTTGTCTTCCAAGACCCTCTAGGATTTGGCTCTACTCAGTCTGTCTAGCTGACTCTCTACTCCTTTCCTATGCATATCTGGAGCTTCAGCTAAACCAACTACTTGATTTCATTACTTTTTAAAATGTTGGGGCGCCTGGGTGGCTTGGTCGGTTGGGCGTCCGACTTTCACTTAGGTCATGATCTCGTGGTTCGTGGGTTCGAGCCCCGCGTCAGGCTCTGTGCTGACTGCCAGCTCAGAGCCTGGAGCCTGTTTCAGTCTGTGACTCCCTCTCTCTCTGATCCTCCCCTGCTCATGCTGTCTCTCTCTCTCTCTTAGAAATAAATTAAAAAAAAAAAAACATTAAAAAAAATAAAATAAAATGTATTTATTTTTGAGAGAAACAGAGAGACAAAGCATGAGTGGGGGAGGGGCAGAGAGAGAGGGAGACACAGAATCCCAACCAGGTTCCAGGCTCTGAGCTGTCAGCACAGAACCCGACGTGGGGCCTGAACTCATGAACTGTGAGATTATGACCTTAGCTGAAGTGGGACACTTAACCAACACTTAACCAACTGAGTCACCCTGGCGCCCCCTGGAGTACTTGTTTTAAAGCTTCTCTGTGGCAGGGGTGCCCGAGTGGCTCAGCCGGTTAAGCGTCCAGCTGCGCTCAAACAGATCATGAGTTTGAGCCCCACATCAGGCTCTGTGGTCACTGTGCAGAGTCTGCTTTGGATCCTCTGTCTCCTTCTTTCCTGCCCTCTCCCACACATGCTCTCCCTCTCTCTCTCTCTAAAATAAGTAAACATTAAAAAAAATCTTTTAATAAAAATAAGGCCTCTCTGTGGCAAAACAGATGAAACGCCGTATGATAAAGTTCCAGGCCACGGCGGCAACAACGAAAACCTACTACAGAACAACACAGACAAGCCAGACAGTAAATGAAGAACGGGCGAGAAAACGATGTCGTCACTGCCCTATTAGTGCCATAGGACAGATGCCCAGACATGGGAACAGAGCCCTCCACCCAGGGCGAGGTGTGCAGTCACTGTGGGAACAGGTGACGGTGCAACACAAAAGGAGGCGCCTGAACTACAGAAGGACTTACTCTTATCGCAGGGGCTAAGAACCAACCAGAAAGGTAGATGCTTCTCTCGTGGCAGCAGGGAGCCAGGCGTTCCTTTAAAGCAAAAACTATATCCGCTGGACAAGAAATTTTCCCATGACCTTCTTTTCCCCTTGCCAATGTTTACAAGTTTTTCTGGATCCCAGCAAACCTTGCATAACGGTCTTCACCCGGAAGCACAAACAACTGTCTGTTCGATGAATCAATGAACCAATGAACTGATGGGTTACCTTCCAGGAGAAACGCGATCCGTGCTGAAAATGGTCCACACGGAAGATTTACGCTAATGTCACATGCATCGTAAGAACAGAGTTACTGGAACCGTTAGGTGCACACACAATTAGGTCCGTGAACAAAACAAAATCAACTTACTAGTGATCATTGCTCCAGTTACAGATGCCAGAAACCCGAGGCTGACGGCAATGACCGAGATGACTCTCCCCTGCCTATGTCTCTGCAGCATCACAAACATCAACACTCCCGCGGCACCGTGGACAAACAGAGAGGAGAAGAGAGCCCAGAGAAAGATCCAGTACCACATCTCTGAAAGGAAAAGCAGAGTGTTAATAATGGTGTCAAAAACATCTGGGAAAATTCGGTTTCACCAACAGTGAGCCCCCGCGGTTTGGAGGAAGGTTAAGTGAGGCAGCACATATAAAACTGCCCAGTACATACATGGTAGTGCTAAATACTAATATAACTACTCTTTAGCACTTATCATCACTGATGCTCGCTGGGGAAATAGTTCCAGGACTTCAGAAGGTTAAAGCTACATTCTAGTTTCCTCTAAACGTCTCCGTCGCAGAGCTATAATCCATCAATGTGTCTGACGAACCCCTAATATATTTGCAGATCTCTTGGAATAAAGTTAACGAATTGCTGTTTGACATGTCATTTTTGATGTTCTACACTAAATAACAGTGTTAAGACATTTCTGAAATCTACTCCTTAATTCAATTTGTTCCAGATATCAGTCAATGATCTTTTATGATTTTAAGAATTTCAGGCAATTCCCCTCTTGGCTCTCAACTAATGAAATCACTTGGATTTTTTTTTTTTTAATTCTTTGCCTCAGATCATTTTAATGGTCCTTACCCAGACCTTTCCAAGTCCCATTGCTCTTTCTTCAATGTGTCCTCAGCGGCTGTCCGTTTTAGGTTACAGTGGATAAGCACACCTTTCATTCTGTCTCTCTGCCCATTCCCTTTCTTTCTGGCTACCTGCAGCCTCCCAATCAATTCATACAGCTCCTGAAGGTTTTGCCGAATCCTTGCATTGACCCCATCTCCCCAGTCAAGCCTCTCATGAGGTATATCAGGGCAGACAACTGGTCCAAGCTGGGCCAATCACTCCTTTCCCCCTGGGAATTCTGGGTTGGGACCAGGGGAGCACCTCCGTCCTTGGGTGGCCAAAGGTTTGGTGAAGAGCCACTTCCTCAGCACATGAGGAAAGCTGCCATACAGGACGAAAGAAAAACCGATCCCTCAAAGACAAGAGACAACCAAGTCCCTTGTTCCAGTGATTTCGAAGGCCTGCCATCTCACCACCCTTAGATTCAACATAGCACCCCAGTTTCCTTGTAATCAAATCCCTTTTTATTTAAGGTAGCTCAGGTAGGGTTTCTGTTACTTGTACTGGAAAGAGCAGACCTCAAAATGTTTGGATGTCACCTTGAGGAGCATCCGCGGTATGCAAACATTCTATAATGCAAAGCATCTGCTACTTGTGCTAGTATTCACTCTCTATCCAGTGTGAAAGAAAGGCCGATAAAATAGTCATGAAATAGAGGACAAAAATGGAAGAATTAAAACACGTTTATCCCAGCATCATTAAAGTACAGACAAGCAGGGTGTTGACGGGAATGTAAAATGGCACAGCTGCTATAGAAAAGTTCGGAAGTTCCCGCCAAAATTTAAAAAAGAACTACCATATGGCCCAGTAATTCCACTTCTGGGTGTGTATCCAAAAGAATCAAAAGCAGGGTCACACCCATGTTCAGAGCAGCGCCATGCACAACAGCCAGGAAGTGGCAGCAGCTGGAACGTCCACCAACGAATGAATGAATGAATGACTAACCACAGGCTGCACACGCAATGGAGGGTTATTCAGCCTTAAACAGGAAAGTAATCTGGGCCCACCCACAACAGGGATGGACCTGGAGGCCTTCATGTGGAGTAAAGCCAGTCACAAAAAGATAAATACTGTATGGTTGATTCCATTTACACAAAGTTCTAAAGGAGTCAAATTCATGGAGATGGAAAACAGAAGATGGGTATTGCCAGCGGCTAGGGTTAGAGGGAAATGGGGAGTTGCTATTTAAGGGGTACAGAGTTGCAGTTTTGTGAGGTGAAAAAGATATGAAGATCTGTTATATGTCGAGGTGAATGTAGGGAACAGGACTTGGGTGTACACTTAAAGTAGCGGAGATGATTAAATTTTATGTGTTTTTCACCACACTAAAAAACTAAATAAAATTTTTAAGTGTGGCTATAAATTTAAAAGATAATTATTTTAAGTCATGACCACAAATGACCAGGCATTTAGAAATCAGCAAAAAGGTTGTTAAGGAAGGAAGTTGTGAATGTAAGAAGCTAATACTAGGGACCTTTGTGGCAACGGAACTCTTCTATACTTTGACTGTAGTGATGGATACATACCCAAGTGATAAAGCTGTACAAAAACAAGTAACACACATGCATAAATAAGTACACGTATACAGGTAATCCTGGTGAAATGTGAGTAAGGTTGATGGATCAATGTCAGTATCATGGCTTTGAAATTACACAGTGGTTTGCCAAGATGTCACCATTGCGTAAACTGGGTAAAGGGCACGTGGGTTCTCTCCATATTATTTCTTACAAATGCATGTGAATCTATCATTTTCTCAAAGTAAAAAGTTTAATTTTTTCTTAAAAAAGGAAGATACAAAGAAAACAGATTTTAAAAACACAATTGTTTCCACCTTCCCAAATGCTTAAGAATCAACACCCAGAATGGACTCAAAGAATGTGAAACCGTTTGGAGGAAGAGACAGCAGATGTATTTTCCAGTGTGTGGTAAAGTGCTGGGCAACCTTCTTTCTCAACGGCATGGGGGACAGATGCTGGTCACTTAGGAAAACTAGACAAGTCTGCCTTTTAAGCGTTCTCTCCGCCAGCTTTCAGGGAAACTGTGTTTCCATGCTGTCACTGTCAAGCAAATGGCTTCAACTGATAATAAACGCATTAAGGACACAAAGGCTTCATCTGCTCAGAAGATACTTCCATTTTAAAAGATGAAATTTTCCAAAGTGAACCTAATAAAGTGGGAATAGGAGGGAATGATCATACGGAGTGGGGCATTTTCATCAGGGGCGCTCAGAGACAAGGAAAGTTCAACGGCAACAGGCACACGATCTCCAACAGGAGTCAACAATCAACCTTGGACCCCAAGCCCGCTTCAGAGAGGGACATACAAACAGAATGAAAAATGTCCTGACTATATGTAACAGCACGAGTGAGGGATTATTTGACATTACAAGTCATGTTGTTTGCCTAGTGACTATACAGTTCTTGGCCTCAACAATAAATTTACTTAATCACTGGGAAATGTAAATTTTAACGTTCTATAAAGCCCCAAGATACCAAAGACACTGTACAACTAAAAGACATGATCAGATGGTCCCCTAGTGACCCGTCCAGGGCTATCGCTACAGCAGACTGAGCACAAACTATATGAACTCCAATTTAGTTTCAAGTTTCTCACTCTTTATTAAAAATCCTATTATCCACTGTGGAAAAAACTGAACGCCACTGAAAATATCTACAGCTAAGCTAGGTTTCACGTTACGACTCTTCTTGTAAATTCCCTGCTGGATGCACACGACCTGGTAGGTGGACAGGCCTGTCTGAAGATCTTGATCCACTCTGCATAAAGCAATCTGTCTAAGGCCCCTGCTCACTACTGGCAAACTGAGGAAACCTACCGGGCTAGTTCAGGTGAAGAGAACTGCAGGACCCTCAGAACAGAGCAAGAACAGATGTCCATGAGGCCTAGAGGAAGGACACGTACTAAGAGGTTAGGCGTAGAATATCACCACCTTTTCTTAAACTGCCTTAGTCATACAGCTAATGCACAGGCCTGCAGTTCCCTGTTGGCCGTATCCCACTGCATCGAACCTTCTGGCAAGCGAGCAAGACGGAAAAGAGGATGCCAGAGGGAGCCTTGGCTAGTGCTAAGCAAGATGCTAAACAAAATTTTAAAACTACAATGCACAAAACAGAAAACTCTGAAGAATGTCATCCATACAATCACCTTAATTCACTGGAAGGATATATTCCTTCTTCCTGGGCACACCTCCTGAAGTCCTCTCGTTCTATTTCCTAGTCAGGGCTGTCCACGAGCTTCAGCCTAGACGAGTTGTGCCTAGACTGTCGCACTGTGTTTGTTGCAGGAGAGCTGTGATGTGTCCCGGCCTCCAAACAATACTAGAAATAGCCCTGCTCCCAATCTGTATCTCTCATCAGCCCCGGTTGCCAAGTTGCTCAAAATTATCTTCTGTGCTTTTGTTTTGAATCCTTGGGCAAAATTATTTATGCGAAATGGTTTTCTCTCGATGTTTAAGATATATTGGCTGAGCGAAAACAAGTCAAAGGATTGTACATACTGTGGGATCCTATTTGCCAAGAAAATGTTTGTATACACACAGAAAAACACACAAACACAAAACAATGGCTCTCTTTTAAAGATAAGAGATGGGTCATATTATTTTATACATTTAAAAAAAATTTTTTAGCACCTGCCTGAAATATATATATTTAATTTTGCTGCAAACATACTGTCTTAAAAAATAGTTTTCATTCTAAAATTCATCAAAGAAGATGCTCCACTAGGCCTAAGGTTCTCAACGCAGGCTGCTCAGGAAACTTAACCTATAGAGCAAGGAAAGCAATCTCTCCAGGTAGGGCCTCAACAGCAACATGTCATCAGTTCCACCAAATAACCACAACATAAGACAGAGGCAGAAATCACTACTCTGGGGTAAACTCATGGAAGAGATACTTATTAACATATGTAAGTCATAAAACAAAACCATCTCATTAGACAAATATTCCCTCTAGAGGACATCTGACCCTTCTAATAAAATCAGTAACCAACAGACACTGAGCCCTGTGTACCCAGTATACTCTAAGCCCCAAGCTGAAAATGCCACACCAGTTAGCCCATACCTTGAAGCTGCTCATGATTTCTACCTTCTTTTTTCTGCTTCTTCTTTTTTTTAATGTTTTATTTATTTCTGAGAGAGAGAGACAGCGTGAGCAGGGGAGGGTCAGAGAGAGAGGGAGACACAGAATCTGAAGCAGGCTCCAGGCTCTGAGCTAGCTGTCAGCACAGAGCTGATGCAGGGCTCGAACCCACGAACCGTGAGATCATGACCTGAGCCGAAGTCAAACGCTTAACCGACTGAGCCACCCAGGTGCCTCGATTTCTACCTTCTTTATAGAAATGGTGCACATTATATGTTTAAATAGTCTGTGTTCACATTAGCTTATCTCAAGCTCTGTTCTCAGTCCAGAAAACCTAAGATGGAGAACCCACACCCTTTAGTTTCTAACCATCAATGACTTCTCAGTTTGGGGATATGTCCCATATAGGTGGCTTATTAGACTCTCTGGGAGACGATGTATTTAAAATTTGAACAAGTCCCCTCAATCAGAGGTTGGCAAAGTATGATCCACAAGCCACAGTTGGCCCACCACCTGCTTCTGTATAGCCTGTGGGCTAAGAATACATTTTGAAGTGGCTGAAAAAAACTCAAAAGAACAGTATTTCATGACACATCAATATTACACCAAATGTGAACTTCAGCGTCCATAAAGTTTTACTGAAATACAGTCATACTCATCCATACTATCTATGACTACTTTGATGATATATAAGCGAGCTGAGGAGTTATGACAGAGATCATATGGCCTGCAAAGCTGAAAATATTTACTGCAGTGCTTTAATTATTTTTATACAGTACTTTCATATATTCACAAGAGCTGACACTTTGAGTCTTTAGTTAATGGTACTCAATGGCACATATTCTAATACCTCGGGTTCTTCAGAGCACAGTAAGTAGTCGATCTTACAGGGAACAGAGGCCTGAAAGAGAACCATGCTGAAAAAAGGTCCCAGGAAAATTCACCGCCACACCTGAACTTTACAAAATAAATTTAATTTAACCAAATGATAAACATACCGGAGATGGATAAAGGGTAAAGAAAACAGGAAAAAACAATCCACTGTCAAGAAATAAAGCAATCAACAGAAGCAGACTCAGCAATGACCCAGATCTTACAACAACCAGACAGAGATACTGAAATTACTATAATTTACATGTTAAAGCCTCTCATGGAAAAGGTGGGAAGCTCACCTGAGCAGATGGGGAATTTTTGCAGAGAAATAGAAATTCCAAGTGAAAGTCAAATGGAAATGTTAGAAATTAAAAAAAAAAAAATCAACAACTACCACCACCATGATATTCAAGATGAAAAATTCCTTTACTGGTCTCATCAACAGACTTGACACAGTTAAGCAAAGAATCAGTGAACTTAAACATGGACCAACAGAAATTATTCAAACTGTGATATGAGAGAAAAAAGATTAGGACAAAAGGAGGAAGACATGGAGAAGTGAAAAGAGGAACCAATTGGTTTACCATCATGTGTAACTGGAGAAAGAGAATGGAGAAGAGAAATATTTGAAGGGATAGTGGCTGAAAATTTTCTAAAAATAATGAAAGCCATCAAACCGCAAATCTCAGACTCTCAGAGAATCTCAAGCAAAGATAAAGACTTCCCAAAATAACCAAAACACAATAAAATAAAAATAAGGTCCCCCTACACACAACTAGATACATCACAGTGAAATGAATAAAAAGCAAAGATAAAGGGAAAATACTGAAAGTAGTGAGAGGGGAAAAACACATTGTATACAGAGGAATAAAGATAAAAAGTATAGCAAACTTCCCATTAGAAACTATGAAACAAAAAACAATAGAGTGACCTTTTTTAAAGGCTTGGAAAAGGAAAAAACAAAAAACAAAAAACCTGTAACGCCAGAAATGTATATTCAGGAAAAATAATAGCTTTCAAAAATGAAGACTTTTTTTCAGAAAGAAAAGAACCTGGGAGAATGAACCACCAAAGCATCTACATGACACATTAAAAGAAGTTCTTCAAACAGAAGGAATATGATACTAGATGGAAGCTTAACTCCACACAAGGAAATGAACAAAAAAAGGTTGCAATGAAGGTAAACATAAGACATTTTTAATCATTCTGTTTTGTAATTGGGCAGTGATTTTTTATAGTTTTTTAAAAATATAATTTATTGTCAAGTTAGCTAACATACAGTGTGTACAGTGTGCTCTTGGCTTCAGTAGTAGATTCCCATGATTCATTGCTTGCCTACAACACCCAGTGCTCAACCCAACAAGTGCCCTCCTCAGTGGCCATCATCACTCCCACCCCATCCACCCTGCCTCCCCATCAACACTCAGTTTGTTCTCTGTATTTAAGAGTCTCTTATGGTTTGCCTCCCTCTCTGCTTGAAACTAATTTTTCCCCGTTCCTTCCCCCATGGTCTTCTATTAAGTCTCTCCAATTCCACATATGAGTGAAAACATGTATCTGTCTTTCTCTATTTCACCTAGCATAACACCGCCCAGTTCCACCCACCTTGTTGGAAATGGCAATTGCATTTAATTCTTTCTCATTGCCAAGTAGTATTCCATTGTATATATAAACCTTATCTTCTTTATCCATTTATCAGCTGATGGACATTTGGGCTCTTTCTATAATTTGGCTACTGCTGAGAGTGCTGCTATGAACACTGGGGTACATGTGCCCCTGTGCATCAGCACTCCTGTATCCCTCGGGTAAATTCCTAGCAGTGCCATTGCTGAGTCATAGGGAGTTCTACTGTTAATTTTCTGAGGAACTTCCACATTGTTTTCCAGAGCGGCCACACCAGTTTACTTTCCCACCACCAGGGCAAGAAGGTTCCCCTTTCTCCACATCCTCGCCAACATCTGTTGTTTCCTGAGTTGTTGGCTTTAGCCACTGTGACGTGATATCTCAATGTGGCTTTGATTTGTACTTCCCTGATGGTGAACAATGCTGAGCATCGTTTCATGTGTCCGGTTGGCCATCTATTTTTAATTATTCTTAATATATTAACCAGACTTAAAAATAAGTTGCTGCATTTGTCCACTTGAAACCTCACTTAACACAGATGTTAAAGCTACTGTATATATTTAATGGCTGTCTGCTTCTGCTTCTTAAAGAAAGCAAAAACACTAGTTTTTAAATTTAATTGTGACACCTTCAAGAGCTGCTTTAATATATCGCCCTTCTCAAAGCTTATGGCAACACTTGTGTATTACCCACTTCTACTAAATTACCCTTTTGCCAGCTAATTATACAATTTCAAACTGTAATTACAGTATTTATCATTGAATACTAAAAGAAATTTCTTAGAAAACCAAGGTCTTAATTTAAAACAATCAGAATATCATTGCTTTAAAGAAATCAGGTTACAGCTATTTAAAATAGTTCAAAAATTGCTCTATTTTCAAGCCATGGCACTGTCTTCCTAAAAGATGTCATTCAATTTGTTCTTCTTCATAATTGATTAGCTACTCAGTTACAAAAGTGTAAGAATTAAGTGTCAAAATCTGAACCTATTATGAAATTATAGCACAGCATTTTACAATGGTTTCAATTGTTAATTCTTGTATGTCCTTAAGTATCTTCAATTATACATGCCATGCCAAAAAGGGGGGGGTCAGTCAGTAACAACATGTTTGTTTGAATCAGTTATTGATGTAAAACATCTCAGCAATCGACAAAATGTTTTACAATCTCATGATACAAGTTTTCTAAGGGATATTAACACTAAACACTGAAAAATGAACTTTTTCCAACAGTGAGCCTAACTTACAATGAAATTCTCAACATAACAAATTCCTAAAGGTAAATATAAATACAGGCACAAATGAGTGACAGATCAGAAAATTAAAACACAACCAGGAAAAATCAGCAAGTAATGCACGTGCCTGGTCAGGATGTCACACCTTGGCGATCACAGACAGTGATGCTAAGGAAGCAATTACGCTGCACAGGGGTAAACAAAACAAAACAAAGACATAATTTCAGAACCAGAAGGGATCTTCTGATACTGAATCCAGAGTTTTCTAAACCAAATTTAAAGAAGACCTAATTTGGGGCTCTTGGGTGGCTCAGTGGGTTAAGCATCCGACTTGAGCTCGAGTCATGATCTTGGCAGTTTGTGGGTTCGAGCCCCAAGTGGGGCTCTGTGCTGAGCCTGGAGCCTGCGTCAGTGTCTGTGTCTCCCTGTCTCTGCTCCTCCCCTGTTGGCGTGCTCTCTCTCTCTCTCTCTCAAAAATAAATGAACTTTGAAAAAAAATTTTTTAAAGGCCTAATTCTGTCACTTACATATAACACCCAGTGCTCATCCCAACAAGTGCCCTCCATAAATTCTACTCCTGAAACCTTTACTACATTATATGTTAACTAGCTTGAATTTAAATAAAATTAATTAATTAATTAATTAAAATATTTCAGACTCTCCCCTCCCCTATGAAAGTGAAAAAGTGAATCAAGTTTAGCCACATTTTAATAACTGCTGAAAGGGGGCTGATGCCTATGTAGGTCTTATGATTCTCATAACAAAGTTTTTTATAAAGTAGTTGAAAAAAAAGATAAAATTATCCACTAAAATGAGACAGTAAATATTTCAGAATAAGTTTTTTTAAAAAGTCTAATTCTAAGAGCTCTTAAATGGTGTTCAGAGAAAAAATATTTTCTAGGTCCTAAATCTCAGCCTATTGAAAGTCTGAAGAAGTTCCACTTAAAAAGAAAGTGCCTGGGTAGCTCAGTTGGTTAAGTGTCCAATTTTGGCTCAAGTCGTGATCTCACAGTTTGTGGGTTTGAGCCCCATGTCGGGCTCTGTGCTGACAGCTTAGAGCCTAGAACCTGCTTCAGACTCTGTGTCTCCCCTTTTCTCTGCCCCTCCCCTGCTCATGCTCTGTCTCTGCTTCTCAATAATAAATAAATTAAAACAAACAGATAAATAAAAGACACAAGTGTATACAAGTGTATCCGCAAATGGTGTTTTTCTTAACTCACAGTTACTAAACTTTTCTCTCAGAACTTTCTAATTTCTAAGTCAGCCTTCCCTTACCATCAACATGAAAACCCGTGGCATCAGACTGTATTACCAATGAAGAAACCAAAGCCTGGGAAATAACGTGGTTTGTCTAAATTAACAGCATTCAGGGATAAAACTCAGTTTCTTGACCCATACATTTCAAGATCCTATTGCTTCTCTAGACTCCTTATTTGCATACAAAATCTAACAGAACCCCAATTATTCTGGAGGGGAAGTTCCAATGACATTATCTAAGTGTTTACATAAATACTGTTAATGTTTAATTCTCCTGTATACTTCAGATGTAACAAACCTAAACCATCATGAATTTTTAAAATCCTATCATTTAATAGGAATTATTCTTTATAGCTAATAGTCCATATAAAGAAAACATTACTAAAATAGTAAAATATTAATATTAATAATTAATATTAAAAGATAGTCACTTTTTAAAAGCTCGGTTTTAGCATCCTCTTGCAAATAAATGAGTCATTTATTTTGAAAATTTAATAAGTCTTCAGTTATACTAAATACCCCATATTAACTTGCATTATATATCACAACATAGCTACAAACTGATCACAACAAAACTAAATTTTTAAAAATCAGGTGTTCCCAATCCTTGAGCTCTCAATAACAAAATCACCAGAAGGACTAGCTAAAAATATAGCTTCATATTTAAGAATGTAGCCTTGTTCCCAAAAATCCTAATTCCATAAATATGGACGGGGACCCTGGATCTGTACCTTCAACCAGACCCACATAGCAAGTTTCAGAAACTATGCTGTATTATAGTAATTCACCATAGGGAATGGGAGAGGGGGGGAATTTTATCATGAAAATCAAGTTTCACAGCCCTGACACAAACATCTTAGCTAGACGCTGATATTCAAGAGTCGTATACAGGTATCCCCTGCTTTTCAAAAGCTTCTATTATACCACTTCACTTTTACAAAAGACTTCCTAGATTATGTTCCAAGATTTATAAGACCACATGCAACTGGACCCAGGTAAAAGTTTGGTTCTTCCTACTTGTACAAAGTTTGGTGAAAAATCTCCTTTTCTTCTCAAGTTTAATCTGTTTAGCTAAAGTTACTGGAACTTGAGAGTCTAATGAGATCTTTTTCAAATGTTTCCACTGCCACTGTTTATTCTATGACCAACTTTTATTGCTAAAATACTCAGTCACTAAAAACACGTAATTAGCCTAACCCACCTGATATAATCACATACATTTAATAAAGCAATAAGTTACATGGCCACTTCAATTATAGGAAAAAGGATGCATGCAAAATGCTTTGCACAGTATGGGGCATATAGTGAATATTCAATGAACATAACCATTTAGGACTTTTGGAATTTATTAGGATTTTTCATTTGATACTATGGTAAATTAAACATGCTATACCCTGGGGGGGTTCTCTTCTGAATGTCTTTTTTTTAACTGAAGTGTAATCTACACGAAGTGTAATCAACACACTATAGTGTTACATTAGTTTCAGGTGCACAACACACTGACTGGACAAGTCTAAACATTATGCTGTGCTCACTGCAAGTGTAACTACCATCTCCCCCATACAATGCTGTTAGAATACCACTGGTGGGGTGCCTGGGTTGGTTAGCTCCGGACGTCAGCTCAGGTCATGATCTCATCATTCGTGGGTTCAAGCCCCACATCCAGCTCTGTGCTGACAGCTCAGAGACGAGACTGCTTCCAATTCTGTGTGTCTCTCTCTGCCCCTCCTTCACTCACAGTCTATCAAAAATAAACATGAAAAAAAATCTTTAAAGAATACCATTGGCTATATTCCCTACCCTATACCTTTTATCTGGGTGACTGACTCATTCCATAACCTGAGGCCTGTACTTCCCACTCCCCTTTACCCATTTGCCCATCCTTCCATCTCTCTCCCAGGCAACCATCAGACTGTTCTCTGTATTTATGGGTCTGTTTCTGCTTTTTGTTCATGTACTGGTTTCTTTTGGTTTTAGATTCCACATATACGTGAAATCATATGGTATTTTTCTTTCTCAGTCTGACTTATTTCACTCAGCATAACAGTCTCGAGGTCCATCCACGTTGTTGCAAATGGCAAGGCCTCTTCACCTATTTTTGTGGGTAATAATCCCCTGTATACATACACATCTTCCATATCCACTCATGAAGTCAGTTGATGGGACACATGCATTGCTTCCACACATTGGCTATTTTAAATAAATGTTGTAAATGATGCTACAGTAACAATAGGGATGCCTGTATCTTTTTGAATTAGTGTTTTCATTTTCTTCAGGGAAATACCCAGTAGAAAAATTACTAGATCATCTGGTACTTCCATTCTTAATTTTTTGAAGAACCTCCACACTGTTTTCAACAGTGCTGCACTAATTTACATTCCCACCAACAATGCATGAGGGTTCCTTTTTATTCACACTCTCACCAACACTTATTTCTTGTCTTTCTGATTTTACCACTCTGACAGACGTAAGGTGGTGTCATCGTAGTTTTGATTTGCATTTCCCTGATGATGAGGGATGTTGAGCATCTTTTCATGTGTCTGTTGGCCATCTGCAGGTCTTCCTTTGGAAAAAAAATGTCTATTTAGGTCCTCTGCCCATTTTTTTAACTGGATTATTCATCTGTCTTGGTGTTATTATGTTCTTTACATATTTTGGATACGAATCCCTTAACAGATAGATTATTTGCAAATATCTTCTCCCATTCAACAGGCTGCCTTTTTGTTTTGTTGATGGTTTCGTTCACTGTGTGGATGCTTTTTATTTTGATGTACTCCCAACAGCTTAATTCTGCTTTTGTGTCCTTTGTCCAAGGAGACATAGCTAACATGCTGCTACAGCCAATGTGAGAAAGATTACTGCCTCTGTTTTCTCCAGGAGTTTTATAGTTTACATCTAACTCTTCTTAATCCCAATTTCCTTTCCTGGTTCCGGTGCCTCCTCCCCGTCCTGACCCATCCTTCCTCTTCTGTCTAGGCTTCCTTTCTACAAGAAAAAAAGCTCGAGTCATTCTGACTCCTCTTTGTGAATTATCTTACTCTTCTGGTCCTTCCTTTCACTTACTAAACAAAGCAAAGATAAGATTATATTCTGGTAGTTAGCTAGTAAAGAGTCAAAATTACAGTTTATACAATCCTAAGACTTCGCCCGAAATTGCTTTAGGTTTAAGAAATGTCAGCTGGACCTCAGACTCGGTATTGCCAGAGGATACAAATGCATGACTCAAAGATAATGCGATGGAAATTAAGAAAGTAAGAACCTGAATTTGACCATTCCAGTTTTTGAAAAATCACAGTAGCTTCTTTCTCAACAAGATAAAATTTTCAAAAAGCAAAATCCTATAAAGCACCAATCATATCACCACTAATTAATTGGCCTTGTACCACAAAAGGGTAAGGAAATTGTCACCTCTATTTCAGAAAAGCCTCCTGGAGTAGAGGATTTAGGAAGAACTTAACCCAAGGAGAAGCTGGGGTACAAGGCACCACTGGAAGATGCAGACCTCCTGAGGAGGCCGCCTATACCGCGTGAGTGTGAACCATTCCAACCACATACAGTGGATACAAACTACCCCCCTTTTTACTTTTTTGCTGGCAATCAGTATTAACACTATGGTAGCTTAGCAACTATAAAGTCTAAAAGGGAACTGTAAGAGTGTGTATGTATCACAGAAAAACAAGCACATATATATTTTATACACACACAAAGACATTCGACCTTCTTTCCAGTTTGAATCCCCAGTTTCCCAATGTTTGTACCAACAGAAAGAGGGGGACACCCACCCACATCTGCAGCTGACAGAGAGAAAGCGATGAGCCTGAGGCCTGCCTGTGCCTCTTCTTCCCAGGGACCAGTCATCCCTCTTCCAATACCAGCCTGGCTCTGTGCTTACCCATGGGTTTAGGGAATCCTTGTTCGAAGCGAAAAATTCTTCTCTAAACTCTTAGCAACCAAATTTGGGTCAGAACACAAAGTAGATGAAGAAAATAAAAGTAAAGCAAATGGATATATTTCACTGTAGTTTTTTTTTTTTTTTTAAGTCAAATTACCCATAAAAGAGAAAGAGTACATGCGTACTGACTGTAATTTGAGATTGGGGCAAGGGAGATTAGATCATATGGAGAGAAAGAAAAACTATTTTATAAAGACAAGAAGGCATTTATCTCTACTTTAGTCGGCTGAAGAAGCGTCTAACCTCCACACAGTTAACAACTTTGGAATCCTGTGAATTACACGGTTTGGGAAGTGATGGACGCAGAAAAGAACTTTGGCAATGGTAATTAACTGATGAGGTGGGGTCTCCAGGTAGTCGTCTATTCTACAGGGAATCTCTATACCAGTGTCTTCAGGAGAGAGAAAAAAAATAATAAATAGCAGACTAAATTTGGTAGGATTTCTAAAACTGGATATGCAATAAACATGGATCACTAACTTTTATACTGGCAATCGCAACTTCAAATTTGGGGAAAGCATTATTATTCGATTATATCTTCAATTTTCCAGTATCTTTTATTTGCTGGCCAAAACTTAGTTGCATTCACACTCTTCAGCTCACCGGGGTGAATACTGCCAGGCGATTCTTAAGTATATTAAGATTTATCATCAGACGTGCCTGAGTTAAGAATATGTGGAATCAAGTGAAATGGACAGTGAACATCATCTCGAGGCCTGCCTCTGTCACTAACTGCCCCAGATATGTCACTTCCATGATGATGTGTCACTACTTCTAAAATGAAGCAGTCAAACTATACAAATTCTAGTTCTAAAGCTAGTTCTAATTTCTGGTTATTATCACTTTTTAAAAATTTATTTTTACACAAAGTAATACATATACAAGACTATTTACTAAAGGTCAGTCTCTAAGAAAAATACAAGTCAATATAAAAACTTCCCTGCTTCGCCTGTGGGATAAAATACAAAGAAAAGAATAAATAACACCTATCAGTTTGTGTAAAGAAAAAAAATAGAGATGAGAATACATTCTCCTTTTGGTTTTGTTTTTAATTAACCAGAGCTCCTACTAACCAGATTTCTGTTAAGTCTTTCACATAGTGACTTCTTAAATCCAAATCAGTCTGGTTCTATGCTATGCTTCTTTCTGGATTAGCCGTCTCACTTCCAAGTTTATCATGATGACAAACATACCTTCTGAGTTAATGTGTTATCATAATCTGAAAAAAGGTAATAACTTTTCATGTATTAGCTATCAAGAGTTAAGCAAGCTACTCTTGGCTTCAATGTCTGAGTCCATAAAATAAGGATAAACAATAATCTGACTCCAGATTACTGAAAAGATTAAATGAAATACAAGAATGCATGGTAACTAGCACAGGAAAGTGCATTTAATGGGCATATGTGTAGTTTAAAGATATGGCCATCTACCTAAAAGTTGCTTCAACAACTCACTCCCTGGTTAACAGCATAGTCACTCCACAGATGTGTCTGGAAAATAATCCAACTACGATGTCTAAAGCATGCAACTGTATTATTTTAGAAATGCAATTCAATAAATATGCATTGAGTATCTGTACGTGCCAGGTAGAATAATGTCAAAATGCCAGAATTCCATTGATTATGACCCACCCCCTAAAGCTCACAGTCTAGAAGACACAAAAATTATAACTGAACAATAACAAAAGCATGTTTGTGGAGCGGAAGTCGCAGGGAAAGCAAGTAACTCATTCTGCCTGAAGAAAGTGAAGAGAAAGAGCAAAGGCCACGTGAAAAAGGAGCGTCATTTTGTGGACAAGGACTGGGGTTGAAAGCCTCGTTCAGCCACTTACTAGCAATAGGATTTGGGGCAACTTAACGTGCCTCTCTGGGCTTCTCTGCTATTCTACTACGCAAAGTTATTCTTAAGATTAGAAATCATATACGTTAAGTGACTTATATAGTAGGCATTCCCTAAGTGGTGGCTGTCTTGTTTTAGGAGGTATATTTGTTTTTAATAGACCAAATCGTACATGGCACTGTAGGGAGCATCTCCTGACTAATGACCAAGATACATAAGGGATCACTAAGGTCACCAGCAAGAAAAGGCCACAGTGAAGCACATCACAAGATTTCCACTTCCGGAATCCACTTTTTTCAAAGTGAAGGGGCTCCTAATATGTGGTATGCTCACCTGCTGGCAACGCAGACTTCTAATCTTATCTTCCTCCATTTTTATCCCAACAAACAGAATTTTGCATATTCAGATGCATTATTTCCTAGACCTAGAAGACGTCCCCATGTTCCTCAGTCCAACCTGAGGAACCAGTTTGGATGTTCAGCATATGCTTTACAAAATGGCAAAGTCTGGGGGCGCCTGGCTGGCTCAGTTGGTTGAGCATCTGGCTTTGGCTCAGGCTCGCAGTTCGTGAGTTTGAGCCCCACATCGGGCTCTGTGCTGACAGCTCAGAGCCTGGAGCCTGTTTCAGATTCTGTATCTCCCTCTGTCTCTGACCCTCCACTGCTCCGGTTGTCTCTCTCTCTCAAAAATAAATAAAACATTAAAAAAAAAATTTTAAAACAAAATGGCAAAATATGATGATTATTAAGATTATATTAGTAGATAATGAGAGCTAGTCGTGGGTTGAAACTGCTATTATCAACCTAATGGGTGACTTGTAGAACTGGAAGCCACTAAAATGACTGGACTCTTATTAAACACTTTAAAAATATTGTTAAATGTGGCCAAGTGGTAAGTTACATTTACACTACTCTATGGCTCCCCAAACTAATTTCCTCTAAATAAATGATGAGCTAAGCCAGTCCTTAACCACATACAAATAGACATTCTTAAGCTCTTACTTTTCACTTCACTCCTACAAACACTATCAATGCAACGTTTGAAATATGAATGGTGGATAAATACAAGCAAAACCAGAAGTGAAGTTAACATGAGCTATCTCTAAATTCAACTGAATCATGAAATGGTCTTCATGTCAATGTACTTTATTTTTTTTTTTTTAGAAATAAAAACATATTCCTGACCCTCTACCATCATGTAAGGTCAGTTTGCTCCAAGGTAAATGACCATGAATTAAAAGTGAGGACATCATGAATCAATCCAGAATCGATGTTAATTTTATAGTTGCCATATTCAAGAAAATCAGTGTCAAGAAAATAGGTGTTCAAGAAAATCTGTGGTATAAAAATTCCATAAAATTTTTCTCTACAAATAACTGAAAAATATACATATACGATATAATAAATATGTTGACACGTGTGTACATATCCTGTCAGGACAGGTTATATTTGTAAAATACTCTTCACACTCTTAACCAGTTTGACGTAATGCATTTTAAAATACTAATGTTCTACCAAAATTAGCCTTACACGTTTTCAAGAATTAAATCCTGAGTATGTTAAGTTTTTTCTCTGAAAGCAGGAAACTGAGGAGTCACCAACTTGCAACCGAAACTCCTTCTTGTAAACACTCATCTTTAAAGGGTATTTTTAAAATTCAGAACTCAGGGCATAAAGAATCTCCACATTAACAAGCCTGGAAGTTTCTTCACAAAGCAAACCTACAAATGCGTTAAAAACATATGAGCTTTACTGCTCACTTTTGCAACTACAACCTCGGTTAATTATTATAATGTAGTTAAGTCCAATTCCCTCCTGACAGCCCTGACGAATGAGGGGAAATACAAAATAATAAATCAATCAATAAATAAATTATCAAATATCACAGAAGCGGCAGCTTGAGGCCAGAGGGAGACAGACAGACAGAGAAAAGGAAATAGGAAACAGGAGGGAGGAGATAATATGGTCAAAGCTAAAATGCTTAGAATGCACTAGACCTTGGCCCGGTCCCCGGCCCACTATACCCTACTTCATTAGTCATCTACAGCAACAAAAATTTAACAGGTGAAGCAAACTGATCGCTGTGAAACAGAATTTAAGTCCTGCATCCGATCTGAGATTTGTCAAAAAGAAACCGACCTAAGCAGCAAGAAGCGGGGTGTGTGTGTCTGTGTATGCGCGCGCGTGGAGGGGGGCTGGTAGATCCACGCGAACTGTGCCCGAGTCTCGGCACCAACGCTATTCGGCGCGTACTTCACTCGGCAGCGCCTTCGGGAGCCCTCCCCGAGCCGGGCAGCAGGCGGGGGTCGGGGGTTCTCCGCCCGCGATCGGGACCCTCGCTGCGCCCCGGGGGCCGGCGCGAAGTGCACCCAGTTAACACCTTCCTGGCGGGGACCTGGGGCCGCGAGCCGGAGAGCGGGGCGCGCACGGGGGTGGGGCGGCTGGAGCGCGGCCCCTCCTCGCGAGCGAGAAGGGAGGCAGGGGGCGGCACCGCATCCCCGTCCCCACCCCGGGCGCATCAATTACCCGTGAGGTTCCTCAGCACCGTCCCGTGGGCCCAGAGGCTCAGGACCTGCTGCACCGACAGGTTGATCATGGAGTGGTCGCCCCCCTCCGCCTTCATCTTCCCCGGGGGGCGCCCGCCGCCCTCTCCTCGGGCGCCGGGTGGCGGCGGCGGCTGCGAGGCTCCGGGGGCGGCGGCGGGCGCGGCTCGTCCAGGCCGCCGCCGCCGCCGCCGGGGAAGGCTGCGGGGCGCCGGGCCGGGCGCTGCTGCTGCCGCCGACGGGCCTCCGGGGGGGGCCGCTCAGCGCGTCTCCCAGGCAGCCCCCTCCCCGCCGGGGAGACATTGAGGACGGCGGGCGGGGGAGGGGAGGGGGCCGGGCGCTCTCCCCGCGCGGCCCCCGAGCGAGGACTCGGGGCGGAAGAGGCCGCTGTCGCTCCCTCTCAGGGGCAGCCCCGCGCCGCGGGGACCGGGCCCGCGAGGAGGCCGAGGTCACGCAGGGAGGCCCGGAGTGATGGGCGGACGGCAGGTGCAGCCCCCGACGGGGCCCAGCTCATCACCGCCGGAGGACGAAGAGACCCGAGACCCGGAGGAGTCTGCGGCGGCGGCCGCGGCGGCACCTGCCGCCAGCCTGCCCACCCTCCGGCCGCCGACACTCGAGGAACCGCCCCCTCCACCCGCGGCCGCCGGCGGGCCGCTCGTGCGCGCGCGCACGGGTCCCCACCTCCCCCGCCGTCCCCGGAGCCGCTGCGCATGCTCACTCGCCCCCTTCCCGCGACCCGCCGCCCTCCGACAGCCGGCCGGCCCCCAAAGCCCTCCTCCTCCCCCCTCCCCGCGCGCACGAGCTCGCGCGGCGGACGGCGCCCGGCGTCGGCCCGCAGTGGGGCGGAGGGAAGTGCGGCCTACGTCACTAGCGCCACCGGCCGGCCCCGCTGCTGATTGGGCGCTCCAAGGGAACCGCCCCCACTCCTTCCCCGCCCCCAGGTCCCGGGCGCGCGCCTGGTGAGAGCTCAAGGCTTACCCCGGGCGGAGCTCGGCACCGAGATGCTGGGGGACGCTGGAGCCCGAGGTTGAGGGGCGGCCCGACCCACCTTGTAGGGGAGTGAGGGGTGCTCAAGCCCGTGTGATGGCTTCTGTGACATTTCAGATCTTTGGCATCAATAAAATGCTTTTGACAAAGATGTTTGCATACAGGTTTTTTATTTTTAAGAGCGTGAATATCTCAACATTTTAGATTCATTAATTTGCGGGTTTTTTTTTTTTTTAGGTGAGTCAGGTGGTCTGGATAGGTCACTACCTGCGGAATATATTTCTAAGCCACGAAAACCGAAATAGACCCGTTTTATCTTCATCCAGTCCTTCCCGCTGCATGAACTTGGGCCCTCCAGCATCTGAAATCACCTATTGATACGAGTCTCGGCGGGTGTCTTACTCCTCAACGCCATCCCCCGGTCTAGTTCTTTTTTCGTTGCAATATTCTTTTTATCTAAATTGTGAAAGTCTCCCGTTATTTATTTCCCCAACAATTGAAACTTAGACTCTCTTCCCATGGTTTGCTGCCTTTCTCCGTATTCAACGTTAGCCTGAGGAGCTAAATTACAACTACAGCGAACTAAACTCCTTGGAGTTTGAAACCTTTTAACTTGCAAACTAAAAGCTCAATTTTGGCGATAGCATAAATATGCACAAGGCAGCTCCCTGCACTCCTCGAACCTTTTCCAACCCCTCCGTTGTACACGTGTGTATTATCTGTTTGGTATCACAGCACAGGAAAGGGAAATTTCTGCATCATTAATAGGAATTGAGCCAAAACCCATAATGTGGAGTATGTCTTCCTTCACAATTTAAAAATATCAGATCTTAATTAATTTCATATTATAGAATATCAGACTTAAAAGAGGCTTTAACATTTTTCTAATTCATTTCATTTTACAGTTAGGGAACTAATCCTGCAGAATTAAGTGATTCGACAGAGGTGACACCACTTCAGAGCCTAGTTTCTGAATTCCTAGTCTATGTATTCTTTCTTGCAATGACATTATCTTCCTCAACTCACTAATTAACATCATAATTTAAGGTTTTGAGTGGGGAAGTGAAGGTTACCTGATGGCAACATTAAGAGATTTGGTATTATTTGATTAGTGATATTAGAGAATGTGATCACATTCCGGGAAGGGTTTATAGCAACAGCTCATTAAACTCTCAGGTCAGGAACTTTTAGTCAGTTTACATGGAATCAATTGGGGTTCTTATGGTTACACACTATTATTTACACATAGTAGCATACATTTAAAATATTCAGAACTTGGGGCAGTGCCTAGCACATGCTGTTCAATAAATGTTTGCTGAATGAATAATTGAATGAACTTCATTGAAAAGTTGGCATTTTTTTTGTTCCATATAATTTTTAAAACTAAATCTAAGTGACTTCATGAATCAAGAAAGCAAGACACAGCAATGAAGCCTCAAGTTGCTATGTGCATTGGTAACTCAAGAATTTTCCCACTGCTTTTCAGTTCAATTTAATAAGCATTTATTTGGCGCTTACCATCCGTAATACTCTATGCTAAGCAGAATCTATAGTATTTGAAGGAGAATAAGGTCACTATTCTAGGCTAATGCATTGCATTTTACTTGTCTTTGCCTTGATAAAGGTAATGATACCTACTGTATTGGAACCCTATGTTCTTGAGAGAATTGAACATTTTCCCAATTGCCAGAGTTATGAAACTCAAAACTGAGTTAATGTAAGTAGAGGTTGTATAATGTATTTCCTTGCAGATTTTTGGTATTGAATTAATATAACAATCAAGAAATAGCTCAGTCATGGGGCGCCTGGGTGGCTTAGTTGGTTAAGTGTCCGGCTTTCGCTTAGGTCATGATCTCGTGGTTCGTGGGCTCGAGCCCCGCATCGGGTTCTGTGCTGACTGCCAGCTCAGAGCCTGGAGACAGTTTCTGAGTCTGTGTCTCCCTCTCTCTCTGACCCTCCCCTGCTCACGCTGTCTCTCTCTCTCTCCTAGAAATAAATTTTTAAAAATATTTAAAAAATTTTTAAAAAATAAAAATTAAAAAAAAAAAAAAAGAAATAGCTCAGTCACATTGCTGCCAGAAGTCAGGGACACAACGAAATGAATCCTAGAATGAATCTTTCAATCTTGTGTGCTTGAGTGTGAAATAAATAGTTCTTGGTTTATTTTTTACTTGCAGGTAAGGGAACATCCATAAGTCTTAGGCGTCCTATTAATTATCCAAAGAAGACCCAGAAGAAAGCTTTCAAAGTCAATTAGAATTTAAAATGATATTGATCCTTTGAGAAAAACATTATTGAGGAATTTTTTTCCTTTGCTTTATTGTCGTCCTTTCTTGCTATCCAGGACTACAGCATAGAGTCACATTACGTACGCAACCTAACTTCATCTTCTTACACATTTCACTGATTCTAAACCCTGAGTGGTGGGGTAGGTTCAATAGATCGATTACCTGGAAAATACGGTCTGACCAATGGCTCTAACACTTACTAGCTTTAAAATGGGAATAATGATAGTATCTCTCTCTTCAAATTTTTGGTGTCCTTTAAGTAGTAGTAATAACACAGAGTTCCTTCTTCATGGTAGGCCCTGTGTCAAATACTACAGTTTTCATTTTCACAAGGGTGAGTTGAAATTTCTCAACACTATTAGACTATTTTCTTTTCTTTCTTTTTTTTTTTTTAAATGTTTTATTTATTTCTAGGAGAGAGAGAGAGACAGCGCGAGCAGGGGAGGGTCAGAGAGAGAGGGAGACACAGAATCCGAAACAGGCTCCAGGCTCTGAGCTGGCAGTCAGCACAGAGCCCTACGCAGGGCTCAAACCCACGAACCGCGAGATCATGACCTAAGCGAAAGTCGGACGCTTAACCGACTAAGCCACCCAGGCGCCCCTAGACTATTTTCTTTTCAAAACCCACATACAAGGCTGTGCAAATCTTCTGTGTGTACGCACACACACACACACTCAGAAATGAGAGCACTGTTGGTTATTTTTTGAAGAAAATAAAATTCAGTTGGAAGAAATGACAGAAATAAAAAGAAGATGGAGTCACACTTACTATTCTAAAATAGCTATAACATTGAAATTTACATGTTGCAATGTTTTTCGGCACACCCATTACAGTCAAGAGACATTTCCATCACAGTAAGTCAGAGAAACAACATAAGGGGTATTTCCTTCCTAAAAGCTCTAATTCTGAAAATAATGTCACAAAATGACATCATGGAAATTCACGTTCTAAATGCAGTTAGTCTACCTACCAAAATTGTATCATCCCAAGTTGCTCACCTAGGGAATTTAAAAAGCTGAAACTTCTGGGACCGGGAAATACAAAGATGTATCCCGTTTTATCTCCCAGTAAGATATGACACACTTAGGATGCCAAGCTACTTTACAGGGCTGCCCAGGAAAGGAAAAGCTGATCTGTATTGGCAATGGATATGACTTCTGTACACAGTCATGAAGGGTCAGGAGCAGGTTTGGGATGAAAGGACAGACAGATAACTGCCAGTGCCTCTATCTCCATTTTCCATCTCATTTTTGTGCCCTCCCTCTACCTGTGCATTCAAACCACCTTGTTTATTATCCCAAGTCTTAGAAAAAGAATACATACTGATATGTATACTTTGGACTCCAAGAATTCATACTTTGAAGCCTAATATGAGCATAAGAAGAAAATCACTGCTAAAATCACACACAACAAGGGAGCCTGGGTGGCTCATTTGGTTAAGCGGCCGACTTCAGCTCAGGTCACGATCTCACCATTAGTGAGTTGGAGCCTCGCCTCGGGTTCTGTGCTGACAGCTCAGAGCCTGGAGCCTGTTTCAGATTCTGTGTCTCCTTCACTCTCTGCCCTTCCCCTGCTCACGCTCTATCTCTCAAAACTAAATAAACATTAAAAAAATAAATAAATAAAATAGGGGCACCTGGGTGGCTTAGTCGGTTAAGCGTCCGACTTTCGCTTAGGTCATGATCTCGCGGTTCGTGGGTTCGAGCCCCGCGTCGGGCTCTGTGCTGACTGCCAGCTCAGAGCCTGGAGCCTATTTCAGAGTCTGTATCTCCCTCTCTCTCTGATACTCCCCTGCTCACGCTGTCTCTCTCTCTCTCTCTCTCCTAGAAATAAATAAAAAATATTTTTAAAAAAATTAAAAAAAATAAATAAATAAAATAAAATCACACACACACATGCAATTCTGCATTTGCAACATATGGACTCAATTTTCACCCTAAAAATCAGTGTCTACCAATTACCCTGCATCTACCCTGGTCATATTATAGATGGAAGGCCAAATATTTTTTAAGAAAACATAGTGTGTTAACTAAGCGGCATTTGTAGATTTGTGATACATAATCTACACTACATTCCAGTCCTTAAATTATTTTCCTATTGAGCTAAACATCAGAAAACATTGTATGCCAAGAACAAAATGCTGAAAATGGTATTTCATTGTATTTCAAATAACATTTTTCTGATTTTCAGTAAGGTTACACATTTTGCATGTGTACAGGAACGTTTGGATTGCCTTTTCTAGGGACTTTCACCCATTTTCCTTTGGGGTAATTTATCTTTTAAAATTATATGTAAGAACATTTACATATTTAACAAATAAATCTTTGTGATATGCATTGCATTTATCTTTCCCAAAATGTTTGTCAATTGCCTTTTAATTTTAATACATTTTTTCGGTCATACAGAAATTTCTGATATTTACTTTGTCAGGCTTTCCTTTTATGGTATCTTCACTCATGCTTTAAAATGTCTTCCTCTTGGGGCGCCTGGGTGGCTCAGTCTTCCAACTTCTGCTCAGGTCATGAGCTCTGGGTTCCTGGATTTGAGCCCCGCCTTGGGCTCTGTGCTGACAGTTGGGAGCACGGAGCCTGGTTTGGATTCTGTGTCTCCCTCTCTCTGCCCCTCTCCCATTCACTCTCTCTCTGTCTCTCTCTCTCAAAAATAAATAAACATTAAAAGAAAAAGTCGTTCTCAAATTTTATTTTTTAAATCTTCTTATATGTTTTCTAGATATTTTATGAGTGTTTTTGTTTACAGCTTTGGTCCACTTGCAATTTTTTTAATGTCAGGAGTTTGGTAAAAATCCAATTTTTTCCCAGATGGGAAAAAATCCATTTCCCATTGTTCCAAAATCCATCATTTTGCCACTTAAATATCTAAAATATCTAACTACCTAAAACACCAGCTGTATCGTGTATAAAACTCTTTATATACTTGGATTTATTTTCAGGCTTTCGTTTCTATTTCACCTATCTGGCTGTTCATGTGACAGTGCTACACTGTTTTTATTTTCTTTAACAGTAGAATTTGCTTCAAAACCTAAGTTAGTTCCTTCTTGTTTGTTATTCATTTTTGATTTTTTCTGATTAATGTTTAATGTGTATTATCCCTGGGGAATTTTAAAATCAGCTTCCTAAAAGGTAAAATAAAATAAAATAAGCTTCCTAATTCTAAAAATATTACTGGTTATATTTTTACTGGAATCATGTTAAATTTACAAACGAGTTTATTGTAAATTGAGAAATCTTTATCTCTTATTTTAAGAATTTTGATTTTGAAAAGTTGTTGAATATGTCTATTTAATGTCTATAGATATGGCCATGTGATTCTTCCTTGGTTGTATATACACGTTGAATGATATTGATGTATTTCCTACTACATTCTCTTTGTGTTCTTGGAATAAATGCCACTTGATCATGACCTCTCATGCTTTTTTTTTTTAAGTTTATTTATTTATTTTGAGAGAGAGAGAGAGAGAGCTCAAGCAGGGGAGGGGCAGAGAGTGAGGGGAGACAGAAGATCTGAAGCAGGTTCCCTGCTGAGGACAGAGGGACAATGTGGGGCTCAAACTCAGGAATGGTGAAATCATGACCTGAGCCAAAACCAAGAGTCAGATGCTTAACTGACTGAGCCACTCTGGCGCCCCCTCTCATTCTTTAATGTGCTACTCAATTCTGCATCTTAATCATTTATTAGAACTGCACCACTGATAATATAAATGAGAATGATGTACAGTTCTCCTTTTAGAGACATGTTTAATTTAGGGTTCTTTTGTTTTCTAGTAATTTTTGTATTGGCTTTATACAAAATACTTAGAAACTTACATGGGCTTCTCTTTTTCTTAAATGTTTGGAGAAATTCAACCATAAAACTGCTATCTGTGCTTTGGGGAAGAAGTTCTTTGTCAATTTTTTATTTACTTTTATTTTTCCTAGCACAATCAATCTATTTAGATATTTCTTTCTCTTCTTGATCCTTTTTCATAAACTTTTTTTGGGACCTACTTTTAGCTCTCTGACACCATTATTAAAAATAATTTTTGGTGTTAACCAACACCTTCTGCAATTCTTTTAATTTCTCCAGTATACTGCTCATTTTGTGACTTTACGCTTCCCCTTATTTTATCGTAATTATATTTGCTGATTATTTTATAATTTTCACAGTTAATTAGGTCTTAGAGATATTTGTCAGTTCTTCATGTATCTATCTATCTTAATTCACATTTTTTAAAATTTTATCATTGTCAGTTTCTACTGCTTTCCTTTGCATTGTTTTGTTGTTTTCTATAAATTGTATGTTAGCTGTTTGATTCATTTATCTTTATTCTTACTGGTTGCTTAGGAAGTACATGTATTTTAAGTTTGTTCACTGAGTGCTCCTTCAGTTTTATCCTATAGCCTTTGAGATATAATGTTGTATTAACATTTTCTATTGTTACCTTCCAGAATTCTGCCACTTTAGTTTTGATGTCTACTTTAAAATTACATCAAAGAGGAACATCTGTGTAGCTCAATAGGTTAAGCATCTGACTTCAGCTCAGGTCATGATCTCAGTTTGTGAGTGTGAGCCCCGCGTCAGGATCTGTGCTGACAACTCAGAGCCTGGAGCCTGCTTTGGATTCTGTGTCTCCCTCCCTCTCTGACCCTCCCCGGCTCATGCTCTGTCTCTTTCTCAAAAACAAATAAAACATTAAAAAATAAAATTACTTCAAAGAGGGATTCTCTTTTCATTTTTGGCATTTAGGCGAGGAGGTTTTATATTTATTAGCAGTTCATAATGTTTTTACATTATGTGTGGTCAAAGAACATTACATATACTATTTTCTACTTTGGGGAATTTATTCACATTTTCTTGATGGACCAGTGTATGCTTCTTTGGTAAATGAGTAAGCACACAAAAAGGTGTATTCTATTTTTAGGGAAGAGTGTGGTATATATGAGTAAGATCTTCCATATTTAGTGTGTTACTTACAGTCTTCTCAACCTTTTATGTGCTAAAAATCTTCTCAATCTTACTTTTACGTGCTAACTCTGCATAGGCTGTACCTTAGGGTTTCACTAGCCCATGCTGCATAACAAAGAAACTCAAATTTTCATTGGCTTAAACAATACATCTCGTTCTTCCCTGTGCCTGAGAACTTCAGATGAGTTGCCATTCCCAGGTACCTGGGTGTTTCGGCTCAGTCCGGCTCCTGGTCTTTTCATTTCAGATTCAGATGAGTATCTGGAGGAGTAGCCACCCTTTGGTTGCATGCTGTCCTCATGGTGTAGAGCAGAAACGAGGGTCACAACTAGGCCTCTTGCCTTGCATACAAATTTTAAGAGGCCTCCAAAAACTCAGTGATCAAGATAAATACCATTCTCACGTAATATTTTTAAAATCGATATTAATACAAAAACCCATGTTGAACAACATGTCAAAATGTTTAAACAACACAGAATCTGACCTTGAACTTTCGTGATCCTACCTCACCCACCTGATCCCAGTGCTGGCAGGGACGAGTTTGGCCATGCCAAACTGAGCAGGTGCATTTAAAGTTTATGAACAGATATGGTCCATACCACGTATACTCGCATTCCTTTGGCCAAAGCAGGTTTCATGATCAAGACCAAAGTGAATAGGACAAAGAAACATATTCCACCTACAAGGTAAAGAGGGGGAAGAATGAGTATGGAGAGGCAACAAATAATTTAAATAAATAATATAGTCTAATACAGGCTAAGTGAGGTCAATCTCCTACAAATACTCTATTTCTGCATATTTCTCCTATCTTAACAGTTTGGGCTTTATTTTTGCCCAGCTTAATTTAAAAAATTATTAATGTTTATTTGTTTTTGAGAGAGAGAGAGGCAGAGCGCAAGCAGGGGAAGGGCAGAGAGAGGGAGAAGCAGGCTCCAGGCTCTGAGCTGTCAGCATAGAGCTTGACACAGGGCTTGAACCCACGAACTGCGAGATCATGACCTGAGCCAAAGTTGGATGCTCAACCAACTGAGCCACCCAGGCACTCTTACCAAGCATACTTTTGTCCATTGTTTTTCAACTTTCTGAATTACTTTCTAAATAACTTTTGGGGATTCTTTTGTTGAGTTTGACTTTATGATGAATACACCATGAGGCTTCTTTTAAATTTTTACAATATTCATAATATTTTATTTTATTTTATTTATTTTTAAAATATAATTTATTGTCAAGTTAGCTAACATGCAGTGTGTACAGTGTGCTCTTGGCATCTGGAGTAGATTCCCATGATTCATTGCTTACATACAACACCCAGTGCTTATCCCAACAAATGCCCTCCTCAGTGCCCATCACCCATTTTCCCCTCTCCTGCACCCACCTATCAACTCTCAGTTTGTTCTCTGTCTTCAAGAGTCTCTTATGGTTTGCCTCCCTCTCTGTTTGAAATTATTTTTCCTCCTTGACTTCCCCCATCATCTTCTGTTAAGTTTCTCAAATTCCACATATGAGTGAAAACATAGGATATCTGTCTTTCTCTGCCTGACTTATTTCACTTAGCATAACACCTTCCAGTTCCATCCACGTTGCTGCAAATGGCAGGATTTCATTCATTTCATTGACAAGTAGTATTCTCTTGTATATATAAACCACATCTTCTTTATCCACTCATCAGTTGATGGGCATTTGGACTCTTTCCATGATTTGGCTATTGCTGAAAGCACTGCTGTAAACATTGGGGTACATGTGCCTCTACAGATCAGCACGCCTGTATCCCTCGGGTAAATTCCTAGCAGTGCCATTGCTGGGTTGTAGGGGAGTTCTAGTGTTACTTTTTGAAGAACCTCCAAACTGTTTTCCCACACGACTACACCAGTTTGCATTCCCACCAACAGTGCAAGTGGGTTCCCATTTCTCCACATCCTCACCAGCATCTGTTGTTTCCTGAGTTGTTAATTTTAGCCACTCTGATCAGTGTGAGGTGGAATCTCAATGTGGTTTTGATTTGTACTTCCCTGATGATGAGTGATGTCAAGCATCTTTTCATGTGTCTGATTGGCCATCTGGATGTCTTCTTTGGAAAAGTGTCTATTCATGTCTTCTTCCCATTTCTTCACTGGATTATTTGTATTTTGGATGTTGAGTTTGGTAAGTTCTTTATAGATTTTGGATACTAATCCTTTATCTGATATGTCATTTGCAAATATCTTCTCCCATCCTGTGTGTTGCCTTTTAGTTTTGTTGATTGTTTCCTTTGCCGTGCAGAAGCTTTTTATCTTGATAAGGTCCCAAAAGTTCATTTTTACTTCTATTTTCCTTGCATGAGGCTATTTTAATAGAGGAATTTAAACCATTTCTATTTGTGTTATAATAGATGTGTGGTATTAGTTGTATCATAGTTATGCTATTTTTGTTGCTTTCTTAAAAAATGTATTTAATTAATATAGTTTGTATTTCTTTTGCTTTGTCTGTGCTTTCCTTATAATTTAAAAGAGTAAATTCTGTTTTTATTTTTTATGGCACTCTCTATCACCGTCACTGATATATATACACATCATCCTCTGTTAGGAATGTATCTATTGACTCACTCTACACAATCCTAAAACTACTTATCTCCACTTCCTTACAGCTGTTTTTCCTCTTCTTTCCCATCAGGTTATAGTAGATTATACATTTTCTCCACTCTTTATTTCTACTGCTAAACTGCCTGGGTCTATTCCTAGTTTCACTGCTTTTCCAGATGTGAACATTTAATGTTAGGCAAATTAATCTCTCTAGTCTCCAATTTCCTCATACAATGGGAAATATATTCATATATTTTTAGACTTTTCATTTATATATTATATATTTTATTTTAATATTTCTTTGGGCTAATGTGAGGGTCAGATAAGTACTTACAAAGGAGTCTAGGAGCTATAAATACTCAATTAATGCTAGCTTTTTACTATTAGTTCATTTAAATATTAATAGATTTTTATAAAACTATATGGAAATGCCAACTTTCCAAACAATATTTCTTCTAAAGGATATGCAAAAAAGACTTGTAAAGAATTCTCTTGATGAGCAAGCATCTACCTCTATTTCTCCTCATCCCTTTTTTTTTAATGTAAGACATTCCCATGGCTGAAAACTCGCATCCTATGAAATGTACTCAGTGAAAAGTCTTCCACTTGGTACTCCTCAGGTAACCACGGGTATTAGGCCTTCTGTGGATTCTTTCTAAATCTTAGCCACTTTAAATATCATTTCATCCCCAGCTATGAAAGATAAGGAAATCTGAATACTTACACATTCCCTTTCCCCCATTCTCTCCCAACTTCTATAAGTTTTCACAATATTCTTTCATCATTGACTTAATGTCAGTGTTTATGGAGATGCCCAAGTGGCTCAGTCAGTTGAGCATCTGACTCTTAATTTCAGCTCAGGTCATGACCCCAGGGTCGTGGGATCGAGCCCCTTGTCAGGCTCCAAGCTGAGTGTGGAGTCTGCTTAAGATTTTCTCTGTCTCTCCCTCTGTCCTTCTCCCCAGATCATTAACTCTCTTTCTCTTAAATTAAATTAAATTAAATTAAATTAAATTAAATTAAATTAAAAAAGAATGTTTATGGAAAGGGCACCTGGGTGGCTCAGTCAGTTGAGCATCCAACTTTTAATTTTGACTCATGATCCTGGAGCTCAGACCATGATCCACACTCAGTGTGGAGCCTGCTTTGGATTTTTTGTCTCTATTCCTCAGCCCCTCTCCTCTGCGTATGCACTCTCTCTAAAATAAAAAATTTTTAAGTTTTAAAAAGTTTTTTTAATTAAAAAAAGAACAGTTATGGAAAATTCTTGCTTTTGCTCCTACCTGAATGGAAACTCAAGCAGGTAAAAGCAATTAATAAGTCACAGTCCAGTTCAAGGTAAGATAGAATAAATCTTTCACCTGGCGTTCCCTGTAGAATGCAGCTATTACACGTAGAAGGCAGGAAGAACTTTGAACAGTCAAAAGCAGCAGGTGGATTTGAGAAGACAATGAGAATTTGAAGTGCCTCCAAACAGACCATGAGTGTCCTATGTTTTGGTCCTCTCGTGTTCCCTGACCCAGGCTTGGGACAGCACAGAACTTCTATAGGGACATAGGCATCAATGGAGAGAACATCAAGTAAAGTCCTCTGGTTGTGGTTTGAAGAGCAGGAAAAGAGTCCTCTAGCTTCTTCACCTGATTGGATGAGGCCCACACACATCAGAGAAGGCAACCTGCTTCACTCAGTCTACCTTAATCTCATCTAGAAACGCCTGCATAGAAACGCCCAGAATAACATTTGACCAAATATCTGGGCACCTTATAGCCCAGTCCAGTTGATACATAACATGAACCATCACAAGGGTAACCCAAGAAATTTAGGAGATCTGAAGACATCTGGGTTATATTCAACAGAAGGGACACTCTCGTATTACTGAAAAGTGGAAATGTTACAAATAGTTTAAAAACAATTGTTTAATGTTCTCTATCTTCCATGTGCTGGACTCTGACCCTTACAACACTCTTAAGGTTCTGCTGTTATTCTACTTTTCAAATGAGTGAAGTATAGCTCTGAGTAGCCGGTAACCTGCCAAGGTCACCTAGCCTAAGGTCATTTGACTTTAGATCCCCGAAACTTAACTGCTACTCCCCACTTGTTTTAGTAAGATTTCCAACACTTGAAATTTACAGAAACCATAGAAGAAGACCTGCTTGTTGTATGATATTTGTGGCAGAGATGTCTGCTAGTCACCAAATTCTCTTTTTCCCATCCCCCTGGGCACGCAACCAGATGCGTTCTTCAGACTTCCTCAGAGTGATGGACAGCCATGAAATGTGCCCAGTTTGATGTGCACCCCTTTCAGGCCTGGCGTATAAAAACCTCCTGGAACTGCTCCTTTACATGCTTTCATTTTTCTGACCCATTGGGCTGGCGATACCCAAGTAGCTTGGAAAGCCACAGGTTGAAGACATCAGTGTGGCCATCAGCCCAGATTCTTGAAAGGGTTCAAGGAACAGGACACAGAGATGATCGACTACTTTCTCAGTGCTGAGCTATAGTATTTTGGGACTTCGGTTTTAGCAGTTTAGCTAATCTAATTAATATTCCAATACTGTTCCCGCAGGAATGGTTTCTTTTGTACTTGATCTTTTCAGTGACTCTATTTCTTGGAATCTACTGGTAAACTCAGTTTCATAATCAAATGTAGGTGATCCAAATCTTCTATCAGACCAAAACAATTTGAGTTTATCACAGAATCCTGCTTCCCAAGCAAACATTCTGTAGCTAGTGAAGGCATTTTCTGGAGAACTCATCCAGACCAGCATCCTTCACCCATTTCAACTGTCTAATTTTTTGTATCACCTACAGAATGAAAGTACCCTGCTATGTCATGCCCTCTTAAAGTTCCTATTAAGTTACTATAGTAGATTGAATTCAACTGAAAATATCTTGTTGCATTAAAGAAAAGCAAAACTCTGAACATAAATTTTTCAGTGGCCATTTTTCATGCCATCTTAAATAATATAACTTTTTCAAGTTCATGTAGTAAATATCTGGGGTAATTAGGAATATAATGAGAACATCTGCCCCATTGTAAAAGCACAAGTTTGAACCCAAGTTCATAATTTTCTTAATTTTCTTTCATTATTTTAATCATAATTTTTTTAAAGCCATTTTTCCTACCCTTGAAGACCTCGGCATAGGTTGAAGGGAGACTAGAACATACATTAGAAATAATAAAGAAATAGGTAAAAAACAACCTGTGACTGAGTATACACTAACATTTTATATATATATATATACTTCTATCAGACCAGATATATATATATATATATATATATATATATATATATACTATATGTGCATTTTAAATGTACATATAAAGGCGTGCCTGGGTGGCTCAAGTAGTTAAGCATCTGACTTCAGATCAGGTCATGATCTCATGGTTCGTGAGTTCGAGCCCCACTTTGGGCTCTGTGCTGACAGCTCAGAGACTGGAGCCTGCTTTGGATTCTGTGTCTCCCTCTCTCTCTGCCTTCCCCTACTCAGGTTCTGTCTCTGTCTCTCAAAAATAAATAAACATTAAAAACAATTTTGGGGCACCTGGGTGGCTCAGTCAGTTAAGCATCCAACATCAGCTCAGGTCATGATCTCATTGTTTATGAGTTCGAGCCCCGCGTCAACTAGGAGGCTCCAACTGTGTGCTGACAGCGTGGAGTCTGGGGCCTGCTTCAGATTCTGTGTCTCCCTCTCTCTCTGCCTCTCCCCTGCTCATGCTTTATCTCTCTCTTTCGAAAATAAATAAACAAGAAAATTTTAATAAATAAGTAAATAAATAAAAATAAAATTTAAGTACACATATATGACATGTATTATCATACATTTATATATAATATATAATTAAATTGTTTATGTTTAAATGTATGTATATTATGTGTTGTATATAATATGTACAGTGATATGTATAATAATATACATATATATACATTACATATATTATACATAATGTAAATAATATATATTTTATGTATTATATAATACATAAATACATAAAAATGTAAGTGTACATATATATACACATACATATTTCCTAAATACTGAAGGAATTATAAGAGTAACATAGGCTAGGTCAGAACCTCTTTATAGCCACAAACATGTGACTCAATTCCAAGTTTGAGAAAAGGTGGTATCCCCTAGGTCATTCAGTTCCCTCTCTTTATTTATTGTTCCCAGTGACCGAAGGAAAGGAAGACCGTGTCTTAAAAATCAAATTAATGGATTTTGCTTGAGCAAGACACTGTGTTGGGAAGCAGTTGAATTTGTGTCATCTCTCAGAATTAGGCCAAGGGTTGTGTGGAAGCAATAAATTGCACAATAAAACGCAACTTCCTCTCGGCAACCGGGGAGCACTTTTTGCTTCTCAGAGTCTGGCTTCCAAGGGAACCTCCTCTTTTATTTCAACCCCCTTGTATATGTCCTGGATTTTCAAGCTTAAGTAAAATGCAACTTAGTATTTTACTGTGAAATATGATGCACAAAATGCAGAAAGATGAATAAGGATTTTCATTTACTCCAGGGTGAAGATCATTATGTAAAAATATGAAATATGTATGGTCCATGTGTACTAAGAGGCTTATTTAAAAAGATCTCATTTTAAACAAAGTGATGTTTTTTTTTTAATGATGTTTCTTAGGGTTGTTTTGTTTTATTGCTTTTTGATTTTGGGGGGGGTCTGGAAACTCTGGGGAAGTCACTTAAAGTGGGGGCAAATTAAAGACCCTTTTTCCTTTTGCTTCTCCTTCATTCCTAAAAGTTGGAACATGATGTGAATACATTATTAAGCATTTTGAAATCATTATTTAGTCCTTTCTATTCTTTGTGAGCCGTTGAAAAATAAGATCATTTCTTTCTCATACATACTGAGGCCTAACAGATGAGGAGGAAAGAATAAATGCATGTATTTAAATTGGTCACTTACTTTGAAATTGCTGAGTTGACCTCAGTTGGAAATACCCTTGAAAATTTCATCATTGCTTCAGTAAAAGTAGCCAGTCAGGGCTAACTGCTTAAGAATCTGGGAAAAGACTGATACATACTTTTAAAAAGTTATGTTAAAAAGCTTCCCTGGTCTGAAGTCAAGAATTTATGCCCATAAGGTTGCTTTTCTATTTGAAATCAGAATGTTTTCTCTCACGTTTGGGTGTTTAAGGCTAACTTGAATAAACAGCACACTTTTTAAAAATGCCATCAATGGAGTTAATGTTTACCATTTGAGGGTGGATTTGTTATTTGGAAATAGTCAGAGGTTGCTTGGTATAATGTCAGTTGAAAACCTTTCTTTTGATCAAAAGTGAAGTGTCACATAAGTGGTGAAACTTTTGACTGTGTAGTTCATAACCTGGTTTGAAAGAAAAACAAAAAAAATATTTGAAGTAATGGCAACATCATTAGAATAAGAATCTAACTTGCCACAGTATCTTCTCTGAAGGGTAATAGAAATGAGAGTAAATCTTTGAAATAGGTAATCTGGAAGACATTAATGGGAGAAATTGAAGAAGAAATTGAAGATAAATGGGAAGATACGCCACGCTCATGGATTGAAAGAGTATTATTGAAATAGCCATGCTACCCAAAGTGATCTACAGAGTCAATGCCATCCCTGTAAAAATTCCCATGCATTTTTCATCAAAATAGAACAAACAACCCCCAAATGTGTATGCAACCACAAAAGACTCTGAATAGCCGAAGCAATCTTGAGAAAGAACAAAGCTGGACGCCTTGCTCTCCCTGATTTCAAACTATATGACAAAGCGATAGTAATCAAAACAGTAGAGTATTGGCATAAAAATGGACACATGGGTCCATGGGACAGAATAGAGAGCCCAGAAACAAAGCCACACATATGTGGTTAATTAACATAGGACAAAAGAGCCAAAAACATACAATGGGGAAAGGACAGTCTCTTTAATAAGTGATGTTGGGAAAACTAGACAGCCACACTCAAAAGAATGAAACCAAACCACCGTTTGCAATGACATTGCCCCATTCCCCGCCCTCATTGCTTCATGGAAGGATGACCACAGCAATGCCCTAGTTAGCTTGCCAGGCTCCTGTCTCCTCCCTTCCAATGCATCTTTCATGATCTTTGCCCAGCTCATCTCCCCAACCCCAATTTTCATCCTGTTATTTCTCTGCTCATCAATTCCTGATGTTCCTTATATTTAAACTCCTCTGACTTCTCTTTATCCAGCATGTTCACCCAGTATTGTTTCCTATTACTTCCAACATGCACTTACGCTCTAGTAAAATTAACTGCTTCTCTGCAAAATGGAGTGTTTTCTTATCTCCACACTTGAGCGTATACTGTCCATGTGGCAATTTATCTTTTCAAATCCTAGCTCCTCCTTCCGATTCCAACTCCGATCCCACTCTTCTAAGAAGTTCTCTCTGACTGTTGAAGCTTTAGGTCATTTTAATGAAGCCCCAAGAAAGAAATGACAGAAAATTTACCAGAAATACAAAATGTGTACTCTCTCTCTCTGTGTCTTCTGTACTGAGCTTCCATTTCTCTCTCTCCTCAGAACTTGTGAAAATCAGCATATATCTCACTCTACACTGTTTTATTACTGTTGCTTTATATCTCTTCCCATCTACTTTACCAGACAAAGAAAGGCAAAGTCCATATCTCATGGACAGGGTGTATCACCTAGCATTATGTGGACTATTTATTGATAAAATAATGTTTGTTTGATTAACTTAATTTAATAAAGTTTCACAAGAGTTTGAGAGTGAAGAGAAGCCAAGTCTTTAAAATTGAATATGCTCTACAAACTGGCTTTCTTAGCTAAAAAGTTTTTCACCCAGGGCAGACAGAGTCTGCAGCACAAATTGTAAAGATAATTTTCTGAATCATGTGAGGAAAACTTATCAGGACACTTTATTTTTATTTTTTATATTAATTTTGAAAATTTACATCCACGTTAGTTAGCATATAGGGCAACAATAATTTCAAGAATAGATTCCTTAATGCCCCTGACCCATTTAGCCCATCCCCCCCACCACCACCCCTGCAATAACCTTCTGTTTGTTCTCTGTATTTAAGAGTCTATTGTGTTTTTATCCCTCTCCCTGTTTCTTATCAGGACACTTTAGGGTTGTGTTAACTCTCTACTATCTTTGATTTTCTAGACATATCCTTAGAACTACACTAACCAATAAAAATGATACTGGTCAGAAGAGCCCAGGCTATAAGGGGCTTGGTAGCTTGGACTCCAGCCTTCATGTGAGAGATCTGGCTATCCTGAGTCTACTGCTGTCTAGAACAAACAAAAAGAAAAAACGATTATATTGGTAATACCAGAAAAATTTTTATTTAGCAAGGTGAGTGAATGTCATTTTAATGTTTGCCTTAGTCACTAAAAATACGTCAATTTGTGCTTCACCTAAGGCACAATTTCTGAAAACAATATTCACTAGCATTCGGAAGCCAAAAAAAGTCAGGCGCCTCGTCCTCAAAGTATTGAAATTAATGACTACATCAGAAATGCTTACTAGTAATACTTACTAAGCAAGCAAAACTTGATTTCCTTTCTAAATTCTTTCCTGTTCCTCTCTAGGAACAGCACAAAGACATTCAAATTACAAAAGAATCTTTGGGGCCCCTGAGTGGCTCAGCTGGTTAAGCCTCAGACTTTGGCTCAGGTCATGATCCCACGGTTCTTGAGTTCTAGTCCTGCATCTGGCCCTGTGCTGACAGCTCAGAGCCTGGAGCCTGCTTCGGATTCTGTGTCTCCCTCTCTCTGCTCCTCCCCTGCTCGCTCTCTGCCTCTGCCTCTCTCAAGAATAAATAAACATTAAAAAAGAATCTGAAGGAGTCACTAAGTATCAAATCCTGTGCATTTTCCGACAACCTACTCTCTCACTTCTGGAAAATACACATCAGCGTTGAAGCTTCAAAAGAGCAGAGGTGATCTGAGTGATCCTATACTCAGCATCTTAGCGAGTGAGCAGGGAGGCATATAAGTAGTGAGTGAGGAGGGGAAGCACATAAGTAGTGAGTAGCAGGGAGCTCATTAGTGAGTAAGTGGAGGCCATATAAGTAGTGAGTAGGGGGGCACTATAAAGCTAACATGGACTTTCCATTGAGAAAATCGATTAGAAAAGGGCAAACAGATCTTCCATGGGCAAAGCCAAAGACTATCATAATCATGAATAGGGTTGGTTGTTTACAGGAGAAAACCTCCTATAAGCCATACTTATTTTTGTATTATTGGGGTCTCTTTGCAGAAATTGCTTGACCAAAAAAAAAAAAATTAGGAGTGGGCGCAATGATTGAGGGGTTTCAAAGAAGCCAAAGTCAGAAATGCTACTGGCATTCTGGAAGGAAGTGAAACCAGCAACTGACAGCTGACAGAAGCCAGGAAATGCTCTTGGTCCATAACTGCTTCTCCTTTGTGCATTTGCTCTTGCTTCCTTCTCTCTAAAGACTGCCTCTCACTGGTCTTAAGCCCACAGAGTGGGTTAGAATTGTGAGCCACATTGGGGCGCCTGGGTGGCTTAGTCGGTTAAGCGTCCGACTTTCCGACTTTCGCTTAGGTCATGATCTCGCGGTTTGTGGGTTCGAGCCCCGCGTCGGGCTCTGTGCTGACTGCCAGCTTGGAGCCTGGAGCCTGTTTCAGTCTGTGACTCCCTCTCTCTCTGACCCTCCTCTCTCCTAGAAATAAATAAAACATTAAAAGAAAAAAAAAAAAGAATTGTGAGCCACATAAAGAAGCAAACTTTACTCTGGGCTTAATTTCGAAATTCCTGGGTGAGAGCATAATTGGCCCATTCTGTTCATGTTGCCAGACATTTATAGTCAGTTGTGGTCTTGGACAGATTATCTACTGTAAATCTGGCTGCCTGGACTCTGCCTCTGTGTTTTTTCTTGTAACAGGATATTAAATTTAATTTTGAAATGCTCAGTTTGTGACCTTCCCTAAATTTTATCAGGGACAAGAGAAGAACTGAACATACAAAATCAACTTAAAGTTTAAATTTAAAATAAAATGTGTCCCATAATCACTTCTCTAAGCCACGTTTGTTAACAGCAAAGTTACATTTTGGGTAGGTAGGGGATTGTGGAATGGGCATTTTCCATAAAAGGAGAGTCATTATGAGTGTGACATATACTCCAGAAAAGAGATGTCTATTGGAAGAGTAATTGGGATACAGCTTGTAGTTAAAATTTACGTCTTCAGAAAATATAATTATAAATGTGAAAATATGTTGAAAGTTATTATTGTCACATTACACGCAAACAAAAATAGTAAACTCTTAAGGAGTCCTGAAAAAAAGAAAATCATTTGCAGAACAATATTAGATTGCAATGCATTATATAAATTTTATGTCATTATATATAGAAGATTAGAAAGACTACCTCAAAACGCTTGGATTGTGGGATCATGGATCATTTTTTGTTTTTACTTTACACTTAAAGATTGGAGCTTTCACTAATGAAAAACTATTGCTTTTATAACTTAAAAAGGTTATTTTTATAAAAATATAAAGAATATTCCTGCAGTAGGAATATTACTATGATGGTGGAAACAGTACTTTGATTAGCTGATACCACATTACTAATGTGTAAATAGAAAAGATAATGCATCAGATTAGTGTATTAGATAACAGCAATACTAATGAAAATCCAGGTTCTCTTTGGGCAAACATATGTCAGTTGAATATCCAATTGCTCCAGTACCTTTCACTGAAAAGACTTTCCTTGCCCCTTGTATTGCTTTGGTGACTTCATTGAAAATCAATTGATTGGGACACCTGGATGGCTCAGTTGGTTAAATGTCCAACTTCGGCTCAGGTCATGATCTCACAGTTTGTGAGCTCAAGCCCTGCACCAGGCTCCTCTGGAGCCTGGAGCCTACTTTGGATTCTGTGTCTTCCTCTCTCTCTGCCTCTCCCCTGTTCACACTCTGTCTCTCAAAAATAAATAAACATTAAACATTTTTTTAAAAAGGAAATTAATTGATTGTATGAGTGTACATATGTTTTTCGTTTCTGTGTTCTGTTCCATTAATATTTGTTGGTCTTTATGCCAGTATCATTCTATCTTGATTAATGTAGCTTTAGCAAAGTTTAGATTCAGGTAGTATAAATCCTCCAATCCTTTTCTTATTTTTCAAATTTGCCTGAGTCTTCTAATCCATACATATGGTATATATGTCCATTTATTGGGGTCCAGCATTATTTTGTAATTTTGAGTGGAGAGGTCTTGCATGTTTTTGTTTAATTTATTTCTAAGTGTTTTATGTTTTTCTAATTGCTATTACAAATGGAATTTTAAAGTTTTACTAGCAGCAAATCAATGCAATATAAAAGAACAAATTACTTTAGAATATTGGCCATGTATCATGCAATATTTTAAAATTTATTTAATGGTTCTATAGTTGGTTCTATAGTCCCTAGAATTTTCTACACAAACACATATTTGCTCTTTATTTCATTTTCTTGCCCTAGTCCACTGGCTGCAACCTCCATTACAGCGTTAAGAGGCGAAATCTTTGCCCTGTGTCCAGTCTTACAGGGAAAACATGTAGTACCTCTCATTGAGCATTATATTAACAATAAGATTTACATAAATATTCTCTATCGAGGGAAGTAACTTGCTATTTCTACTTAGACTCTTTTATAATATCAGAAATCAACTTTGTAATGTGTCAAGTGATTTTTATGGACCTATTGAGAAGGTTCTATGATTTTGTTCCTTTATTTTGTCAATATGATGAATAATATTGATTGACTTTTAAATGTGATGTCAACTTTTCATTCTTAGGATAAACCACTTTGTTGTATATCATTCTTTTAGTATATTGCTAGATTTCACTTGCCAATATTTTGTTAAAGAGTTTGTTTTTGTTAAGGTTATAAAGGATTTTTTTGATAATTTTCCTTTTTATTTGGTAATTTTCTTAAAAAACAAAATTCCCATTTTATTTACATTATGATACATTGTACACAATTTATTTTTCTCACCAAAAATAGCAACAATAATAATTATTATATTATTTTTAGGAAAACAACAAATTTTTATTTCCCCAGGTAATGTTTTTATAAATCAGGACAAGGTAGGGGGTGTGGTTATGGAAAGAAAACAAATATGTGGTCAGTTATCTTAGGCTCCGATTTTGTCTTGACCATGACACAAATGTATTCAATTAAAACCAAACCTGTTAATGCGCTACAAAGAACAAAAGCTCAACCTGCTATGAAGTTATTCCATCTAACATTTACTTCATTATTTATACCATCTAAACAGAAAACAAGAACTTACAGGAGTTCCACAAAAATTTCAAAAGCATCATACTTGCGTGTACATTGAGCACGCAATGTGCTTTAGTTCGTTGCCTTTTTTCCTTTGGTTAATCTGAAAGAGGGCAGAAATTACATCATCGAGTTTTAGAGCAGCTGCGATCGATAGAAAAAGGAGTATCTTTAATTGCCTGCAAAGCAACAGATACTCCTACAACAGACTGTTGTAATCCACACATTTAAGGCACCGGCTCTTTCTAAATAAGTAAATAAATAGGAACTTGTTGGGATGAGCACTGGGTGTTTTGTGGAAGCCAATTTGACAATAAATTATAATAAATAAATATTTTTTAAAAATCAAAAAAACATTGTTGTATACGTTTATTTTCTCTATCACTTACCTGTTTTCTGTTTCATTGATTTCTCCTCTTTATTATTTCCTTCAACTTACTTTGGAGGTATTTTGCCCTTCTTTCTCTAGATCTTACCATAAAACCTTATGTCACTGATTTGTACCTTTATCCTTTCCTTATCTAGGCTTTTAAAAGCTATAGATTTCCCTCTAAACACTGCTCTACCTATATCCCACAAATTTTGACATGCTATGTTTTCATTTTTATTCAGCTTAAAATATGTTATTTATTTATTTGTTTATTTTTAATGTTTATTTATTTTTGAGAGAGAAAAAGAGTGTGAGCAGGAGAAGGGCCAAGAGAGAGGGAGCACAGGATCTGAAGCAGGCTCCAGGCTACAAACTGTCAGCACAGAACTCAAGATGGGGCTTGAACCCACCAATCGTGAGATGATGACTTGAGCCGAAGTTAGACACTTAACCAACTGAGCCACCCAGGCGCCCCTGAAATATTTTCTAATGTATCCTGTGATTTTTTTCTTTATTCCACAAATTATTGACAAGTATGTTGTTTAATTTCCCAATATTGGGTTTTATCTCTCTCTACATATCTCATTGTTATTTGTTTCTAATTTAATTTTGTCATGGTCAGAAAACAGAGTCCATATTTTTTCAATTGTTTTCAATGTATTAAGACTTGTTTCATGGTCCAGTATACAGTTTTTCTTACTTAACACGCCATGTGCACTTGAAAAGAATGTTCATTCTGCAGTTGTTAGGTGTGATGTTCTATAAATGTCAATCAGGTAAAGGAGGCTGAGGTGTTATTCAGATCTTTTTTCGATTTGCTCTATTGGTTACTGAGAGAAAACTCTAACTAGCAGTGTGGATTTGACTCTTCCCCCCCAATTATGTTATTTTTTTATCTAATGTATTTTGAACCTCTTACATTAGGCCTAAACATGTATGATTATTATGTTTTTTAAAATTTATCCTTGTACTGTTCTGATGCTTTTTTCCTTCTCTCTGGTAACACTCTTCCCCTTGGTATCTATTATATTTCATGTGAATACAGCTACTCCATCCTTCTTAAGTCTATTGTCTGCATGATTTATCTTTTACTATCATTTACTTTCACACAATTTATGTGTTTATATTTAAAGCTCATTTCCTAAAATGTACATAAAGTTCATCTCTTGTGAAGTGACTCCATTGGGTCTCTCTCTTTTAACTATTCTGAGAATTTCTGACTTCTAGTTGGATTGTTTAGTCCATTTACATTGAACTTATTATTAGTATGAGTTTACACCGACAATTTTACTATTGTTTTCTCTTGGTTCTATCAGTTTTTTTTTGTGTTTGCTTTTTGATTCTCTGATTCCATGTTCTTAATGTCTTTTACTTTAATTGAATCTTTTAGAGAATTCCTGTCTAAAGGGTTTTGGCCATTATGTCACTTTGCATTATTTCAAGTGGTCACTCTAGGGATCACAATACCTATATTTAATTTTTCAGAGTTGACTTAGATTCAATATTTGACTACTTCATGTGAAGTGTAATAACCTTTAGGGCGCTTGGGTGACTCAGTCAGTTAGACGTCTGACTCTTGGTTTCTGCTCAAGTCATGACCTCATGGTTGATGAGCTCTGTGCCAGGCTCCATGCCGTTAGAGAAACCTGCTTGGGATTCTCTCTCTCCTTCTCTCTCTGTTCCTCCCCTGTGCTCATGCACATACGTGCACTCTCTCTTTTTCTCTCAAAATAAATAAATAAACTTAAAAAAGTATAATAACCATTTTAAAAATGCAGAATTTTTAACTCTTTCATTTTTTAGTTACCATACAATAAATTTAGTTCCTACAATAAATTGTTATAGTTTTTGCTTGAACAGTCATGCACATTTCTAAAAATTATTGGAAGGAAGAAAGCAATCTTTTGTATTGTTACACATGTACCGTTTTTGGTACTTCATTTTCTTCTAATGACTTGAAAGTCCTTCTTCTCTCCCGAAGAGCTTCTTTTGAATTTTTTGGTACTGAAAGTTGGCTAATAAAATTTTCTTAGTTTTCACCTATCTGAAAATGTCTTTATTTTGGTTTCATTCTTGAAGATTATTTTCACTGCATTGAGTTGACTTTTTTCTTCTTTTGGCACTTCAGAAATGTCTTTCCACTATCTTCTTCTGTCCATTGCTTCTTTAAAAAAAATTTTTTTAAAATGATTTCATCCATTTTTGACAGACAGAGAGACAGAGTGTGATCAGGGAAGGGGCAGAGAGAAAGAAGGAAACCAAGAATCTGAAGTAGGCTTTCGGCTCTGAGCTGTCAGCATAGAGCCCAATATGGGCTTCATGGGCTTGAACCCATGAACCATAAAATCATGACCTGAGCCAAAGTCAGATGCTTAACCAACTGAGCCACCTAAGCACCCCTTCTGTCCATTATTTCTGATGAGAAATCATTAATCTGCATCACTCCACTGCATCTAATAAATTAATCTGTGGTTAATCTGTGATTGTTTTCAAGAATTTTTAATTTGTGGTTTCCAGAAGTTTGGTTTTGATGTGCCTAGACATGGTTTCCTTTGTATTTTTTTTCTGCTTGGCGTTCACTAGACTTGCTATATGTGTAAACTTATACTTCTCACCAAATTTGGAGAAATTATCACCATTACTTTTTCAAATTTCTTTCTCTCTTCTCTAATCCTGTGACTATAGGTATAAATACATATACCTTTCCACAGTGTCTTCATAGCTCACTCACATTTCATTTTTTCCAATCTTTCCTTTCAAATTTTTCAACTTAGAAATATTTGTTGATGTCTTCAAATTTACTGACTCTTCTTATTTTAGTCTGCTGTTAAAGTCACTTTGTGAATTCCTAATTTCAAATACTCTATTTTCCATTTACTGTATTTTCTCTTTTGTGGTTTTAATTTTTCTGCTAAGATTTTCCTACTTGTTCATTCATTCTGACCATGTTTTCCTTTGAATCTTTGAGATGGTTATAATAGATGTTTTAAAATCCTTACCTGCTAATTCTAACATCTGGGTCATCCAAAGATCTGTCTCCAATTATTTCCTTTGTCTTAAGTTTATATCACATTTTCTTGTTTCTTCATAAGTCCAGTAATTTTGAATGGCATGAGCATTGTGAATAATACACTATAGAGACACTAGATTCTTTCATGTCTCTTTGAAGAGTATGTTTTCATTGTTTGTTATTTTTAAGCAGGAGGTTAATTTGACTTTGACTCAGACTCCAATTCTGTTTTCCCTGCAGTGGAGCAGCTGAAAACTTTGCTCAGTATATTTTAAGAATTTAATTGGCCTATTTGGAGTTTTCCCTATGTGTATGTAGTTCAAGGATCAATCAAAGATGTGGGCTGAGTTTATATACAAAAGCCCCCTCTTCCCACCCTGCTGTGGCTTTCACTTTTTAGGATTTTCCTCTTCACTTTTCACCTATGTTGTCTCCCCAGACTGCCCTTCGGCTCTCCGGGCCAGTGAGACTGTGGATTTCCATTAGCATTTTAGCCACATGACAAGCTGCAACTAGGACTTAGCCTGAAACAAAAATCTATATAAAAACAACAAAATTACCTTGTGCCATTTACTTTTTTCAAATGTAGATGTACTTCCAGTCTCTTTTAGTTCCTCTGAAGTGCCTTTAGAGTATTATATTGTATATTTCAAATAGAGTTTATAGCTGTTATCTGAGAGCGGGTTGACTTGATAGAAGCTATTTCTCCATTACTGGAAACCTATTTGCATTAACTTTTCATTCACTGTGAAATCAAAGTTTATTCATTGGTTTCCCCAGTCTCCATGTAGCAACTGCCTGGTGTTTGTGGTAAGTATATCTCCCCCTACTTTGCCGCCATAAAATATTTTACTTATTCATTGACTGATTGATTTCTTACATATTTATTGAGGACCTCCCATGCTCTAGATATTGGATATATAAACGTGAATAACGATAAAGTCTCTGACCTCACCTTAGAGTCTAGTGCTACACTGTCCATCATAGTAGTTACTAGAACACATGCAGAACACTCCCGTCATCCAAAACTTTTAATGGACTGTGTTTGTGCAGGTAGGGAAGAAGATTTACTTACTACTAAAATATAGAATGTTATAATGTAAGAATAGCATTATATACAAAGTATGAAAGCTAAATAGAGGTGAAACTACTTAATTGATATTACAAGGATCCAAAGTGGAAATGCATTTTCAAGCTGAATTTTAATAAGTAGAAAGATTTGATCAGCCATGTTAGGGAGTATAAATAGCATATTTATAAGCTATGAAGACTTGAAAGAGATAAGGGAGTGACAAGAAAACTCTCATATATCTTGTCAGGCATCTGGATTATGGCGATGCACCCAAGCAATGCCATTCACTGATAGGACATTCATGGATAGGGCACATTTATCATGGAAGTAATGAGTTTGGTTGAGGCTATAATGAATTTTAGATGCTTATAGGACATTCAAGGAGGTTGGACATATAGTTACTGAGTTTACAGAAAGGAAGTTTGAATTGAAAACAGAGATTGATGGCATAATATGTTTTAGGTGGCTGTTAAATTTGTTAGCATGATTGAGATGCCCGAGAGAGCATAAAAGGAATAGTGAAAGTAATTAGCACAATTAGATTGCTTAATATTTGTCAGAAATTCTGATATTCTTTGCATAAGTTTGAGAAGAACAATCGCAGTTATACTTTGGCATTAGAAACGCCTGGATTAGAAATGTTGCTCTATCACTTTATTAAGTGTGCAGCCTTAAGCAAGTCACTTAATCTCTCTAAACTCTAGTTTTCTCATCTTTCAAGAAACATAAGACTAAACTTCATGGGTGCTTGTGCTGATTAAATTAAAGATAAACAAGAGTGCTAAAAATAAGCAGGGGTGGTAAGCTCCCAATAAATGTAATCTATGCTCAACATCAGCATCATTACTATCTTCTTTAGCTTTCATCATAACTTTATTAACTGGCTTTATTGTGATCATATATCTTAAAGTATTATGACTTATCTAAGATTTTGAGATGACAAGTGGATGATCCAAAGCCAGAATCCAAGTGTTCTGATATCTTTCCAGGGCCTCCCTTCACAGAACTATACTACCGTAGCTCTCATAAGGATTAGAAGTATTTACTTCATTACAGTGTATTCCAAAGGATGTATATATTTTCTGTTTTTTTAAAGAAAATTAAAAAAAAGAAACTCCAGACATGACTCTAAAACAATGGCCTAATCAAATTCCAACTCGTGTATCCTCTCCCTTTGCCAAGACTGTTGGTGGTAAGATAGTAATATCTGTCTGTCAACAAATTTGATTACCCGCTGCTTTTCTACAACTGAAAATAGTAAATCTTCGGTGTCAGAATATCAACCAGGAACCACAAAAATGTTCTTCTCCATTAAGTTTTGGACAGGTAACCTATATTTCTTTTTAAATATCTTGCTGAAACTGAAGGTCTTAATAATATAAATATAGTGGTAGTAATTCATACCACCCACCAATTTCAAAGACCAGATGAACACCTAAAAGGGTTTTATGTCTTTGTAAGAGTTATAAGAACATAATGATTTGTGCATTCCAAGTGTTTTCTTTTTTTTCTCTCTCCTGTCTTAACAATTCTTATTATAACGTCCTTAGCTGGTAATTCAATAAAAGTCGTAAGCAAATCTTAGCTTTAAAATTACACAGCTTCCTTATTGGAAGCTGCAGTCTCTTTGTCATAATAGCATTTTTTAAATTTAGCAAACATGTATTGGTGCTTGTTATATGCTAGACATTGTTTGAAACGGAGCAGTCAAGGGGCTCCTGGGTGGCTCAGTCGGTTGAACGTCCAACTTTAGCCTAGGTCATGACCTTGCAGTTTGTGGGTTCGAGCCCCACGTTGAGCTCTGTGCTGACAACTCAGAGCCTGGAGCCTGCTTCAGATCCTGAGTCTCCCTCTCTCTCTGCCCCTCCCCTGCTCATGCTCTGTCTCTCAAAAGCACATAATAAACGTTAAAACAAACAAACAAAAAAAGAAACTGAGTACTCAAAAATGAGGAGGCATAGTCTCCTCCAGCTGCCAGAGCGGGAAAGCCCTGATAGCGACGAAGTGTCTAGAAAACCACACTCTAGGTGTCCCATCTTGCAGGCAGAGAGGTTGCTTGTTAAGGCTTGAGCCTACCAACCTTCCCCAGCTGCCAGCACCCAAAATAAATCTCTCCCTGTTTCTTTTCCAAACTCTCATCTCTCGAGTTATTTAGTGGCTTCTCTTGCAACAAGTTTATACAAGTTTGCAACCCAACCAGGATCTATGCCTCTAACTTGTCCAGCCCCTGAGGGATTCCCAGGAACGGAGCAAGTGGCTTCAGCAGTGTGATCGGGCTCACCCCTCCATTTCCTGAGTTAGGGGCTGTGATAGATCCATCCACTGGCGACACTAGCTATGTCCATAATGGCGACCTAGAAACAAACAACACACTAGTAGCAATAAGCACTTGTAGCACCAAGATCTTGGTTTCTAAATATCATTTTCCATTAAAAGAATTCAGAGCTTCTTGGGAAAATGAATGATTGCAGGATCACAGCAGCGAAGGCCCAAAATAAACCTGGGGCATCTTCTCATTCTGGAAAGTAAGGAAGTGTTTAAGCAATAAGGGGATCTGTAAAAGGAACATACTAGCCAACTCAGAGGGGCTCCTGCTGGCCAAATAAGTGATTTTTGACACCAAAATAAATAATAACCATAATGAATCATAACCCACTGAAGTAAATGATATCCATGAATCAATACTGATGTAAATAAGTAAATAAATAAATAACTGAACGAGATGAGAATTTATCTCCTTAAAGCTCAATATTGATAAAGATAGAATGGATTTAAAAATCAACAATGGGGGCACCTGGGTGGCTCACTCAGTTAGGTGTCTGACTTCATCTCAAGTCATGATCTCATGATTTATGGGGTCAAGTCCCATGTCCGGCTCTGTGCTGACAGCTCAGAGCCTGGAGCCTGCTTCAGATTCTGTGTCTCCCTCTCTCTCTGACCCTCCCCTGATCACACTGTCTTTCTCTGTCTCTCAAAAATAAATAAATGTTAAAAAATTCTTAAAAAATAAATGTATAAGTGAAAAATATCATGAGGAATAGTATATTTGCACACCCTCCAAATATCTTTCCACAAAGAATTTATTAATTACAAAGAGGAAAAATAGCAGCTTTCCAGTGCAGAAACCTGGTAAGCACTCCCTTAACCAAGTGATGAGGTTAATATTACCACTATTGGGACAGACTGTCATCAGGTGACTTCTGGCATTGCACACTGAGAATGACACGCAGCCAATTCTGTGACATCCCTGCCGAAGCCTCGTGAGAACCTGAATCCAATCATGAGACAAACCTCTTTGAAACTCTACATAAAAACTGGCCTTTATTCTTCAAATATGTCAAAGTTAAGAAAGGCTGAGTAACTCTTTCAGACTAAAGGATACCGAAGTGGTCTGAGAACTAAGATCATGATTAGATCCTGGACCAAACAATAAATAACTAAAAGGAAGATTATTAGAGGATTGAAAAAAATTTTTAGATATAGATTACAGTTGACATATGCTCTTAATGCTTTTGATTTTGATAAATATGCTATTGTTTATGAGGAAAAGTCCTCAAAAAATTATCAAAATATTGAGGGTAAAAGATACAATGGATCCAAATAATTCATAAAATATATAAATATGGATATAGATAGATACAGATATTATAAAGACAGAGGGGCAGAGAGACAGAATTATAAAACAAAGGTTATATGGGGGTTTCTTTTGTCATTTTTCCAACTTTTACCTAAATTTTAAATTTTAGCAAAATAAAAAATTATGGTTTCATTGATCCTTGAGGTATAGAAAATTAGAAAGAAAACACCCCTTCTACAATAATAACAAGAAACCATAATAACAAGAATATAATAACATTGTAACAAGAAAATCCCAGATAATCTGTAAAATGATAACTCTTTTTGAATCCATCAGAGAAGCAAGTTTGCAGAATAGCCAAGAAGTCTGACATTTAAAGAAAGACAGACCCTTCTAAGAAGGCAGGCACTGTCATACCTGGTACAAAACATGAGGGGAAGAGAAAGTAGATGGTGTACAAGGTGAAGAATTGAGAAGCAGACAAAGTATTTGTAGAGCTAACAAAGGAATGAAAGACTTGAATATGCATATCCAAAATGTACAGGGAAGCCCATGCAGCATAAACGTGAGATGAAAGAATCCATCCAGACAAATAATATCCAACCTCCTGGGAACCAAAGATAAAGAGAACATCTTGAAAGCAATCCATATAATATTACAACAGATTTCTCATTAGAATCTATACAACCCAGAAGGCAGTGAAGTGACTTCTTTGTAAAGCACGGGAGGAAAAATAACCTTGCCAATCCAGAATTCTGCACCTTTCAAAAATGAAGTCAAATATTGTTTTGAATGACCAAAAGTGTAGAGAATTCATTACCAGCACACCTGTGTTAAAAGAAAAGTTAAAGAAACACTTTAGCAGAAGGACTATTATACTGGAAACATAGTTGTAGATGAAGAAATGAAGATTACAGAAATTCTAAAATGTATGGTGTGGTCGTTGAGTTTATGTGTGAACCAGACTGAGCCAAGGGGCCCCAGAGTCACCATTATTTCTGGGTGTGTCTGCGAGGGTGTTTCCGGATGTGATTAGCATTTTAATGGGTGGGCTCAGTAGATTGTCCTCCTCACTGTGGGAGGTGAGCATTCCACCTGTTGAGGTGAGAGTCTGAATGGAACAAAAGCCAGCCGGAGGAAGAAGAAATGTTCCCCTCTTGCATCCTGCCTGTATGCTTGAGCTGGGACAGTAGTCTTCTGCCTGGGACCAGGCATATACACACCTGGCTCCCTGGTTTTCTGGCCTTCGGAGTCAGGGAATTACACCAACGGCTTTCCTGGTCATTCAGCTGGCAGACAGCAGATTATGGGACTTCTCAGCATCCGTAACCAAGTGACCCAATTCCTCATAATAAATCCTCCTCTCTCTCTCCAGATCTCCCGGGACTTACAAAGGGGTTATGCTCCAATAAACCCATCACAAATTGAAAGTGTCATACATTGAAAATGTATTTCCTGCACCCACCCTCCCAGACATCACAGCTCAGCCTAGTCTACCTTAACCATGCTCAGAACAGTTATGCTATTAGCCTACAGTTTGGCAAAATCACCTAACACAAAGCCTGTTGGATAAGGAAGTGATGACGGTCTCATGTAATTTCCTGAATACCGTACTGTAAGTGAAACACAACATGGCTGTGTGGGTACAGAATGCTTGTCACCATATTGGTGGCATACCCTCCTGATCCAGCAGCTCCCTCTGCCCAGTATCATGGGACAGGATCACATTGCATGTTGCTAACCCAGTAAGAGAGCAAAATTCAAAATTATAAGTATGGTTTCTACTGAATGTGTATCACTTTCACACTACCATAAAGGTGTAAAATCATAAGTCAAACCATTCTAAGTAGGGGACTGTCTGTATATGTGTGTATTGCATATACACACGTAGATTTCTATATCTATATATAGATATAATTTATATACAATATAGACATTATATGTATACATGTATACACATATGTGTACATATACACACAGGCATATGGGTATATATGTATTATGTGTATATGTGTAGACATATTATATATATATATATATATATATATATCAGATATAGATGATATAGATATAAATTCCCTGATGGTTTTGTTTCCCTGGGACAAATATAGAGGGTGAATATAAAGAACAGTTTTAAATTGATAATTGCTCTGAAAGAGAATTAAATGACTAAAGCAAAAACAGTAATCATGTGTGTGATTATAGAATATTTAAATTAAAATTTATAAAAACAGTAGCACAAAGAATGGGAAAAGGGACTCAGGAGTACATAGCCGTAAGTTGTGAGATCCTTAAGCTACTCACGAGTGCTATAGTATTTGAAGGTAGAATGTGAATATTAAAGACATATAGGGGGGCGCCTGGGTGGCTTAGTCGGTTAAGCGTCCGACTTTCGCTTAGGTCATGATCTCTCGGTTCGTAGGTTCGAGCCCCGCGTCGGACTCTGTGCTGACTGCCAGCTCAGAGCCTGGAGCCTGTTTCAATCTGTGACTCCCTCTCTCTCTGACCCTCCCCTGCTCACGCTGTCTCTCTCTCTTTCCTAGAAAAAAAAAAAAAAAAGACATATAGGAATTATTCTGGCTCCTGGCTGGCTCTGTCGGAAGATCGTGTGACTGAATCTCGGGGTTGTGAGTTTGATCCCCATGTGGGGTGTAGAGATTATATTTTTAAAAAAGATATCTACATATCATCAAACCTACAGCAATCATTAGAAAGGTATAAAAGGGACATATAAGAAACAAGCAATAGTAGAGATAAAATGGAATCATAAAAACACTATTGAAGAAAAAAAAAGGAACTGCCTCATCTAACCGAACTTCGCATAAGTGATGCAGGATGACTTCGGAGCCAGGTCAGGGAAGACATCGATGCGGGACTCAAACCCACAAACCGTGAGATCATGACCTGAGTTGAAGTCGGACGCTTAACCGACTGAGCCACCCAGGTGCCCCAGCCACAGTCTGACTTTAACCTGGTAAAAAAAACCTTCAGTCAGAACCACCCAACCGAGGGGTTCCTGAATCCCGGCTCACAGAAAACCACGGGAATTAACAAAGGATTAGCGTTTTAAGCCACAGCAATCGACAACCAACGCAACAATACAGTCCTTAGCACAACGCCTGGCTCGGAGGAAGGGCATAATTCATCGCCTTTTTCTGTAGTTTTAATACTTTGTAGTTTCAGTATTTTTAATGGGTATTTAATTAGCAACTAGCATTTACTGCATAGTTTTCCTCGGTTTCTGTGCACCAGAGGGCGCCCCATCTCCATCAAGGGCCACATACACGCAGGTGCAGTTTTCCAGCCAAGGCAGGAGGGGGAGCCAGCCCCTAAGTGTTCACTGTCCCTTGCAGAAGGTGAACTTGGCAGAAGGGAAGAAGGCTTCCGAACCCCAGCACTAGGATAATTAGGAAGCCCTGTGACAGAACACTCTGTAAACACATCCTAAAAAACAAGGAAGCTGATTTTTGCTAAATAAGATGCGCTAAATGGATGTGCAAACAAAAGACCAGGAAATTCCACCTCCTGCCCCTAATCACCACCCTTTTTTCCACTTTAAATGTAGCCGAGCAGGTTATAGTCTCTTTAATCCCCGAAAAAGAGAAGGGATCTACAGATCTACAATTTCTAAACAATGCTGTACCTAATCTCTGCCATATCTAGAAACGGAAAAGTAGGCTCTACCCTGGAGTTAACTTCTGATACTGTTTCACGGTGTCTCGAATAACATTTGTACCACCACTGTAAGTTAGCATTTTTAAAGTTTCCCCTTTTTAGAGTTCTTTATTTTGTATACACAGGATTTGATAGTCTAGTGACTAGGAAAATGGGCCATGATTATGATTGCAGGAAATTTGGGACCAAATCCCTTAAAATGGATGGTCTGAGCCAAATACATTTTAAGTCTCCCCCGTTTCCAACATTCAAAGCATACTTTACCCACAGTCATTCCTAGTAACCTGAGAGGATTGGCAACCTGCACTGACCATGACAGTCTGCCAGTCTCTCTGTCACTCCTAAAGGCTGGCCCCTACCCTGAGGTGGCTCAAGTACAACAGGGCTCGAACGGAGCAGTCGTCTTGAGAATAAAGAAGGTTTTGTGGTCAGCTTATCTGAATTGAGCATTACGCTGTGGGGTCAGGATTCCACAGTCTGGTAGAGTATAAATCAGAGGAGCTGAGTCGGGGGACAATTGAGCTCTGAAGAGCTGATTCTTTGAGAGTCTCCTGTAACTCTGACTCCAGCTGACCCTCCACCATGCTGATCAATCACAAGGACAAGTGAGGAAGAATGCAATATGTGACAAGCGCAGACCCTATTTCATGCTGGGGAGGAAAAGAAACCCAAGCCAAACACTATGTGCAGTGAAGTCAGGAGAATAATGTTCCTGCCCATCATATGCCCATAAATGACGAGATTGATTGGTTTTCAGGTATAACTCATGACAATGTTGCACTGTTTGGGGCTCATGAGATGTATACGGAACATGCTTTTCTTTAAAACACTAGCACCAGCAAACACTGTCTCTTTGACTTGACCATAAATTGCAGACTACAGAGCCTCAGAGCATCTCCAATCCCTCCCAGTGAGCTCCAGAAATTCCCAGGGAGTTTCATGCACACTCCTCTGGAGCCCTCTCAGCTCCCCAAGACCACACTGTAGATCTGAATTGCGGTGGTGACACACTCATTGCACTCTAAAGGCTGCTTGGCTGGGCGCCCAGGTCCTTGATGCTGGTGGCCAAGATTCCGGTAGCCACTGGAATGCCCCTTAGCACTCCCCACCCATGGCTGCCACTTCATTCCATGCCCTCTGTGAATGGACTATGCTGAGTTAAGGTAAATATCCTATGTCCCTGTGGTTGTTACTCTCCATGCCTTCAAGGGCTCTTTTTCAATTCTATGAGGGGTGGATTAGCCATCTAGAGGCTGTCTAGAGCTGCCACTCATGCCTCCCAGCTTCTCCAAAAATGATGAAAGACCATATTATGTGGCCCAGATCGATATGCCTCTACCTGGATGACTTCCTTCTCATCAACCATTTGCGGCTCAAACCCACCATGTTGATATGCCCCGATCCGCTGAACTTTATGATGGGAAGAGTACTTGGCATCTTGTCTCCACACCTCTTAGTTTATGCAATAGTTTAATCTGGAATGATCATGGAAAGGTTCAGAATCTTTAAGTGGGATAGAACTTGTTCATATGAGCATGCTTCCAAGGGATGGCGTCACTGGATGCAGTTTTCTAGCATGATGGTCCTTTTGGAGGCAGCTTACTGAGATTTGGAAGGGACAGGCAAAGCAGAAGGCTAACTATAAGACCAGTAAATCCAGGTGTCTGCTCCTTTCTATAAGAAACGAGCATATTCACAGCCTTCCCCCTCCACCCGCAAATGCTAAGGGCAGGCAGACCTCATCTGTGTCTGCACATCTTGACTTCCACTCAGTTCCAAGAGCTATGCCCTTTGCCTGTAATTTTGCAGCAAATGGTCTTGCAACATTATTCCATCAGATGTGGAATTTTTTGACAGTGGGTGCTAATGAACTGGCTCCGACATTGACCACCTGGAGGGAAATAGTTTCCCCAAGGGCATGGCAATCCTCCTTTCCTTGCTGGACCCCTTTCCTCACATTCTTTTCCTTTTACAACCCTAACCGAATTTTGCTTCAGTGTGGTTTGGTAAGGCTGGGCATGTGTCTATCACTTTTCATTAGTTCTACTTAAATAAGCCTTTCAAATTCTAAATGCTGTGAGAAGATTGGCTCTGGGAGGGGGGATTCGTTTGGTATTTCCCCCTCCTGCTTTAGAGTTCAAGTAGGGACAGCAGAGGGGGGGTGAGCAAAACATGGCGGCACTCCTAGAAGAATCTGTTGTCTGTGCTTTTAATTATGAGGAGGTACTGGGGGAGGTTTGCTAGACCACATGTGCGTTGCTGACCAAGTCATAAAGAACTCTATCATAAACACAGAAATTCAAATGATTTTATTTACAAACAGGGAACCTTTCTGTTTCGTGTTCTGTCCCCACAGGGACCACCTCTGCATCTTTCGCCAACATGGCAATAAAGGTACAGAGCGGAGTGAAGTGTCTACACACACCAACACCTCTGAACCTCTCCACTTCGTAGTAAAGGATGCATTTCAATCATCACCGTCCAGAGAAAAGGCTGTTCCTTGACTCCCTATTCCGGGCATCCAGCAGATAGAATCCCAGGCAGGAATTGGAGGATTTGGAGATGGTGTGGTCGAGTGGCTCTCAAATTATTCTGGTCCGACCATTTTCACATCTCCAATATATTGTGCTGCCCTGTTCCCAGTTTTACTTCACGATTTTTTGGGAAAAGTCTATGAGGCCCCAATCCTGTACCCATGCTGCCTTTCCCTCCCCAAACCTGAGACCCACTGATGCCCACACTCGCAGGTTCAGCTCATTCTAGTGCCCAGACCAACTTAGAGCTGCTTAAGCAACTGTAAACCCCCAACCTACAAATCTAGTGCACAGTTAGGATTTGCTGAGTGACCGACCACTCTGATTTCTGTTACATCCATAAGAGAGGGTAAACAGCACAGAGAGCTGTCAGCACAGATCCTGATATGGGGCTCGAACCCGCGAACCATGAGATCATGACGTGAGCTGAAGTTGAACACTTAACGACAGAGCCACCCAGGCACCCAGCTGCCCCAGGTGTTTATGATCTGATTATTCTTTTCATGCTCACGCAGGCCTTGAGGTGGGCACTTTTACCATCTTCATCTTAAAGGTGGGGATTCCGAGGGCCGAGGGAGGCTGAGTAACTTCCCCAGGTGAGCGTCAAGCTGGGCCGAGAAGACCAGCTGTTCTGGAAATTTTAGTCCACAGGCTATGTACCATGTGCCTTACACATGGAGTCACCATCTGGGCCTTTATTCCGCTTTGACATCTCCGCTAGCTTCTACCTGGCCACCTGTCTAGTCCCACCTCTCCCCAGTCTCCTTTTGGGGGACTGAAGTAGCCTGGTGACTGGGACCCAGTGTGGGAGGCGCACCTCGCCTGGCCTTTTTTACACTGTTCACTGGATTTTCTTGTTACAACTTTGATCCCATCTTGGGGGACACCTGACTGCATACGGGGGGGCCCTGACATCCTCTGTGAGCCTGTTATCACTCGAGATGCCCTTGGACACAGGAGAGAGCAGTCTCATAGTGTTCCTGGTTTTCCTCCGGAACCTCTGCTATCAGCAGCCTCTGTGTGTGCCCACCCTTCCGGGCAAGCCCAAGGCCAGTCCCTCAGCCCTGTCTTCTCTCTTGTTTCTCTAATATCACAGCTGTGCCTTCTGTTTCCAAAGATCTGGGCATCACTTGTCCTGGAAGCTATGTTTCCATTAAAATGCAAAGAAGTAAATGGACAGAATTAATTAATTACAGTGGAGAGAACTGGTAGGAGTTCTCCCGTAATAGATAAAGAGGGGGACTGAGAGTTCATTTTTGCTGTTTAAATGTTTCATTTGCAGAAATGGCGAATGACAGCAGGAAGGTCGGGGCCATATGCCATGTTCACGTAAGGGCATTACGTTGCCCGTTAACAGTGTGCCAAAGGAAGGCTTCATGAGCACTGCTGACTTGGAAGCTCGGAACGCCACATGGCTTCTTGTTGGTGAGGGTCAGGAGCAAAGCCATCCATGGGCGCGAGGGGGCCTACACTGGGGCCTCCCCGTGGGGGGCTCCGGATGGTGCAGGGGATGCCACGTGTGCCAGCAATGGTTGTGAGGACATGTACCACATCACATATCACATACACACACACACACATTGCATATATACATACACACCACATACACACATCTCACACACATACACACACACACGCCCCATCCCACATACACACCACACACACAGACACATCCCACATGTACATACACATCACACATGCAAACACATCACACACACACGCACAAACCACATTCCAGGTATACATAAACACCACATCCCACAGCCACATCACACACACACACACACACACACACACCACAACCCACATACAAACACTTACAACTACATGCACGCATACAGACCACAGACAACACTTATACCACACACACACACACACACACACACACACACACACACACACTTTCCTCCCAGATTCCCTTCTTTTATGGTACTCCCTTACCTCTCCTGACCACCACAGAAGATGGACCGTGCCCAGTCATTGATGAAATGAAGTCTAGTCCCTCTGACAGCTGTGGCAAAGCATTATCAGGGTCAAAGGCAAGTGCTGCAGCTGGTCCATTGAGGATTCCTCTCTGGATACAGCATCCATTACCCAGAGAAGCTTCTGAAGCAATCCTAGAGCTCCTTATGAGCAAATTCCCACACTTATACAATATTTGATCCATAAGTACTAATGTGAAAGCCAACAAAAAAAAAAACCCAAATACTAGTCTGTTCAGAGATTATCTGGGTTAACAGTGGGTGACTTCAGCTATCCAAACCATCAGGTTCCACTAAGTCTCCAGTGTCCTATATCTTTGGGATAGTATATCCATTCACCGAGCAATTATTTATTTATTGCCTATGTTAGGTGACTAAGGAAGGCACACATAACTGACTCAGGTGGCCTCAGCCCTTGAGGACTTACCTTCCAGTTTGCAAATGTAGCTGGTGCTACATCCCACAGCTCTCTGCTTCACGGATTTTCTTTTTTGGTCAAGTGTGTTTGGCCTGTATGTAGGACAAGCTGGAAATGCCCAGGAATTATTTTCCCTGGAAACAGCCCTCAAATAAAAAATCAAAAAGGCATTAATGAATAAATACCCCATCCTCCTTGACATAGGGTGGGATAACTGTGTTGGACATTTTCCCCCAATGGGACTGAGCTCCAGTTGCCTGCAGTAGTATCTGAATGGCTAATGGATCCTTTATTGATTTGCTTCTCCCCTACTGGAGATTTCTGGGATCTCCTTTCAACTAAACCACTTATATTTGAATCCTTGTCTTAGAATCAGCTTCTGGAGGAAGCCCTCCCAGCTCAAGAGCTAAACCTTATGCACACATAGTTATAATTCCAGAAGAACTGGTGAAAGATAACAGTAGAGTGCCTCATTTAAAATCCCATGAGAGTTCACAGGAAGAGGAAATTACTTTGAGTTGGAGAGCTTAAAATGACTTCTTGGAGGAGAGCCCCTAAATGGGGAGTAGGATTTGACATACAGTGATTGGATAAAGGAAACCCAAATGGGGCTGGGTAAGCTGGACCATGAAGACAGGATGTGATCATGTGTCTTTGGTAACAGTTCAGTCTAATAAGACATTACGTCGAGGAAAACAGCAGCAGGTGGGCTTAGAAAGGATAGATTTAAGTGCTAAGTCGAGGTCAGAAGTTTTTTTTTGTTTGTTTCGTTTTTTGTTTTATTTATTTCTGAGAGAGAGAGAGAGAGAGAGCATGGCAGGGGAGGGTCAGAGAGAGAGGGAGTCACAGACTCTGAAACAGGCTCCATGCTCTGAGCCCGACGCGGGGCACGAACCCACGAACCGCGAGATCATGACCTGAGCGAAAGTCGGACGCTTTAACCGACTAAGCCACCTGGGCGCCCCAGAAGTTTTTATATAGTGATCTAGGCCAGCTCTGTCCAACAGAAATATCTGCAAAAATGGAAATGTTCCAAGTATGAGCTGTGCAATATGGTGGCCACTAGGTACAAGTGGCTATGGATCATGAAATATGGCTAATACAACTGAGGAACTCCATTCTTCATTCAGTTTAAATTAATTTAAATAGTCATTTATGGCTAATGGCTACCATATCTAGTATTGCATTTCCAGGCAATAGAAAATGATATGAGCAAAAGTGTGCTTTGCTTGAAATAATCTGGAAGCTGACTATAAAGTAGATTATAAGAAAGGTATTATAAAGATAGAGAGACCAATTATGAGACAAAATCAATATGTGGACCAGTGGTTTTTAAAAGGTACAATAGAAAATATTTTCCTCAAATATTAAAAAGAACACATAAAACAGATAAAAGTGGAACTGCCTTTCTTAAAATTGAGGAGGCAGGAATGGACATTGTGAAAAGAAACACCACTTTCTTGCTTTCCCACCCACAGAAGCCTCTGAGGGTGTCCCTGGGGTTTCGAAGAGCTGCTCAGGACTCAGTTTGCCAACCACAATCTAAGCCAACAGCATGGGGGAGGGGAGCACTCTACTAGGATAACAGAGATGGAGAGGAATAAATGTGTGAGATATTATAGAGGTGGAATCAACAGATCTTGGTATCTAACTGAATATGAGAAGTAAAGTTTGATTATCTTCACATCTAATTCCCCATTCATCTAAATCTAATCCCTGGTGTTATCTTGAATTCTTCCCCATTACACAATCATCACAAATATAATAGGTACACAAAAATAAATGAATTGAACTGAATAGAATTAACATATACAATGCTACCTAGATATTAAGTACTGGATTCATATCCAGCTCCATTGACTCCAAGACTTGCCCTACAGCTTGCCTTCCATCCCCCAGCCCTAAATAATGTAGTCAAAGAAGCCAAGGTAAGGGGCTTTGCTAGTGGAGGTACTAAATGAACAGTTTTAAATGCAGCAACAAGTTTGAGAAGAAAATGATAAATGGATATTGAAGCAGGGAGATAATTTCAGTTACAGTTAAAAAGAAAGAAGATGAGCTCAGAAGTCAGAAGATTTCATGTATTAGGATAATAAGGAATGAAGGTAAGAAAGTGAAGGTAACAAATATAAACTACTCTGTAGCTTCTTGGTAAATGGAAAGAAAGAGGAGAGATGTGCTGGGAATACTTAGTAAGGTGCCTACTGGATCCATTGTCTACTTTTGTGAGATCTTAAAGTACCCAGAATATCCAATGTCCTTTCAAAGGAAGTCCTCAGCTATCATCTTACTTAGAGCCCTGTGGTCTCATCGTCAGGCTTATAAGACCGGAGATAGACAGCAGACAGGAGTCAGCCATCACTAGGATAACCAATGGCCAGTGGGGTGACCCCATAGCAGACCCCCATCAGAGGCAGACTGCTGGATGGCCATCCTACTCACCCTCTGTGTCAAGAAGGTAGAACTCAAGACACCAGAGATATTCAAGTAGCACTGCAGCAGTAGAGGTAGGGACAGAATGGGCAGATCACTTTGTCATCTGAAGTCACATGAAGGAGAGAACAATGGCCATCTTCCCTAGAGAAACAAAATGACTAGAACCCTGGAAAATGTTTCATTCTCCACAGAGTCTTGCTGGCAATGGCTGAAATCTTCCTCACTTTGCCTTGTATCCTTATGAAAAAAATACAACGATTTGACAAATGATTTAAAGGAGGCCTAGCACAATCCTGTTTCTTGCTCAGCACGGGACTGTATCTGGAGATAGTACATTTAAAGAGATGATTAGGTAAAATGAGGAAATAAGGGTAGGGTTCCAATCCAATACGACTGGTGTCCTCAAAAGAAGAGATTAGGGCGTGCCTGGGTGGCTCAGTTGTTTGAGTGTCCAACCCTTGATTTTGGCTCAGGTCATGATCTTACGGTTAGTGAGTTCAAGCTCCACATCGTGCTCTGTGCTGACAGCAGGGAACTTGTTTGGGATTCTCTCTCTCTCTCTCCCTCTCTCTCTGCCCTTCCCCTGCTTGAACTCTCTGTCTCTCTCTCAAAATAAATAAATAAACATTTGAAAAAAAAAAAAGAGGAAGAGATTGGGACAAAGACATGCACAGAGGAAGGACCATGGAAGAACACCAGGAGATAGTCATCTATAAGCCAAGGAGAGAGGCCTCGGGAGTACCAGACCTGCTGACACCATGATCTTGAACTTCCAGCCTCCAGAGCTGTGAGAGTATAAATTTCTGTTGTTTAACTATGTGGTATTACTTTGTGACGGCCTCTCTGGTGAACCATCCAGTCTAACTTTACCCCTGAGGAATCTGAGGTATGGCATCACCCCACTTGTATGGGTGTTAGGTCCAGGCCCTTGGGGTCCTCATTCTCAGCCCAGAGGTCTTCACGCCCACCACACTCCTGAATTTGATTTGTATGGGTTTCCAGGAAGGAGAGAGAAGGATGATGGGAAGATCAAGGGCACAGAGTCAGAATCCAGTCCATCATCTGAAAGGAATGGATGACTTAATGGCTTCTTATAAAATCCAACAATTCTTGGTCCACCTTAGTAATGACTTCTTTATTATTTTCCATTTGTATTCCCATTCTTCCTTTTGTTTCTAACTGGGGGGAAAGGATTGGTTGTAGACATTCCAAAGTAACTTCAACACAATTTTTAAATACAGGAAACCATGTTGGACCAACAGGCCTAAATTTAACTAAGGAGACCTCTCCATTGGTGTTTACAGCTCTGATTTGTTGACTGTCTTCCAGAACCTCCTTTGATGAGAGAATCTGGGACAGCTGGGGGATTCGTGGTGGTGGAGTTTAGAGGATTTGTAATTAAATTTTATTTTAGTTTTAGTGTCTGGTTTTTTTTTTCCTGAGCACATGTACCTTTTAGTTTTGTTTTGTTTTTTCTCTTAACACAACAGCCTCAGGATGCCAAACTAATTTTCTCTCTGCATCCCTGTAGGTTTCAAATGACAAGCTTTTAAAAGCATAGCCCTGTTAGTTTTAGAGCCTTAAGCCTCATTGCCTTGTAGCCATCCTGTCCCCCGCTACACTCTTGTCATCCCCCAGGGTGTTCTAAATCTCTGATTGCCCTCTCTGAGTGGTGTCTCCCATTTATTTTATTTAGAGATAATGCAGTGCTTTTGAATCTGAAGGAGGCTTGGCTAACTAAATTTAGCCAGTTGGGTGGTTGGATGGTATCGCTGCATAATCCCAATGTCAAAAAAAAGGTGGGGAGAGGGGGCAGGGGGGTGTGCTGAAATGCCTAGAAGCTATTTCTCAGAAACCCCATTGTTTTATCCACAATTCGATAGGAGAAATTCAAGCTTCTGGACTGGTATCCACTGATTGCCATGATTGACACAGCGCCAGGCATTGTGTGGTAAACCCGTGGCTTGCGGCCTAGACTGGCCATCACAAACATCAGCACATGCAGCCGTCAAACCTGCACAGACTGTGATTATTCGGCTGCGGATGCTGAAGGTCAAGGACCCTGGTGGCCCCAAAAAACATGCTTTACCTTGGCTTCCAGCACATGGAGAAGAAGTAAAACCAAGCTTCATTCAGAAGGACCACTAAGTAATCCAACAGGTAGTGCTTACTTAAAACCAGGATCCAAGACAAAGCATTCTAATCAAGGCTTTCACGTTGGCCTGTAAAATAGTTTAACTGCCAAAAAAAGCTGCAACAGAGAGCAAAATACTAGTTTTAATTGGTAGGGGTTTTTTTTCTTTAAAAGGGAAACTTTAGAGCACATTTTAATTTAAGTTCTGGCCCTTGACAACTTTTCTTAGTTATGTGGTTACCAGCAAATGATATGTGAATTAATTGATATTAAGGCTTTCAAAATAGCTTTTTTAACAATGATAAACATATGCACCTTGTAGCAATTAAAAATAGGAATCTTCATGCTGAATTTCTTTTATATTAACCATATCCAGATGCACAATCCTCTCCGCTCAATTCCTTATTAATCTACTGCTTTCCCTGCAATGCAGTGAAGTTGTAAATTAAAGGAAGAAACTGCATTCCCTGGACTGAAGTTTCTTCAGTGCGTGACTCAACGTTTTAGAACTCTGGAGAACATTCAGGAAAAGAGAGCACAAGTGATAAATAGTTTGGAAATGAAGATCAAAAAGAGAGCATTAGGAAAACTGGTAATGTTTAGTCTAGAGAAATGAAGAAGAAGTAGATACAGACTTTTCCCAAGTGTCATAAACAGGACCAGGGCAATTCTTCTTTTCACTGAAGAGTAAAGAACAAGTGAATATAGGCGGAGGAAAGGATTGAACTTTAACTAACATCATTTCTTATATTTTTTTTTCATAATAATGGAACTCTTAGGAACTCATCAAATTATCCCAGAGTCATTGCGGAATGCTATCTGCAGGACATTTGGGGATTAAGAACATTGTAATACCCATCAAGGGGGGTGATGGGTATTATTGGCACACACGTGGGTGTTTGAGTCGGCAACTCCAAGTAGATTCATGACCATCAGCCAGCATCAACCTCCAGACAAGTTGCATGAACAAGCCTTCAGATTATTCGAACTGACATCATGGAGCAGAGCAAGCTGTCCCCACTATTCTCTGGACACATTCTTGCCCAACGGAAGTGATGCGCACAATAAATGATGGCCCCATGCCTCTTCGGTTTCTGCATAGCCATGGTTACTGGAATGTCATATATCCAGCAAAATAACAAGTTGTAAAGCTAGATTCTTAAGTGACATACTTGTGGATGTTGCTGGAACTTTCTCCTGGCCTCTGAGAGAGGTAATCTTTTAGAAGCAAAGAGGAAGAAATACTAAGGCTGAAAGGTCCTCAGAATCTAAGGAGTTTTAAGCTGCAATAGGTAAAGCATTGAATACAGACGTCTCTCGCTTCAGGGACACATAGTTTGGCTATTGCTTGTGACTCGGTGGTTGACCAAGCAAAGATTTAGTGTCCCTGAGGCTAAGGTGACAATTACTATTAGTCGTATCTCAGGTAAACTGTTGCTGAATATTGACTGATAAATTTTATAAAGAGCAGCTTGCTAACAGTGATTCTAATTTGAGGATTTCAAATTTGTTGGGACAACTACTATATTCTATTTAACTGATAAGAAAAACCTTCCTTCTCTCTGTCCTTCATTACTTCCTTTATTTCTTTTTCAGGGAAGTCTATGAATGAATGTATGAATGGCAGAAACAAACAAAAAAAAAGCGCTGAGGGTGAAGAAATAAACTCATTCTTAAAATTAAAGGTAGTATTAGCACATTACTTAGTTTAAAAATGAATTACATGTGACTATTAGTATTTCTCTTCTTTCCTACCTGGGCATTATTGAACTTCTCAAGTGAATCAACAAGTTCATGTAAAGCTTCTATTTACAATGTATAAAGGTGCGCCTGGGTGGCTCAGTTGGTTAAGCATCCAACTTCAGATCAAGTCATGATCTCCTGTTTCGTGAGTTTGAGCCCCTCTTTGGACTCTGTGCTAACAGCTTAGAGCCTAGAATCTGTTTCAGATTCTGTCTCCCTCTCTCCCTCTGCCTCTCCCCTGCTTGTGTGCTCTCTCTCTCTCTCTCTCTCTCAAAAATAAATAAACATTTAAAAAATTTTAAATGTATAAACCTCCTAATTAAAGGCAATGATGCATTAACATGGAATCCAACTTTATTTTATATTTAATTTCTTATACGTTTATCTTTGAGAGAGAGAGAGAGTGCGCAGGGGTGGGCAGAGAGAGAGACACACACAGAATCCGAAGCAGGCTCCAGGCTCTGAGTTGTCAGCACACAGCCTGATGTGGGGCTTGAACTCACAAACCGTGAGATCATGACCTGAACTGAAGTCAGATTCTTAACCACCTGACCCACCCAGGTGCTCCTTAGTTTATGTTTTAAAGTTGTTATTTAAATTCCAGTTACTTAACATACAGTGTAATATTAGATTCAGGTGAACAACATAATGATTCAACACTTCCATACATCCCATAGTGTTCATCACAGCGAGTGCCCTCCTTAATCCCCAACACCTAGTTCACCTATTCAATTGTTCATGTTAAATCAGTGAACTTGACAGCTACAACAAGGTCACCACTAAACAACCATAGAATGATAAAGCTTTATTTTTTTTTAAAATGTTTTATTTATTTCTAGGAGAGAGAGAGAGACAGCGTGAGCAGGGGAGGGTCAGAGAGAGAGGGAGTCACAGACTGAAACAGGCTCCAGGCTCTGAGCTGGCAGTCAGCACAGAGCCCGACGCGGGGCTCGAACCCACGAACCGCGAGATCACGACCTGAGCGAAAGTCGGACGCTTAACCGACTAAGCCACCCAGGCACCCCGATAAAGCTTTAAAATAAGGGGAGGGGGGTGGCTCAGTTGGTTGAGGGTCAGACTTTGGCTCAGGTCATGATCTCACGGTTCGTGGGTTTGAGCCCTGCGTCGGGCTCTATGCTGATAGCTCAGAGCCTGGAGCCTACTTCAGATTCTGTGTTTCCCTCTCTCTCTGCCCCTCCCCTGCTCACACTCTCTCTCTCTCAGAAATAAAAACATTAAAAAAAATTTTTTTTTAAATGAGTGTAAGTGGAGGGGTTATTTACGTAACCAGAGGTGAAGTTACTTGCCCAAGATTAAAAATTTGAAGCTAATTAAAATCTGCATCTAACCTGCCACTCATCCCACTCACTGGTTTTCCGCAACTTGCGGAGGACAAATGCCTTGGTTAGAAAAAGCAGTTTGGGGGGCGCCTGGGTGGCTCAGCCAGTTAAGCATTTGACTTCGGCTCAGGTCATGATCTCGTGTTTCATGGGTTTGAGCCCCACATTGGGTTCTGTGCTGACAGCTCAGAGCCTGAAGCCTGCTTCAGATTCCAAGTCTCCCCCTCTCTCTCTGTCCCTCCCCTGCTCATGCTCTGTCTCTCTCTGTCTCAAAAATAAAATAAGCTATAAAAATTTTTAAAAAAGAAAAGAAAAAGCAGTTTGGACCATAAGATTGAGAACAGGGATATACTGGTGGTGGCAGCCAGTTGGAGAGAGACCAGAGATGGATGTGGAAACAAGAGTGTCATTATTAATCCATGTTTTTCACCTGTTTAAGCTTTTATTTAAATTCATCAGTTAACACACGGTGTAATATTAGTTTTAGATGTACAACGTAGGAATCCATGTTTTTAGGGCAGTGTCTTATCTTTAAATCCATTTCAAGCTACTTATGCTTAAAGGAAGTGCCAAGTTTTATATTCCCTGTATCTAAACTGCAACAAAATGTACAATTTTCTGTGTAGCCATTGGTCCCCACGCAATGCTTTTCTTTTTATATGTTGTCCTAATGGCCCAATGGGACCTTCCTTGATCTAAGTTTCCCTCTTATTTGTGCGGTGGGATCATGATATTGTTTTAAAGTTTATTTATTTATTTTGAGAGGGGGAAAAAAAAGAGAGAGAGCATGTGTGAGCAGGGGAGGAGCAGAGAGAGACAGAGAGAGTGAGAGAATCCCAAGCAGGCTCCACACTGTCAGCACAGAGCCTGACTTGGGGCTCGATCCCACAAACCATGAGATCATGAACTGAGCCTAAATCAAGAGTCAGATGCTTAACCAACTGAGCTGCCCAGGAGCCCTAGAATCATGATTTTTAAACCACATCTTTAATTTGTCAGAAGTTTTCAATAATTGAATCATTGTTCTAAAAACATATTCCTTCTTCCTCTCATTTTATTGATGTTTTCTTTTTAGGGTGTCTTTTTAGCTGTTTTCTCAGCTGTGTAAGTTCATCTTGAATCATTCTCTACACGTAGACCTGTTTCTTTTGTGCAGATAAGGTTGTTTTACTTTTAGACATTTCCCAAGGCGTGAGAGGGTCTGGGATCCAGGGAATGTGTTTCCACCTTTAAGCTTGATTAAGCTTTGAAAATACTTTAACGAGTTTTAGATTCCTATCTGATTAAGAGCTGTTCCAAATAATAAGTAGGAGAGGCAGAAACTGAAGCCACACAATTGTGGCTATGAGGGTTAAAGACCCTTTATGTCCCTGCTCTGTGATTCTAGGAATTCTAAAAATCAAATTGTAGCCCTTTTATTCAGATTATATATATATATATATATATTTACAGAAGCCAAAAGATTTGTCTTAGAAGGCAAGTATCCAGCCTGAACCTTTCCTGGGGGCCCAGCCTGACTTCACTGGGGAAGTAGGAGAATTTTCTCTGTCACCGAGAGCTGACCTCACCTCTGTAATCACACTTGTTCCTGCATCACCAGGCTTGCAGCTCTGCCAGCCTGTCCCCTCAGCATGCCTCTCACTTTGTGCCATCTTAACACTAAACAAACCAGGGGCGCCTGGGTGGCTTAGTCGGTTAAGCGTCCGACTTTCACTCAGGTCGTGATCTCGCGGTTCGTGGGTTCGAGCCCCACGTCGGGCTCTGTGCTGACTGCCAGCTCAGAGCCTGGAGCCTGTTTCAGAGTCTGTGACTCCCTCTCTCTATGACCCTCCCCTGCTCACGGTGTCTCTCTCTCTCTCCTAGAAATAAATAAAACATTAAAAAAAATTTTTAAAAACACTAAACAAACCGTGCAAACTCCTTTGACCCCACATCCTTTTCCAGTCACTGCCTTATTTCTCTCCTCCGAGCAAAATTCTCTCCAGAGCCCTTCATGGTGTCTGGATTCAAGTCCTCACCTTCTCCGACTCCTTCTGACTAACCATGTTGTCAAATCCAAGGTTCCTCTCAAGGTGCTCCTCTCACTGGAGCCTCACTCAGTATCTTCTTCTTCTTCTTCTTCTTCTTCTTCTTCTTCTTCTTCTTCTTCTTCTTCTTCTTCTTCTTTTTCTTCTTCTTTTTTGGTTTATTTATTTTGAGAGAGAGAGAGAGGTGGGGGAGGGGCAGAGAGAGAGGAAGAGAGAGAATCCCAAGCAGACTCCATGCTGTCAGTGCAGAGCCCGACGTGGGGCTCAATTTCACAACCTGAGCCAAATCCAGAGTTGGACTCTTAATTCATTGAGCCACCCAGGCGCCCCCTCACTCAGTATCTTTTAACCAAACTGTTTGTTCCACTTTATTGGAAGCTCTTAGTTCTGAGTCTCTATTCATCTGGTTTTCCTTGTATCTCTCTGGCGTAATGTATGTCTTTTCTGGTGGATTCTCATTTCAGCTTAATCTCAAACACACAGGAAGGCCCTCAGAGACTAGTTCTAGGTCCTCTTCTCTACCTACATCATCTCTCTACGGAAATAATCTTGTCGTATGGCTTGTAATGGAAGATACGCCATCCCAGGTTCTCCTTTTCATTCCTGACCTCTCTCCTGTGTCACACCAGATATCGATTTTGTATTCATTATCTCCATTTGGCTCTCCAAAATATATCACAAAGATAAAGCTCATTTTCTCCTACCCAGGCCTCTCAGTCTAAGATAAAAACATCTCTCCCCAGGCAAGAGCTCAAGCCTTGATTTTGCCTTTCTACTCTATCTGTGAGTCTGGGGCTTTATCTTCAATATTCATCTCAAATCCATCCACCTCAGCCCACCTTCGTTGCTATCATGCTAATCTAAACCACCATCGTCACTTACTTGGACGATTGCAATCGCCTCTGCATGTCTCCTTACCTCCACTGTCCCCACTGCCATCCATTACCACACAATAACCCGAGGGATATGTTTAAAATATAAATCAGATCATGTTATCTCTGGGCTTAAAACTATCCAGGTATCTCCTTTCCAGCAGCACTTAAAATAAAATGCACCTCTTTTCTCCAATGGACAAAACTCCAGTTGACTTGGCCACTACCGAACTCCTCGTCACCTTATATCATTTCTCCCTCACTTCTATCCAAATCATGTTGGCTGCCTTTTTGCCAATATGCCCCTATGCTTTCCACCTCAGGCTCCTTGTATATACTTTCTCTTTTATCCCTTTGCAGAGTGGTTCCTTCTTATTTGTCTTCTTAATTTATAGATTACTGTTAGTCCCTTAGATCAAACCTCCGTGATGACTTTGTTCAAAGGAAGTCCTCCCTCTCATCACCACACCCAGTTCTTGCTCAGCAAAGCCCTCACTACAAGTTGTAATTACAGGCTTCTGTCTGTTTTCATTTGCTGTCATTCATCTCCCACAAGAACGTGAGTGCTCTGAGAGCAGGGACTTGCTCTGTCTTATTAATAGATGCATCATTGCTGCCTAGAACAATGCCTGCCTGCAGTTGTGTTCAGGAAGTATTGGTTGAATGAATGGATGAATGAATGAGTTTTGAGTTTATTCAAACCATTTGTTTCTCCTCGATTGCCTGCTAATCTACTCCTTGGTAAACTATCTGGCTGTTAGAGTAAGCAACATGTTTTGTTTTCAAGTTGTGTTCAAAAAGGATGTAGAACTTTAACAGATTAGAGGGAGCTCCTAACTTTTATGTGTTAGCAGTAGATCCCTTAATGACGGTGAATAACCAAAGCTTGAGTTATGAGAGCAATCAGACTTTCACAAGCAAACTTTAATCTTGTCTACTTTCTCTCCCTTTTGTGAATTTTATTTGACCTGAATTTAGACTGTGGCCACAGCTATGGAAGCTGTTACTTGTATGAAGTTTTCAACTATTGAAATTCTGAAACTGCTACAAAATTAACCTTTTTGTTTATTTTCAAATACATGGGTCCCAAGACTCTGCATGGCTAACTCTTCCTATTCCAAGAATTACAAAATAAAGATGCTGACTTGGAATTCATTGCAACAATACCTTGTGATATGAAATTGTATCTATAAAACACTGATGTAATGCTATGAGCTCATAATATAAATGGATACAAAACCATCTGTGTTTTGTGGCAGATTACAAGTTTTTGTCCGTGTGTTAACTCCAAAGTAAGAAATGAAACAAAGTTGCAACTGACAGGTGTGTTGTTTCAAGCATATGGCTCAGCAGCCCTAAATCCAAACTTCATGAAATTCCCGGCAAAAACTGAAGGTCAGGGTAAGCCATCATATTCAATGCTCTAGAAAATAGGAAAGAAATACCTCTCCAATGTTTTTAAGGGGGGGAAATGATAAATTGAATATAAAACTTTGCAGGTCAAGAAAAAAGATCCACTGTAAAACACATTTTATTGGAAGGAGAGAAAGCCAAAAGAATAGGGACGGCGAGAAACAAGAGGCAAGATCTGATGGAGAGGTAGTATGTCTGAGCTAGCTTATCCACTTGAACTCAGTCTCTTGGGTTGTGTGCAATCAAGAAAATAATAGTCAATATTCATTTACCATTTATTGCGGGTTTCCATGCCTTGTAATGTGTGTATTCAGCTCTGAAAAAGCGTGATTTGGACCTCAGGTGCCATCAGAGGTCAGTGTGGACTGGAGAACCTGGGAATCACTTTAAGGAAGGGGCTGGAATGGGGCGTCTGGGTGGCTTAGTCGGTTAAGCATCCGACTTTCGCTTAGGTCATGATCTCGCGGTTCGTGGGTTCGAGCCCCGTGTCGGGCTCTGTGCTGACTGCCAACTCAGAGCCTGGAGCCTGTTTCAGTCTGTGACTCCCTCTCTCTCTGACCCTCCCCTGCTCACACTGTCTCTCTCTCTCTCTTAGAAATAAATAAAACATTTTTAAAAAATTAAAAAAAAAAAGGAAGGGGCTGGACTTCTGCTAAATATTCTGCAAAGTCACAGGATTTTGATGGAGGAAAAAGAGCATCAAGCAGGGAGTGTGAAGAGAGACACATACCAAGAAACAAACAAACAAAGAAATTTGAAAAATAAGGTAGACTTCCCTACCCCCAGTGAAAAGGCTAAAAGGGTATCCTGATTGAAGCAAAGGAACATTTAGTGTAGTTGGAAGAAATGAGTAGAATGATTGGGCACCTGGGTGGTTCATTCGGTTAAGAATCTGATTCTCGATTTTTGGCTCAGGTCGTGATCTCATGGTTGGGTTCCTGTGATCGAGCCCCGTGTCAGGCTCTGTGCTGACAGCATAGAGCCTGCTTGGGATTCTCTCTCTTTCCCTTTCTCTCTCTCTGCCCCTCACCTGCACCAAAATAAATAAATAAATTTTAAGAAAATAAACGAAGCTGCAGGGTTTTTTTAAATGTTTATTTATTTTCAAGAGAAAGAGTATGAGTGGGGGAGGGGCAGAGAGAGAGAGGGAGTCCCAGAATCTGAAGCAGGCTCCAGGCTCCGAGCTGTCAGCACAGAGCCCGACTCAGGGCTTGAACCCACAAGCTGTGAGATCATGACCCGGGCCGAAGTCGGAGGCTTAACCGATTGTCCCACCCAGGCGCTCCGAAGCTGTAGGGTTTTGAACTCCAGGAGCATTATGAGTGGGCAGGAAGAAGCTCTTGGAAACTTCTAGCAAGAGTGTGTAGGAAGTTTGTTTTAAGAAGAGACGCACTTGATGGCATCAGGCAAGATGGATTGATTGCAAGCTCGGAGTCATACCTGATTCGTTTCTGTAGTAAGGATGTAAGATGTAATCAATCAAAGATCTATACTCGGACAGGGCTTTATCTGACCCTCAAGGTCAGATGATGGAACCAGCATTAAGAACCAGCAGATTGGATAGGTGGTAAACTAGGATGGATCCAAGTGTTTTCACTTGTTTGTTTCAGAAAACTGTATTTCTTCTCTCATTTGATTTTTTTCTCCTCGTCTGGGAACCTAACGTTGGTTTGTGTGTGTGTTCATATTTCAAAGACAAGGGCTGAGTAGGTAACGTCCAGAGTGGAAAGTGATGGCCTGTTTTGTTTGAGTTCTCTTTTTTCATGCTTAAAACTCAGTATTGGCGAGGCACCTGGGTGGTTCAGTCGGTTAAGCGTCCGACTTCGGCTCATGTCATGATCTAGTGGTTCGTGAGTTCGAGCCTCACGTCGGGCTCTGTGCTGACAGCCAGCTCAGAGCCTGGAGCCTGTTTCAGATTCTGTATCTCCCTCTCTCTCTGACCCTCCCCTGCTCATGCTGTCTATCTCTCTCCCTCTCAGAAATAAATAAAACATTAAAAAACAAACCCTGAGTATTGACTTCAGGTAAATGCAAGATGAGATCCTGATGACAAGCAGCAGCCTAATACCGACTGATAATGCATGGTGACCAGCTGCTGAGGCAAGCACCCTTCACTAAGTTTGCTCTCGGTGAGTCCCTTTCGGTTGCCGTGACCTGGGTTGGAGAGGAATCCCAAACCAGAGGTCTCCAGAGCAAGGGTGGCCAGCCCATGGCATGTTCCAAACAATGTCCTGATGCTGAGCAGAACCAGCGTAAGCCCCTTGAGCAATTTAGAGGCAGCCTAACATCAATTTGCAACAGCAGAGTCGGAGAATAACATGGGCTTCGAGGCGAGGATACAGCTCGAGTTTTAGATTCACATTTAAGAACCCAGAGAACTCTCTTTATAAAGAAAAACAGAAGCTCACAGTCCTGTTTCATTATCCACCAGTGCTTTTGAGCCATGAACTTTCCCCCACTTCGGAAACTTCTCTGGAAAATTCATTTCATGCTTGTCTACTCCAGTAAAACCCTTGACTGAACTGTTACAAAACAGGCGACTTGGCCAAGGGAGTATGAGAAATCACCCGACGTGGTAGAGCCAGTTGGCATCCTTGAGAGCCTGTGCTTGCGACCTTTGCTTTACCTGTTATCTTGGACTGTGACCTTCTGCCAGCAGAGGGGGCATTTCGGTTGTTCCTGGGCCTGGTGAGCAGGAGGCGGTCGCGGGCTCCTGCATCTGGATCTTTGACACACTGGAGATGGTCAGACTGAAGGAGGACTGTGTGTGCCCGGGTTTCAGGCCGACTGAGCCACCCACACGCCCCAATAATGCTGCTTTTATTTTATTTATTTATTTTTTTAAAAATATTTTTATTTATTTCTAGGAGAGAGAGAGACAGTGTGAGCAGGGGAGGGTCAGAGAGACAGGGAGTCACAGACTGAAACAGACTCCAGGCTCTGAGCTGGCAGTCAGCACAGAGCCCGACGCGGGGCTCGAACCCACGAACCACGAGATCATGCCCTGAGCAAAAGTCGGACGCTTAACTGACTGAGCCACCCAGGCACCCCAATAATGCTGCTTTTAAACTAATGTGATAAAACCTCCCAGTCTCCTCTATGTAGATTTTGACCCAGCAACTTTTATACGGATTCTTTGACAGACACCTTCCCCTTCTCCAGCACAATTGTTGCAGAACGCCACCTCTTTGCTCAAGGTCAAACACATTTTCACCCTTTTGCTCCCTGAAGATGACCTAATTTCTTCTTTCCCCAAGGAAAGTCCGTATTTTCAAGAAGAATTTATTGAACACCTGCCATGATGCCATGATGTTTGGAAAACAAGATGGATAAGGCATGATCTCTGCTCTGGATGGGCTAGAGCTGGCTAAAGGCGGATGGGTATGAAATGAAGGCAGTCCAACCATGTAGGTGAACTGATGGATGGAAGTATAGGGCAAAGGGCACATAGGGGAGGGGTCATTATTTCCATTGGAAAGGCAGGAAAAGTTTCACAACAACCGTCTCAGGTGGGCTTCCCAAATTCTTTTCCTCCTGCTTCCAAAATTATCAATAGCTGTAGAAAATTCTTACCATCTTTCTCCCTATCTTAGAAGAGGTATCAACCCGTTTGTAAGGTTAATCCTTCATGTGGCTCTTAAAAATAAACGTCATCTGGGGCACCTGGGTGGCTCAGTCAGTTAAGTGTCCGACTTCGGCTCAGATCATGATCACATGGTTTGTGGGTTCGAGCCCCGTGTCAGGCTCTGTGCTGACAGCTAGCTCAGAGCCTGGAGCCTGTCTTCAGATTCTGTGTCTCCCTCTTTCTCTGACCCTCCCCTGCACACACTGTCTCTGTCTCTGAAATAAATAAAATATTAAAAAAAACAAATGTCATCTTCCAGGACGGAAGTGAGGTAAAAGAATTACAAAAATACTGTAAAACAACATAGAAATATCAAGAAAGAAAAAAATATCTCCCATAACTCAGCCAACTTAACACTGCCTCCTTCATTGGAGTTTGTGTATTTCAATCTCTTTTCTTCTTTGCACGTTTCAAAAGTTACAACCCCAACCTCTTGTGTTCACGGCCATCATCGAGTCTCCCCACCCCCAGCACCTGACTCCTTCCAATTCTACATCTTGATCATCTTTCCCTCTGGAAAGTCCCATTCACTTGCCTACTCATTTAAATCTCACCCACCCTACAACACAGGAAGCCAACGCATTTCCTTAGCCAAGCTAGACTGTTCTTGATGGTTCTTCAATGACCCACTAAGAAGGCCAACTCACTTTCCTTTTTGATCCCTTTCTTCTGTCCTAGCTTTTCTCCCTTGACTGTCTTGGTCATCTATTTCTGAAATTAGTTTGTTTTGTTTCCCCTACATCTCTGATAACTCCTTCCTCCATCTTTTTCTTACATTAGTTCCTCCCCTCTCCGCCCACCCTTTACGGACTGGTGGTTCCCAGGCTCTGACACTCCCTGCCAACTTCTCTTCTCTTACTCAAAACTCTCCTTGGGCCCCTTCTAGTCACCGAGTCCTTCCACATCTATCTCTCCACCTGGGCTTTTTGCCTGAACTTCAGCCCCATTTGCTACCGGTCACCTTGACCCTAGACACCTCCGACTCAACATTTGCAAACTGGATTCCTCTCCTTTTTGCCTAGCTTTGCTCAAACCTGTTACCACCCACTTAATCCCCTTGCTAGAAGATTGGGCATCATCTTCATTTCCTCTTTCTTTCTTAGTCAAGGCCATTCCTTCTGCAAAATGTATCTCAAATCCATGACTTAGTCTCACTGCCACTTTTAAAAATCAGACTCTGGTTTTTATCTAGTCTCCTAGATGGTCTGCTACTGAAGGCTCTGCTTTCTGTGACTTTCTACAGTGCTTCATCTTTTCCGTGCTTTTTTCACAAATTACATTTCTAGAATATAGGTATCTTTTTAAAAGCAAGGTCACTTCTTCAATTAAGAAAATGTTCTCGATTTTTACTGCCGGCACCAAAATTCAGATTTCTTACATAGCACTCAAAGGAGTATGTAATTTGCTCCCAGTCTATTTTTCCACACTCATATCTTTCCTACCCGTTCTCCATAGACCCTTCGATGTAACTGACCACATGCCCTTCTGTTGCTCTGAGCATTTCTTGAATCCTTATATCTCATAGGACCAGGTGTAATTTTTCCTCTGCCTAGAAATACCCTGTGCATTGTCAAAAGCATAGTCACGCTTTTAAGCCGAGCTTAAAATCACCTTGTGTGTGAAGTCTTCCCAGACCTGGTTTTCTCCTGCCCCCTGGAAAATCAGTGACTCCCTCTTCTCTGTGTTCTTTTTTTTAAAAAGTATTTTTATTATATGTATTTATTTTGAGAGAGACAGAGCATGAGTGGGGAAAGGGCAGAGAGAAAGAATCTGAAGCAGGCTCCAGGCTCTGAGAAGGCTCTGGGCTCTGAGCTATCAGCACAGAGCCTGACGCAGGGCTCCAACTCAAGAGTGTGAGATCACGACCTGAGTTCAACCTACTGAGCCACCCAGGTGTCTCCTATATGAGTTCTTATACCAGTGTGGTTCCCAAACCTGGGTGTGCACTAGAATTAACTGTGAAGCTTTTAGAAGATACTGATGCCTGGTCCTTACTTCATACCATTTGTACCAGAATATTTGAGGGTCAGCTCTTTGCATTAGTCATTTTGACATTCAGATCCCAGGTGCTCAAAATTGGAAAAGTTCAAATCTTGATTCATGATTCACAGCACACTATTAATGCTGTCCACCCATTCCCTCTTGTAACTCAGTTTTAATAATGTAACAGATAGCTGTGAACCTACCATCTAATTTAAAAAGCAGATTTGTAACCTACAACTAGATTATCATCTATAAGCTTCTCATCTATTTGCCTGCACCAGAGGTAACCACTACCCTGAAATTTTATGACTTTGCTTTAAAAATGGTATATATGTGGGATGCCTGGGTAGCTCAGTCAGTTAAGTGTCCAGCTCTTGATTTTGGCTCAGTTCATCTCAGGGTTTGTGAGATCAAACCACTCATTGGACAGTGTGGAGCCTGCTTGTGATTTTCTCTCTCCCTCTCTCGCTGCTCCTCCTCTGCTTGCACACGTGCTCTCTCTCTCTCAAAATAAATAAACTTTAAAAATGTTATATATGTATATATAATATTTAATGTTATATATAATATATAATTGCATAATATAGTTATATATTTATATATAAATTATATTGTATATAAATTATTGTATATAATTGTTTATGTTGTATATAATATATATACTTATGGTATTTATTATATATTATATACGTTTTATATATATAACATGTTATATACATATAAATAAATATATATCTAAAACATATATACTGTGTGTATATATAATAGGTACTAACCAAGTGTATTATTAAGTTTTGCTTGTTTTTTTATATATGCATATAAAAGACAGATAGCTCTCAAGACACTGGCGTTTCCCCAAAGCTCTGGGTGATTCTCATCCACAGCCAGAACAGAGCAGATGGCTCTCAGAGCACTTTCTACGTGGCCTCTATTCCAGCCGTCTCCCTGGGTCACCTCTGTGAGCCACTGACTGGTTTATCTTTGGCTCTGACTTTGGGGGTCATGCTTCACTCAGGCTCTTCTGGAGGTAGTTCGTCAGTCCCTGGCCTCTGACACATTCATTTAGGGCGCTGTGTTCTCATCTTCCTCTCCGCCTTAAATCATTCTACCGGGCTCTTCCTCTGACTCTGAGCTTTGAGTCTGTCACCTTCTGCCCTGTCTCTGTCCCCTTTTCAGTTTGCTCTTCGGTCCCTACTCCAGTCTCATAGCATTTACTCTTAATATTAGCAAAGGAAAGCAAGTACAGTTGCAAAGACTGGTATATGAAAATCATATATAGAGAGGACTAAAATGAAAAAAAGTTCCCTGTATCTTTAGCTTCTAATGACTGGGAAGGCAGAACTGGGGCTTAATGAAACCACAATTATACAGAGATGGGACCTGGGTTGTTCTTTAGCACGGGGACTAGTGGGATGCCTCAGTGAAAGAAATTGTCTCCATCTCTGAGCACATATCCTTAGTCCCCCTCCCTTTATGGCTTCACTTAGTGGTCACAAATAAACTGTGTCCAGACAGGTAAATTACATGCCATTTATTCCTTTTTAAAAAAAATTTTTTTTAATGTTTTATTTATTTCTAGGAGGGAGAGAGAGAGAGAGAGCGTGAGCAGGGGAGGGTCAGAGAGAGAGGGAGTCACAGACTCTGAAATGGGCTCCAGGCTCTGAGCTGGCAGTCAGCACAGAGCCCGACGCGGGGCTCGAACCCACGAACCGCGAGATCATGACCTAAGTGAAAGTCGGACGCTTAACCTTCCAAGCCACCCAGGCGCCCCTACATGCCATTTATTAAAACAGGTTACAAATAGTCAATGGGGAAAACAAGACTCACCTTATTCTGGGTTAGTCTCATTCTGGGACAAGGAATTCCTTTCCTGTCCATGTCCCCAAAGTGTTGAGGTTTTCAAATAACCCATGAGGACAGTGGAAGGTGTGACCTGTAGTATTTGTGTCTTGAGAAAAATCACAAAGATACTTTGGAAGAGAGTCGGGACTTCCTTCCTAACCTATGGCGTTGTTTACTGATAAGACAGATGAACCAATAAGGTCTCTGGAGCACTGAACCTTATTCCTAAGATTTTTCTCATGCTACAGAAAAGGGGGTAATGCAGGGTTGGAAGATTTTTTTTTCTCATCTAAGAGCCATTGATGGAAAAGGTGGAAAATCAGCTGAGTATCACATAAAGGTTAATAAAAAAGGCCACTTAGATTTTCCTTTTGTTCCTTTTAATAAAAATATATTCAATTTCTTTTTCCTTTTCTTTTCTTTCTGCTTCTTTCTTTCCTCCCTCCCTCCCTTTCTTCTTTCCTCCTTCCCTTCCCTTCCCACTCTCTTTCTTACCTTCTTTCCTTCTTCTTCCTTTCTTCCTTCTTTCTTACTTTCTTGCTTGCTTTCAAATAGAGTTGTCCTTTAGTTAAAAATCTGTTCTCTCCCAGGTAGGTGTATGTGTTAGGATCTTTTCAGGTCTACAACCTACTGACTTACACAAACACAGACTAAATACATTGAAATGAAGTGTTCTCTGCACTACTAAATTGGGATCTGAAGGTAAGTCTGCTGAATAAATCAAAAAGATAGTGTAGTATTTGTAAGTGAAATAGTCCCAGTTCTCACATCGAATTTTTTTTTTTTATGGTTCAAATGGGAAGTATTGTAATAGCTTACATTTTGTCTCAGAAAACCAAAGAGGTTCTTATTTAGAAACCACTGCAATAAGCCTGCTGTTACTGGGGTGCATTGGAAACCGACAAGTTAATGAAACTGTTGTCTTGGAGTTTAAGTTTATTAAATAACATTTAAGCATAATTTGCAAGAATCTTCAAATGCTAAAATTCTTTCCTGTGTCTCTAGCCCATCTGTGAAGCTGATCCGCAGGAATCCTTTTTTTTTTGTTTGTTTTAATCTTTTAAAAATGTTTATTGTTGAGAGAGAGGGGGAGAGAGAGAGAGAAAGAGAGAGAGAGAGAAAATGAGAGTGGGGGAGGGACAGAGACAGAAGAAGACACAGAATCTGAAGCAGGCTCCAGGTTCTGAGATGTCAACACAGAGCCTGGCGTGGGGCTCAAACCCAGGAACCAAGAGATTATGACCTGAGCTAAAGTCGGAGGCTAAACCAACTGAGCCCCCCAGGTGCCCTAACCTCAGGAATCTTGAACAATAATGTATTGGGATGCCTTGTGAGTTGGGTGGCACCAGAGGTCTCCAGTTCTGCCTTGCACACGTGTCCTTGGCAGAGATGTGCACACACAGCACATGTGTGTACAAGGAAGTATGTCCACACCCACAGCGGCTGGCCAGTCAGAAGCCTGGGTCTAAAAGAAACTCTGACTTTTAAGCGGGCCATTTTCTTTTTCTTTTAAACCAGGATCTTAACGTTGAATCCAAAGCCCAAACACACATGACGTCAGGGAACAGTACAGCAAGGCAGTTGGAGAGGATTAGATTTCTTTAAATTACAAAAACAGTAAGAGCAGGAGGTCTTTAAAATCAACATTTTATAATCTGAGTCACGCTCATGTTTTTGCTCCTTTGCTTAGAAAAACAACATTATGAGAGTTGACCTCAAATCTGCATAGTGGCGCCTGACTCAGTTGGAGAGAAGTGTGCAAATACTACCTGCCCCGGGGATCCATACCAGGACTGGAAGTTTTGACTGTTGAGAATAATCATATTCTTCACTCCTAGTAGAAGAACACTGAAATCAGAACAATGTGTTAAATAATACATTTATTTAAAGGCTTAATTTAACATCCGTTCATGACAAAAACTCTCAACAAAGGAGCCTTAGAGGGAACATACCTCTACATAATAAAGACCATATATGAAAAATACACAGCTAACATCATACTCAATGGTGAAAAACGGAAAGATCTTCCTCTAAGATCAGGAACAAGACAAAGGATATCTCTTCTCACCACTTTTATTCCATATAGTACAACAGTTCAATCCTAGCCACAGACACTAGGCAAGGAAAAGAAAGAAGAGGTAACCAAATTGGTACGGAAGGACCTATGCTTTCACCATTGCAGATGACACGATATTATATATAGAAAACCCTAAAGACGCCATCCAAAAACTATAGGAAACTGAGAAATGAATTCAGTAGTTACAAGATACAAAATTAATTGACAGAAATCGATTGCATTGCTATACACTAATAATAAAGTCACAGAAAGTGGGGCGCCTGGGTGGCTTAGTCGGTTAAGCGTCGACTTTCGCTTAGGTCATGATCTCACGGTTCGTGGGTTCGAGCCCCGCGTTGGGCTCTGTGCTGACTGTCAGCTCAGAGCCTGGAGCCTGTTTCAGTCTGTGACTCCCTCTCTCTCTAACCCTCCCCTGCTCACACTGTCTCTCTCTCTCTCTGTCTCCTAGAAATAAATAAAACATTAAAAAAAAATTTAAAATAAAGTCACAGAAAGAGAAATTAAGAAAACAGTCCTATTTACAATTGCCAAATTACCAAAAAGAATAATATATCTAGGAATAAACTTGAGCAAGAAAATAATAAAGGTTTATTTTAAGGTTCACTGTTCAGAGCCCAAACACTGAGAAGAGGTGAATATACCTACCCCCAACCCCTTACTAAACTGTCTCTTAACCATTTGAAATTCAATTTCATGCAGTGGTCCTCAGGGTGTGGTGCCTGAGCCAGCAGCAACACCACTTGAATTTGCTAGAAAAGCAAATTCTCAGGTTCCACCCTAGATTTGCTGAACCAGACACTCAGAGGGTGGGACTCAGAAATGGATGCTGTAGCAACCCTTCCAGATGATTCCAAGTAGGCTCAAGTTTAAGGACCCCTGGTTTATACACTTCACAATGAGAAAGACCATCAGATGTCTGAATAGAAGCCAATCAGATGTCATTGCCTACTGGTAAGACGTATAAATCAAGAGAATGTTTGGAACACCTGGGCCTTATTCTTAACATCTTTCTTATGCCAAAGCAAAGGGAGTAATGCAAGGGATGAAAAAACTGTTTCTTTCCAGCCAAGGCCCATTGATGTAAAAGGCAGAAAACCAATTAAAATTGGGTGCCATAGAAAGGTAAAAAAATAAATAAATAAACCCACTTAGGTTATATTTTTCGTTCCTTATAATAAAAAAGTATATTCAGTTGGATCTTTTTCAGCTATCGAGGAGGAACAAGAAGACAAAGCCAGAGGAAATTAACTTAGTTTCTACTATAGTTATTTAAAGGAGACATGCCAGATTTTACGAAGGAGCCAATTTTCTTGAAGGGCAAAGACTTTCATTATATTCTTTAGCTACCTAAATTGCTCTTCAGTCTGAAGTAATTGCATAAGAAATAGTTATTAAAATTAAGGGGGAAAGTGAAAATAAAAGAGCAAAAAGTAGAAAAAAAAAAGGAAGAAAATGGAAAAATGCCCCAGGGTGAAATATAAACATGAGATGCTGAGAAAAAGATAGAAATGTACACAGAGAGAAGAATGACAATCAAGTGAAAAATAGCAGAAAAGGGTAGAGGAAAAAGGCAAAAGGTGATACAAATGAAGAACTGAAATGATTTATAAATTATAGGAGTAAGGCTCATGAACTTCAAATTCAATGATCCAGCTACAAAGATATACAACATTTCCTCTTTTAAAAATCACTTCTAAAAATCGTTGTCCAAAATGGTGGCCAAAATTCAAGGACCACACAGTCGGCTCTTAGGGACACAGGAGTGTCACAGAGTACTCAAGCCAAGGAGGAGAGGTAGCTGTGAGGAATGTGGCAGATTCTGTGTCAACAGAAGAAGGGGGAGGGAGAGTTAGATTTCTTTTTTAATCTTCAATTTTGCTGAGAAAACTTCTCAGAGTTTCAATTTATAACAGCTGTTTCACAGATAGGTAAGCATGGGAAACATGGCTCAGTGGACCAAGGCCTGTGAATTCTCACCTTGAACCAAAATTCATTTCAGCCTCTTAACCAGTCACCACCCTATTTCATGCCTGGTTTCATCTCAGCAAGGAGCAACTGCTCTAATACCATTCAGTGTGGTAACTGAATAGTTCAAGGGCAGTTGTAAGCAGAGTCCCACTAAGGTGGAAATGTAATCTGCCATAAGTTTGGTGGGAGTCATTCCATCCACTCCTCTGAGGAACCGACTCATTCAAGAAAAGACATAAACTACCACAATACACACACACACACACACACACACACACACAACAGCTGGCAGCCACATCTTAGAAGTCAGGAGAATTGACCTAACTCTATGAAAGGGTACTTTTTCTAGCTAACTCTTGCAGCTAAGAAATCACTAGCCTCCCATGCAGCTTAACTGGATGCTATACCTGCATTTTGTCATCTCAGGCAATAAAGGAAAAGAGAGCACTGAGGAGAAACAACCCACACTGCCATGGTCGCTATATATTATACTTTCACATGTCATCTGTCCAAACCCATAGCATGTGCACCACCATAAGTCAACTATGGTCTTTGGGTGATGATGTATACACACAGGTTCACTATCTGTAATAAACGTCCCGCCGTGGTGGGGTTGGTGATAACAGGGTGGGAGTGGGGGGTGCTGTGTCTGTGTAGGAGCAGCAAGTCCACATACTTCTGTATCTTCCTCTCAATTTTGCAGTGAACCTTAAACTGCTCTAAAACAACAGTATTTTTTAAAAACACCCACACCTCTATTCCTGCTTTTTGAATCCAATCAGATGTTTTTTCTATCATGGATAGAGCCTTCGATAATGTCAATGACAAGATATTTAGTGGACAGATGGGAAAATAGAGCCTATTGTACAGACAGTTCCCAAACTTCTTAAGCTTGTTTAAACTTGCCATTCATTTGGTATTTGGACTTAACAGCAATCAATCTTTAATAATGATAGAATGAAAACATACTGAGAAGTTAAACTTTTTTTAAGATTATTTATTTATTTCAAAAGAGACGGAGAGCATGAGTGGAGGAGAGGCAGAGAGAGAGGGAGAGAGAGAACCCCAAGCATTGATTATGTGGCTGTTAACAATGGCGTTGAGTCAAGACGGATGCGGGGCTGGAACTCACAAACCGTGAGATGATGACCTGAGCCGAAATCAAGAGTCAGAGGCTTAACCGACTGAGCCACCCAGGGGCCCCTGAAGTTAAACTTTTTGCCCAAAGGAAAACATTACAAAGAGAGCGGATAGTGGGAAACAGGTGAAACATGTATTTGTTTTTCATACACATGTAGAGATGCAAGTATGTTCACATGGAGACATATGCTATATTTTAATCACTACGAAGACACTCCTTCTCTGCTGCCAAGAAAATTTTCTTTTGATCGTTGACAGACGGGATTTGCATGCATCTCTCATTGGTCCCCTTGGTGCTTTAACTGTGCAGATCCTCAAAGCAGAGTATTGGGGCAATGCAAAGAAATCTTTCTTGGGCAACACAGTTCTCCAATGGGCAATCATTCTTGAGTCAACTGAGCTCAGAAGGATTGTTCTTTTTAAAAATTTTTAATGTTTATTTATTTTTGAGAGAGAGAAAGACACAGAACATGAGTAGGGGAGGGGCAAAAAGAGAGGGAGACACAGAATCGGAAACAGACTCCAGGCTGTGAGCTGTCAGCTCAGAGCCCGACGCGGGGCTCAAACCCACAAACCACGAGATCATGACCTGAGCCGAAGTCGGATGCTCAACCGCCTGAGCCGCCCAGGTGCCCCCAGAAGGATTGTTCTTGAATTAATCCAACTTACTAAACAAATAATACATAAGGTTCCAGGTGAGTACTTTTTATCAGTAAAATAATGAACTTATGGTACTTTCTATTATTCAAATTGTTACACCATTTAAAACATTAAATCAAGGGAAGAGGCAAAATTGATTAGGCGGCTGTCAAGATGTGATTGTGCAACCATGGCCTCGAGTCAAGACTGGCCGGCAGTACATCCTGTGCTGGCACAGAAGGCTGATTTATGACAAATGTCCAACGTAGTGGTGTTTGGAGCCCCTTCCTCACTTAAAGTGATGGGGTTGATTTTCTCAGGACCTGCTATCAGATTTCCAACACAGCATATATCTTGTATTTCTGATTAGACTCTGACAGCATGCAAAAGAGAGAGGAAGCAATGTAATTCCTAAGTACCCTCGTGCACAGAAAACTGGAGGGTGTTTATAGTGAACATGTTTATCCAGAACATGTGCTTCTAAAAATACGTATTTTGAAATCACCTTCTTCTCTTGCTTCATAAGACTTAAGAGAACTAACCTGTCTTGAGTACCTTCCATGAGCTAAGTATATTCTAGACATTTTCTTAAATGTTCACAACTAAGTCAAGTAGATATGATTATATCCATTTCCCCATCCCATTTGCAGATGAGGAGACTGAAACCACAAGGATAAAACCATTGGTCAATGTTACCAGATGGCTGATGGAGAGCTGGGGTTCTAACTAGCCTTGTTCAATTACAAAACCAGAGTACTTATTATCATACATTCTTGTGTTATTTTCTAGCAATATCAACTGAAGTTCTCCCGTGTCTTCTCTCATTGCTGGTTGTCAAAAAGCAACAATTAGATACAACAACCCCCCCTCCCCCGACACACACCTACATATACATCTCTCCATAAACGTCCATGTATGAGTTATAGGGTAGTATAGTGGTAAAGTGTATGAGCTCTGGAGCAAAACTACCTGGGTTCCCATAACATCCCTGACTACCTGTGTGCCACCCAGTAAGATGCTTAACCACCTTTAGAGTCATTTTCCCACTAGTAAAACAAGTATGCTCATGGTGTAATCACTAGGAATGCTGTCTGAAATATTTTAACTGCTGTGCAAGTATTAGCCACGACTGATTATCAACAAGAGAGGAACTCTTGGATAATATTTCTCATTTGGTATGCTTTGGCTCGAATAATTTGGACGATTCAAATTGAGTGCTATGGAGGCAGAGTCTAAAATGGAGATGGATGTATAAACTAGTTAGCTTCCTTTCTGCTGTATGCCCGTAGATTCCCTAACCCCACTCAGCCATGTCAGTGCGTATCATGGGTCAAAGGGCCCCCCGAATCAGAACAATTTTATACTCCTTACCAAATACATGACTTGAGGATCAGATAGTAGGTTAGTCATAAAATGGAAGATGAGCCTCTACTGCTATTGTTTAAAACACTGACTTCATGCTCCTGTGTTTATAGCACAGTTAGTCACAATAGCCAAAGGATAGAAACAATTCAAGTGTTCATCAACAGATGAATGAGGGGCACCTCGGTGGCTCAGTCGGTTAAGCCTCCACCTCTTGATTTCTGCTCAGGTCATGATGTCATGGTTTGTGAGATGGAGCCCTGCATCAGGCTTTGTGCTGACAGTGCAGAGCCTGCTTGGGTTTCTCTTTCTCCCACTCTCCCTTTCCCTCCCCAACTCCTCAAAATAAATAAATAAACTTAAAAAACCCCAGATGAATGAATAAAGAAAACGGGGTCTATCCATACGATGAAATATTATTCAGCCTTAAAAAGGAAGGAATTCTGACACAGGCTACAACATCGATAAGCTCTAATGACGCTATGCTACGTGAAATAAGCCAGTCACAAAAGGACAAATACTGTATGATTCCAGTTATGTGAGATAGCTAAATTAATCAAATGGACAGAGACAGAAAGTAGAATGGTGGTTTCCAGGGGCTGGGGGAGATTGGAAATGGGAAGTTATTGCTTAATGGGTACAGATTTTCAGGTTTACCAGATAGAAGGATCTCTGGAGTTGGGTTGCATAACTATCTGAATGTACTTAACACTACTGAACTGTAACTTAAAGATGGTTAAGATCATAAATTTTATGTTACATGCATTTTACCACAATTTAAAAAAAATCAATACTGATTTCAATGAAACCAACTATAACTACCACGGTGGCCACTGATCAGCGGGAGGGTGTTCTGTAGTTACTGATCTATGAGGTTGAATGAAATTGTCAATGTGTTTTCCCATCAGTACCCAATCTCGCTGACACACTGCAGCTGTTGTCTGTGCTCAGCAGTCTAAACAGGAGTCTGGGCCACCCACCCTTGGCCTTTGAGTCTTTCCTAGGGGAGCTACAAATATGACCCTTGAAATAAAGGGTATGCATGGAGAAAATGTATGTGTGTATCCTAGGTGGTGACCCTCTTGAATCCCTTCACATGTGAGAGAAAAGGCAGAGGTAGGAAAGTCTTCTAGGGCAGTGGTGTTAGATTACACAATTGTCCCATGTAGTTTCTATTTCTGATGGCATCGTTGGAACACTAGGGACCACCCAAGGTCTCTGCATCTGCACCTGTTTTTTGCGTGGTGTATGAATGTGAGGTTTGCATTTTGGAACTTGGGTAATTGGCCCAAGAAAAGAATGGCTGAGTCTCTTAATTAATTAAGGCCTATTTAGATTTCCATGATCAATGGCTTCAATAGGAATCTTTTAAAAGGTTAGAATTGCTGTCTATAGATTCTATTAAAAGTGTTTGCATTTCACAGGTATGTGTGAATTGGGTATCTTTTATTTTTCCCAGTTGGGAGGAAGGAGAAGGGAGGACAAACATTTTGTGTTTCAATACAAATGGGAGCCATCTTTAAGGCCAGCATATCAATTAACTAACAAATGGTTATTCTTTGTAATAGTGGAATAGTGTAAAAAGGAATCTATTTTACTAACCATTCCTTCATTCAGACATTAGCATAAAGTCTTTATGCTTCCTGACTACCTACATACTTCCATGTATGTGTGTATAAGTGTGTGTGAGAGACAGTGTGTGTGAGTGGGAGGTGCATCTATTACGTGGTATACTGGAATGTAATTTGAAACAACAGCAATGAACACTGTTGAAAGAGTAGAAACTTTGTTTTTGATACCTGTGACATCCACCACAAGCTTATTTCAAAAGGGCAGCTGTCAAGAAACCTCTAGTTGGCTTTACAGAAAATGAAATGCAAAGTGGTGGTGTTTTACTCTGCCTCTTGATTCAAACCATCTTGAAAAGTGGAAGCCTTTCTGAAGACTGAGTGCCACCTGTTAACTGGAAAGGGGCCGAATGACCTCTGATCAGAGTGCTGCCAGGGAGATTTGACCACATCTGTGATTTCCATCAGCATCTACCCTTTTCCGGCCCTTCAAGAGGCTGGGGCAGAACTTGGTTAAGGAGGGGAAACTGCTTTCAAAACACAGAGATGAAAGAACCACTGAAATCAAACAGCTCAGTACAATGACCGATTCTCTTTGGCACAATCCTCACAGCTGACCTGTCCTTGGCCTTCCAAAGTGTCGCTTCCAGAATATTAAGCCTTCAGGGCGCTAGGGAGAAGCCATGGCAAATGGTGAGGCCACTGGGTAGGGAGAGAAGATCTTGACAGCAAAATCAAAGTGATTCTGCCTCTCTTTAAGCCTCCACAGTCTCAGATACAGTAGCAGCGGTCAAGACCGAGCCATTGCCCTAAGAGACCTCGGATCACTGATTCTCTTCTGCACTTGAGAAACTGAAAGTGGCCTTGCCAGGAACTATTTTAGCAGGGGTCGCACAGTTTTACAAGAAGGGGAAGCAAGAGCTTTAAACCAAGTTTCCCTTTTGTGTTTCACCAGGAACAGGTGTTTGCTTTGCTCAAGGGAAGACTTCACCATGGGGTGGGGGTTGGGGGTGGATGTCACACACAGCTACGAGCCGTAGTGGGATTTCTCCCGTCATACCCGGGATTGGTTCATATCACCAGTGTGTTATCACTCCAGTGGCTTTCTCTGAATATGACATTAAACACACAAGTGTGTGTGTGTGTGTGTATGTGTGTGTGTGTGTGTACACAATGCCTCAATCAGATGAAATGACCATGCGCCATTTCCCCACAGTGAATGGGAATAATTAATAGATTAGGGTGTCTCTCTTATCCACCGGCTATAGTAACAAAAATATTTTATACACAACTTCTCATTTAATTTTCATCGCAATGCTGTGAAATAGGCATTATGGTCTTCACTATAGAGATGGGGAAATCGATGTTTAAAGTGTTTGAATAAAATGTGAAGGGGGCAAAAAAGTCCAGAGCTTTGCTCTCAGTCACATTTCTTTTTTTTTTTTTTTAATTTTTTAATGTTTATTTATTTTTGAGAGAGAGAGACAGAGTATGAATGGGGGAAGGACGGAGAGAGAGAGGGAGACACAGAACTCGAAGTGGTCTCCAGGCTCTGACCTGTCAGCACAGAGCCTGATGTGGGGCTCAAACTCACAAACTGAGATCATGACGTGAGCTGAAGTCGGATACTTAAACGAGTGAGCTACCCAGGAGCTCCTCAGTCACATTTCTACAAGATGAGTGGCACAGACTGTATCAGCTGCACAAAGTCACTAAAGAATCCTGGGTGAATATCTGCAAAGCACATTCACTAATTTTTCTCTCCTTTAAGGAGATGGTCCATGACCTCAGAAGTGTGGCATTGTCTTTCTGCCACCTGGCCCATCATCTCTCTGCTGAGCTGCTTTCATGTCCTTTCCAGGACTAACATTTGACCTTCCTTCTTTCCTTGACCCCCATGACCAACCCTCTCAACACTGTCCTGAATAATAGAATTGGGCAAAAAGTCTTTACCCGTGTTTCTGAGTAAAATGGCTATCACTCCTTGGGCTTCTAGAGAGGCACTGTCTATGCAGCCATCACTAACTGCCTGGTCTCTTCTTGAACCAGAGTTCCATAATATCAAATCTTTTTCACAATGACATAAGGAGGAAGAAAGAGTCAGTTTACCTGGTGACCATCTGCTTTCTCTTTCTAGCTTCTCTTGGGTGCCTTTCTCTTTTCTCTTCTAGCTCTTCCATTGCCTGGATATAAGAGGCTTCACTGTGTTGCTGTGTTCAAGACAGATACTAGATAGATAGATTGATAGATAGATAGATAGATAGATAGATAGATAGATAGATAGATAGATGAAAGAATAAATCTAGAGAGATTTAGATATCAAGATAGAAGCAGGTATTATGATATGTGTGTATGTATGTATGTGTATGTATATTACTAGTTTGGGTTCCTCCAGAGATGGCCCTTAAGATAAGGATCCAATGCAAATGGCAAACACTAGTAAGAGAAAGGATAAGTAAGAAACAGAGAAGGGAAGTAAACTAAAGAATAATCAAGCAAATTCCCACTAAGGGCACATATAGCTTAATTCTGTGGGGGAATGCTGGGGGATTGCGTAAACTTCCAACCCAAAGGGATCATTACCATCAGCTCAAGCTCCACCCCAAACCCACTGAATCAGACCTGATTTTCAACAATATCCCCAAGTGATAAAACTTATAAAGTGCTGGGGCAGATTATGCCTCAACATTAAACTAAGGGGCAAGAAAATCGTGAGATTTATCCTCATCTGACGTGGGTTATGAGCTACTCCTTGGGGTTTGAATTCTTGAGCACTTACTGCTCAACCTTTGTACAAGCAGAATATCAATGCTCCAATGGCCAGAAAGTCCTCAGACAGAAAATGGAAGGTTTTTAGCGGTCAGCAGGTACTACTATTAGATCAATGATGATACAACTAGATATAAATATGACATTCAAGTTCAGATTGAATTTCATAATAATAGCCACCACAAGTGTAGCACTGGTTCAATATTAAAGACATATTTAGTAGATTCAAGTAAGTAGCACTTCATCTAAGAGACATAAAGCTGTTTGTTCACCTCCTTGGGAAACACCATTATCACGATTTACTTTAGAGGCATTAAAATAAATGCAACATTGCATTTTACTCAGTAGTTACTTCAGGCGTAGGTCATGAGTGAGGTCAGGAAGTAGGCTTCTGTACTGCATTTACCTATTATAATTCCTAATATTAACCCTCCATGCAATTGGGAGGCACACGACCAGCGTTCTTCATTGCAAAGACAAACCACAGCACACATAGTCTGGAGTACATTCAAGAGCAGGAATTACAGTGGAAAAAGATTTGACTCCTATTGTAATGTTAAACACTCATAAAGAGATTTGGATACCGTCCAGAAAAATCCATGACAGCTCCCAGACACAATAAAGTAACTACATAAGAAAGGCAGTTTCCAGGAAAATGTTAATTTTGTTACCTGTCACTTGTATTTCGAAGAAAAACTATTCAAAAATTTCAAGATGGTGTGAGAAGTTTCTAAATCATCAGCTTGGAAAAAAATTAACCAAATGCTAAACCTTTAGATACATCAAACTTTAAAAAAATACTAAATAAGCCTCTTAAAATTTTATTTTAGAGAGAGTGCATGTGAGTGGGGGAGGGGGCAGGGGGAGAAAAGGAAAGAGAGGGAGAGAGAGAGAGAGAGAGAGAGAATCTCAAGCAGGCTCCATGCTCACCACAGAACCCAATGAGGGCCTCTATCCCATGATCCTGGGATTGTGACCTGAGCTGAAATCAAGAGTTGGGCAATCAACCCACTGAGCCACCCAGGCAACCCGAAATAAGTGTTTACGTTTAAATAATGGGGCTATAGAAAACTATGAATCCAAAATTTGAGGATGTAACAATTTATATTTATTATAAGCTCATGGCATATGTTCAATACTTTAACTTCATTAAATATAATACAAAATAAAAATGAGCTGGCTAGGTGTCCTTTGATATACCTTTATCATAAGATAAAGAAGAATTTCTTTATCATAAGAAATAAGCTCAATATAACAATGAATGAATTTTAAAGTATTCAAAATATTATAAAATTACATTTATTACTCATTTATTAGCCAACTATCAAAATGGAAAACTTTTGCTCAAAAAATAAAAATTAATGCATCCAGTATATTCTTAACATACATTAAGTAATGACATCCTACAAAATATGTTCTTCTTATGACCCTTTCTCTTCGTTTCTCTCTCCTCTGTCTGCCCTTTAACTTTCAGCCATTGACACAACTAATGGGTGTATCTCTGAAATAAGCCTCCCCTGGACACACTAAGCATAGCATTTTCCATGCACGTCCTCACACTACAAGTTAGCTGCCTGCTAGAGAACAAAACCTAGTGAAATCCTGCTTTTGCACAAGTGATCTCTCTCGTTTCATGAGTTGTTTCTTCTCTGGCAAGGACAGCGAGGAAGACCTCAGTGGCTTTACTCATGCATGTATTTTTTACATTTTAAAAAAATACTTTATTTATTTTTAAAAGAGAGAGAGACAGAATGTAAGTGGGCGAGGGGCAGAGAGAGAGATACAGAATCTGAGCTGTCAGTATAGAGCTCAATGCACAGCTAGAACTCACGAACCACAAGGTCATAACCTGAGCTGAAGTCGGACACTCAACCAACCGAGCCACCCAGGCTCCCCGGCCATGTATGTGTTTATAGTGCAGTTGACAGACTCATTGATATTAAAAAGAAAAGTTCTGCCAAATTTAACAATTCACTCTTCACTATATTCTGAATTTCAGTTTTAAAAAAGAGCCACCTTAGAATATCGATTTGGGTATTTTCCTTAAAGAAATAAAATGATTCTCCCTTTCCCTGAAGTACATGCAGAAGACAATCTGCAGAGATGTAGAGATGGGCTGGGATCGCATACCAACAAATGACACATCTGAGATCAAAGCTGCGAGTGCAGAACGGGATGAATCTTCACAATGAGAGTAAATCTGAGAAAACCAAAGGTCTGAAGCTCAGTGGGTTTGTACCAGAAACTAGCTGGGTTCTAGACCAGTGTTCTCCAACAGAGATGTAATGTGAGCCACATACGCTATTCTAAATGTTCTAGTAGCCCCATTGAAAAAAGTGAGAAGAAGCAGATGAAGTATATTTAACTACTATCTTATTTAACCCAATGTGTATTAGATGCTATCATTGTTAATATTCGTGAGATACATAGCATTTTCTTTTTTTCATGCCAAGTCTTCAAACTCAAGTGTGAAATTCCTACTTTATAGTACATTTCAAGTGCTCAGAGCCACCTGTGTCTGCTTGCCATCATGCTGGTCAGCTCAGTTCTAGACAGTCTACCAAATAAATTAAATTGCTTTTAAAATATTTGCAGGATCTTTGACAGACAGATCAAAAATGCTAGCTGTAATCATGAAGTCAAAGCCTCATTTTTATTATAGTGAGGTCTGATCTCTTTCATTTATACTTAGAATTCCAGCTACCTAACAGACTTTTCCCTAAGGATTATTTTGTCATCCAATTCGATTTCACATGCTTTCATTCATTCTAAAACACATGTTATGAGCTGTTGGCATACCCTCTCCGCCCCCCCCACCCCACCATGCAACCTGAATTCTATCCTCTTACCCTGGGAATTGCTTTAAATTAGAAAAATACTTTAATTCTGATTCGCTTTTTAGTACAGAATGCTCTGCTTACAAATGTGATCAGTGTAAGGTACAAAAAAAAACACTTATGTCAAAGCTTCAACTGGGTCTTTGAGAGACCTCAAGAAGCAAATGGCTCTGTTGTTAAGAAAAAGCTACATACACTAGGGCTCATTTTTTTATGTGCTCTGGGTCTCTGGTCAAGTTCTGAAATTAGGAAGGAGACAAAGGGCAGCCTGTCACTTCAGTGCATAATAATATATATTGCTAACCCCTCGGGGGAGCAGTGAGAGCACACTAAGCTGTCGGCAGAGAAATGTTTCTCATCCTTAATACGCATCATGGTTGTGATGTTTGTGAAGCTTCATGTCTCTCCTGAGGGAATCGATGAGATAACCGAGGAAGAATAAGAATAAATAAAGAATAAGAATAAAGCAAGTTTGTGTATTACACTACTAGGGAAATCTCAAAGAGCATGAACCTGGAATGCCGACTGTTCTGAAATAAAAACCCTGTCTCTCAGTGATACTCTAGCTTAATTGGGGATTGCCCTAAGGTTCGCATTGGTTCTGGTGTGCAAATGGGTGGAAAAGGATTCTAGGAAATCCCTGATGCCAATGAGTAGGGTGTGCATTTCTGCAAGGGGTGATGAAGATTCACATTCTGATGGTTTGAAACTGAAAGCTCCCCTCAGGAGGATATCGACCTGAGAATTGGGGACAGGGCAGAGCACATTGGGCATATCTATGAAGGGTTTAACCCCTTGAGTGATTTTCTCTTGGACCAGTAAAATCATCTTGTAAAGCATACACTGTTATTGCCTCCTACATTGTATTCTTTTACAGCTTTTCCAATAAAACTCTCATGTGATAGAAGAAAAGACCAGCTATGTTATTTGCAGGGCCAGGGAGAAATAAAAATGCAGGAATCCTTGTTAGAAAACAGTAAGAATTTCAACAAAATGTGGCACATACCTACAGTAAAATATTATTCAGTCTTGAAAGGAAATTTTGACAAGTGGTCAGTAGCAAGCAGCATGATACCAAAAACAAAAGAAAAACTTAAAAGCAATCAGAATAGGGTCTGGGCAGCTCAGCTGGTTAAGTGTCTGACTTCAGCTCAGGTCATGATCTTGCAGTTCATGAGTTCGAGCCCTGTGTCTGTGCTGACAGCTCAAAGCCTGGAATCTGCTTCAGATTCTGTGTGTGTGTGTGTGTGTGTGTGTGTGTGTGTGTGTGTGTGTGTGTGTCTTCTCCTCCCCTGCTCAAGCTCTGCATCTCTCTTTGTGTCTCTGTCTCTCTCCCTCAAAAATAAATAAAAACATTAGAAATTAAAAAAAAAAAAAAAGCAATCAGAATAAAAGGTAGATTACATTTTATTAGACTAAGGCAGAATTCTCATTAGCATTACAAGAGAACAGAAAGCAACAGAATAATGCCTTCCAGTAATGGGAGAAAGTTGTTGTCAACCTGGAAAGTTCTATCTAGCTGAATTATTATTCAAGAACAAGGTGAAATAAAGACAATTGCAAACAAATCGAGCCTGATAGTTTCCAACTCATGGACTTTCCATCACCGAGAGAATGAAAGAAGGATGTACATTAGTAAGAAGGAAACTAATCCCAGCAGGAAGAAGTGGCATGCAAGAAATATTTTACAGTTTTTCATTCTACCTCCATTGTCTCTTATAATTTTTTTATTTTCTATTTCTTGTTTTCTCTGTGCTACATTCTGAATACTTTCTTCACATTTTTCTAGTTTACTAATTCTGTATTTAATTGCTAACACTTATCTGTGATTGTTAAGATTCAGTTCAGGTAAAGTAGTAAAAAAACCCATTAGTGGCATGGCTTTAAAAAAGAAGAAATTCAGCTTTCAGTCAAGATGGAGTAACAGGGAACTGGATTTGTTCTCCTGTTTGGGGAAAAATGAAAACAAACAACACATATAAGAAACAATAGTTTTAAGAGTGTCTGGGGGGCTCAGTCAGTTAAGCACCCAATTCTTGGTTTTAGCGTGGGTTATTATTTCATGGTTCATGAGTTTGAGCCCTGCATCAGGCTCTGCACTGACAGTATGGAGCATGCTTGGGATTCTCTGTCTCCCTCTCTCTCTGTCCCTCCCCTACTCTCTCTCTCTCTTTCTCTCTCTCTCTTTCTCAAAATAAATAAATAAACATTAAGAAAAAAAAAAGAAGCAACAGTTTTCAAGGCCCTGGACATCAGGTAATAGAGGGTAGTGATACTGATTGAAGAGAAACAAGTAAAGTATGTCCTATAATTGCTCCAGCTTGTTGCTGTGAGTGAGTTATCATTTCGGGCTGTGTCACTAAGAGAGAGAGCTCAAGTAGAGCCTACTGGAGTCTGACCTGAGAAGATGGAGCTAAGAATCTCAGGAGACCAAGACAGACAGAGGTCACAGGACAGAACACTAAGGAGAGGAGAGCACTACACAGAGGGAAACCCAGAGATCCGCAGAAGGTTCCCCACCAGTAGTCAGCTGAGAAATAATCATATGTGTGTGAGGAAACCATCTAAAGCTAGAGAATGAACAACTCCAAGTGATCAGAAGAAATAGCTCCTGAGCTCACTCAGGCCCAGTAGTGGTGTCCATTCCCAGAAGCTGTACTAATAAAACCATATAGTTCATGAGGCACCTGGGTGGCTTAGTCGGTTAAGTGTCCAACTTTGGCTCAGGTCATGATCTCATGGTCCGTGAGTTTGAGCTCCACATCGGGCTCTGTGCTGACTGCTTGGAGCCTGGAGCCTGCTTCAGATTCTGTGTCTCCTTCTCTCTCTGCCTCTCCCCTGCTTGCATTCTGTTTCTGTCTCTGAAAAACAAATGAAACATTAAAAAAATTTTTTTGAAACCCTATGATTCAAGAAGGGGGGGTAGAGTACATAGAGAAATGTGCAAAAGAGGTCAAGAGATACAAACTTAGAGTTATAAAATAAAAAACCCCTGGGATGTAATGTACAGCATAGTGACTCTAGTTTAACAACACTACTATATGTTTGAAAACTGCTAAAAGAGTAAATCTTAAAAGTTTTCATCATGAGAAAAAAATTATAACTGTGTAGTGATGGATGTGAACCAAACTTATTATGGTAATCATTCAGCAATATATAATTCAGGTACAATATATATGATATTGTATGTAAGACATAATATGTAAGTATTATTATATGTTATATTGTATATTATATATAATAATTATGCTTACATCCAAAGCTAAAACAATGTTATATGTAATTTCTATCTCCAGAACAACAAAAGAATAGACCTGAATACCTCTACATCTATAAAAGAACTTAAATTTATAGTTACAAAGAATATTCCAGGCCCAGATGGCTTCATTGATGAATTCTACCAAACAGTTGCAAAAGAAATAATACCAATTTTACACAAACTTTTCTAGAAATTAAAGAGGAGATAGTACTTCCTAACTCATTCTATGAAGCTAAAATTACTTTGATAAAAATATTATGAGACAGGAAAACTTTGTATCAATACTTCTCATAAACTTAGATATAAGAATTCTTTTTAAAAATATAACAAATCAAATCTAACAAAAACTAAAAAATATATAAAGAGCAAGTGAGATTTATATCAGGAATGCAAGGTTGGTTTAATTCTTTAAATACAAGGGGAGCCTGGGTGGCTTAGTCAGTTAAGCGTCCGACTTTCGCTTAGGTCATGATCTCGCGGTTCGTGGGTTCGAGCCCCGCGTCGGGCTCTGTGCTGACTGCCAGCTCAGAGCCTGGAGGCTGTTTCAGTCTGTGACTCCCTCTCTCTCTGACCCTCCCCTTCTCACGCTGTCTCTCTCTCTCCTAGAAATAAAAATAAATAAATAACAAAAAAAAGAAAAACCACATAATCTTACCTACAGATGTAGGAATGTCTGACAAACACCAAATCTGTTCCTGTTAAAACGTATTTGTAAACCAGAAATAGAAGGGAACTTCCTCAACCCAACAGAAGACATCTACTGACCAACAACTAACATAAAACTTAGTGATGAAAGACTGAATGCTTTCCTCGATATGAAGATAAAGATGAGAATGCTTGCTCTCACCACTTGTATTCAACACTACATTGGAGGTTCTAGCCAGTGCAGTAAGGCAAGAGGAAGAAATAAGAGGCATCATTCTAAAAGGGAATAAAAACTTTTTTAAGACAACATGAATGTCTATGTAGAAAATTCTATGTCTATAAACTTTTTTTAAAACAACATGAAAGTCTATGTAGAAAATCCATGTAATCTATAGGAAAGGTACTAGAATCAGTCAGTTAGTTGAACAAAGTTTTGGTACATGAGATCAATATACAAAAGTAAATTGTATTTCTATAAACTAGCAACAAATAATTGAAAAATTGAAAAGCGATGGCATAGTCTCATAGTCTCTCAATAGCATGAGACTATGCAATATTTAAGGATAAATCTGGGGGAACCTTGGTGGCTCAGTGGTTAAGCATCTGACTCCTGCCTAGGTCATGATCTTGAAGTTCATGGGTTCAAGGCCCACATTGGGCTCTGCACTGACAGCTCAGAGCCTGGAGCCTGCTTTGGATTCTATGTCTCTGGGTCTCTGAATGCCCCTCCCCTGCTTGTGCTCTCTCTCTCTCTCAAAAATTAATAAATAAACATTTAAAAAGGGATACATCTGACAAAGAAAGTATCCTGGAAACTAGGAAACCATGCCGAGAGAAATTAAAGAGGAATGAAATAAATGGACATATTACTTGGTAAGTCAGAGGATTCAGCATTATGAAGGAAATCAATTTTCTCCAAATTGCTCTGTACAATTAGTGCAATTCCAATAAAAATTCCAGAAGACTTTTCTTTTTGGTATAAAATGAAAGCTGACTCAAAAATTCATTTGGAAATCCATGTGGCCTAGAATATCCAAAGCAAATGTGGGAAAGAACAAAATTGAAGGCCACTACTTAATTTTGAGTTATAAGGTATTCAAATGGAAAAAGGAAAATGAACACTCAATAGTAATAGGTTTGCCCAAAGTTTGTCCGAATAAAAGGGTGTGAAACATCTGTTGTGTTGAGATGTAGTAAATAACAAAATAGACTGGTGTGGCATCACATAGATTAGCAAACTATCATGTAGACTGGGCCCAATAAACATTTGCTGGATATAGTCAAAATTGGTCAGACAATAGTCTTGAAGGTTGAAAACATGTTAGAAATCAGCTGCTTTCAAACTTGGTTAGCACAATTTTGTTCATTTAGGTATTATTTTTACCCCACTCATTTCTTAAAAAGACTTGAAGTAGCTAGTACTTAACTAGGAAAGTAGCCATAGACTGTTAGCCAACATATATGCTTTTTACCCTTGTGTATTTTTCTAGTTTTTCTTCCATTAGACTAGAGGTTACTGCATGATTTCTACTTTACAATACTAAATAATGGGGGAGAAACGTAGATCTTATATATGGTTTCCACTGTCTAGACTTGCTTATTTTAGATTCTTTTAATGCATGAAGGACAATGGGACATTTTCCAAGACTGGTAAGAGCAACATACAAGTGGGGCTGTCATCATAGTCCTTGTGTGAGGAATTTTCCCGTCATTGTTCCAAGAAGGCAAACACTTGGGAACCACATTGCAGGAAATGAATGGTTTCATGTAATCAAGCCATTTGCCACACAGTCCACCATATCATAAAGGGTCTTTCTAATGACGCATTTCCTACTCAGCATCTTCCCTTCCTGAGCAAAGTTTGATTCTTTCTACAGAAGAAAATGGTGACTGGGAATTTACGTTTCCTCTTGAAGAAATTTTCTCCTTGTTCATGAAAAACTACACTGGCAATAAATGATGCTTAACATTAGGCATTATGTTGATCTTTTAGGTGCACTGCTGCTTGTAATAGGAATCAAGAAAGGCTTACATGTGTCATGAAAATGCTGTATGTTGACAAGGGGGGGTGTCTGATCCATGGATCTTATGTATATGCTTCTTTGAGATAGTGAATGGCACTTTCCATTTGAATTTTAAAAATAATAATAAAGGTGACACACAAAAAAAGCACCATATACTTTTTCCCAAATGGGCAAGATAAACATCCTTATCTTTTCCAGAGCTTGGATACTGGAAAATTAAAGGCTGCCTACATTTGAATTCTGTTCTCATTTTTATGTTGTTTATGGTGGCCTTTCTATAAACAGATAACATTTCTTTCTGCATCTCAGTGACTGTTGTTCAAACTCCCCAGGATGTTCCACCAGGACCTTCATGAGGACCTTCTGGTCCTTGCTTACCTCTCCAGCTTCATTTTCTTAATCGTGCAGGCATACACATGTGTGCATACTAGCCTCCCTCTCTCCACCATCTCTATCCCACCCTCCCTGATGAGGCACCACACTGACACCTAATAAGGCAGCCATATGGAAACCATTTCAGGTCCATAATGGCCTAGGGTTCCACCAGATGTTGGGCCTTTGTCCATGTTGGCCTGTTGGCTTAAAATACTGTTCCCCATATACTCTTTTTTATGGACTGCATATTTGTGTCCTTCTCCCTGCCCCCCAAATTCATATGTTGAAACCCTAATCCCCAAAAGGGCGGTATTAGGAGATAAGGCCTTTGGGAGATGATTGGGTTATGATGATGGAGACTCCATGATGAAGTTAGTGTCCTTGTAAGACGAGGAAGAGAGCTAGACCTCTCTCTGCCATGTGAGAATATAATAAGGTAGACCCAGAAGAGGGATCTCACCATAACCTGACCATGGTGGTACCCCTGACCTTAGACTTCCAGCCTCTAGTGCTGTGAGAAGCAAATGCTTATTAGTTAAGGCTCCCAAACACTGAGTAGTTTGTTGTAGCAACCACAACTCACTTAACACCATCTTTGTTTGGCTAACTTCCACTGAATCTTAGTTTCTGTTTAGTAGGCACTTCCTTTGAAAAGCTACTGGTTGATGCTGACAGTCAAGATTAGGATTCCTTGTATGTTAACCTATCTTCATGTACCATAACAGTTATTTCAGTGTTTTGGGGACACTGTATTTTCAAAAGATGGCCACACCAGTATCTCTGATCCCACATACTTTTACCCTGTTGTCCTTCATCAAGAGGTTGGGAGCAGAGGTCGAAGGAGCCTAATTCTCCTTCCCCGGAATCCAGGCTGGCCTTAGTAGTCAATAGAATATGGTAGAAGTGATGGTCGATGGTTTCCAAAGCTGGATCAGAAAAGGCCCTGAAGCGTTTGTGTGTCTCTGTCAAGAAAATTTCTCTGGGGTCAGCCAGTTACCATGTGAGAAGTCCAATTGCCCTAAAACTGTTATTTGGGGAGGACACATGTAGGTGTTCCAGGCCCAGCTCTCAGCTAATAGCTAAGCAACAACTGCCAGCCAAAGGAGTGAAGATATCTCCAGCTAATTTCAGCCCCTGGCCAATATGTCATGTTCAACATTGCATCTTCTCAGCCCGGACATCATGGGCTCCTGTACCTTGTTTAAGTTCCTTAGCTGCTGGACCATTAGCATAATAAGGTAGTTTAAGCTGCTAGACTTGAGGATAATTTTTTCAATTGCCCTGGTAACTGAAACAATAATTACAAAATGGAGGTTCACTTATGTAGGCTGTAAGATCCCACACCAGACTCTACAAGCTTGAGGCCAAGGATTATATCTGATTTGTTTACCATTGTACCTTCAGCTTTTAGTTCAGTGCCTGGTACATAATAAAGGACTGGACAAGTAGTCTTAACTAAATATATAAGTGAATGGAAAGATGCATGCCACCTTCCTCTAGCTTTGTGCTTATCCACCTCTTGCTCACACCTTGCTCACACCTTACGTTTGGTGATCTAGTACACTTGTTTGCCCAAGATACTGTTTTTTTTCTTCTCTGTAAAGTTCTATATCATTAATTCCCTGGCCGTGTTCCTCTTGACCACCCCTTGACTAGAGTTTGGAATAATGAAGTGGCCAAGGGAAAGGCCTTGGACCATGTGGATTTCAGGAGGCTCACCTGGTACAGCCTCCAAGTGGCCCTACTTTTTCCAGAAGGATGAAGTGAGGAATTACAAGAAGCCAGTAACCCTCCGAAGCCTGTGAACTTGACAGTGGTCTTCATGAGGGTGCAGAGACATTCATTAGCAACAGACTGCTTCTTTCTTTCTTCTGACTCTCCCAGGGTGTGGGGATTGAAGAGATTACAGAGAGATAGCAATCATAACAAGAACATCATCAGCTCCATCCTCCAGGAGTGTTTGCTGGTGAGAGGAAGGAGGTTGAAGGTGAGGAGTAGGAAATTCAGGCACTCTTCTGTACGAGATAATATCCATCCCTTAAAAAGTCTGTCATCTTCCCTCTCCACCCAAATCCTTTCCCTTTCCTTACACATGTTCTCCCTCCCCACCCCACCCCCCACACACAGAGCCAGGAGGAGGCCTAGCATCCTGAATCACATCTGATTGTATGTAAGATGGGTGTAGCTTTCCACACGTAGCCCAGTCATAGAGATAAAATAAAAATAAATAGAATAAGGAGAATAGGGGAAAAGAAAGGGAAGAAGGGTTTTTAATTCATGTTTACTATATGCCATGAATTAAAATACAAATGTCTTTGCATAATGCCCTTAATCTGAAACAATAATTCACAAAATAGGTATAATTTCTAATTTGCAGGCAAGAAAACTACTGTTCAAACTGTTTAAGTAACTTACTCAAGATCGCATAGTTAATGTGGGAGCCAGAATTTTTTTTTTTTGCCAAATCTGGCTGTTTTTAAATTCCGTGCTCTTTCCACTCAACTGGTCTATAGGGGGTTCTATCATCACCTAAAAGTTTCCAAATAGCTCACAGGGAGTGTTCAAGAAGGATCATGACATGGCATCTCTTTGGTTCTGACTATGCAGATTTGGACCCCATGTTACACCACCTGCTTGAATTCTATTCCCCCTTACACATCTACCTGGGTGTGTAAACACAGCCAGGAACTCCTAACTGATCTGGGGTACCATGTCCTGACTGCACCGGGAGGGCAAAGAATTCAGGCTATAAGATTCCAACACAGGGCATTGCACCACAGAGGCGATGGTTGAGAAATCTAGCTGATGGCTTTCAGCCATACATTGCTTCACACCCAAGAATGCATTTCTGTTTCTGGCAAAAGAAAAGTGACCTTCTAAGATCCATTCTTGTCAACCACATTAGCTGTTCCAATCATAGCGGCCATTATGGATTGAGTTGGTTTTCTAGACTTCCCATTATACAGTGTATATACAAGCTCCATTTGCTAAGGTGACACAGTCAGTGATTTCTTCAATGTCTACAGTAAGTGATAAGAAAACAAAGAGCCACAAGGAACACAAGGAATTCTCGAAAGCGTTCTGTAGCTTCGGGAGTATGCTTCCTTGAAACACAGGATTGGGTTGCTGAGAATGTGGCCGGTGGTCTCTGACTGTTAGCCACATTTCAGAACTGTGAAACAAGGAGTTACCTTCCAGCAATTACTTTTAATTGTTTGTTTTATTTTTCCTATTCAGCAAACATTTCCTGAGCATCTGCATGGTCTTTGAGCCTTATCGAGGACACCGAGATGTAGTGTAGGGAACGTGATCTGTACCTTCAGAATACTGTAATATGTTGGACAAAGAGTAAGTAATCAGCTAACACATGGCCCAGGGGTTTGTTGTTGTTTTTGTTTTCAGTTGAGACATTGATTGTATTCGTAGGGGATTAGGGAAACAGTGGCATGAAAAACTGGAAAGAGAGACTGGTTACTGCAGGCGCCAGAACCCCTTAAAACTCCCCACTCTCATCCTCACTGTCCATAGACTCTGTGTCCACTTTTTCATAATCCTTCTCTAGGTTGGCCAAGTCTTGTCTAAGAACATTCCTGAAATTCAAGGGAGGTATGTGGAAGGGTATGTTGTCTATTCCAACAGGCAGTTACATAGTTGATTTTGATCAAGGGTTTACTCCTTTGCTTTGATTCAGTTCAACCTTTGGAGCCTCATTGTGACCTTGGCATTAAGCTACAGAGCAGAAATAAATGGTCCTGCACTCTGAGTTTAAGTAGCTCATCATACCTAGTGATTAGAGAAAAGAAGTTACATGTTTTCAGCAGATTGCTTTGTCATTTGCTACTCTTTGTTGGGTCAAAAATAATTGCTCATAACATATACATTGTGATTTTTGGTTCTCAAAGTCAGAACATATGGTTGAGTATGTACTTATAATCGATGACAACTTACTGTGTTAGTGAGTGGCATTCAGACTTCCGTTTTAATACATCGCACATGGTCATTTTCTTCTATGTTGGAGAAAAAATTCAAGATCTTTCTCTACAAATCCTACTTTTTATCTTTTTAATGTTTATTTATTTATTTTGAGAGAGGGAGAGAGACAGTGTACACACTCATGAGCAGGAGGGGAACAGAGAGAGAGAGAATCTCAAGCATGCTCTGAGCTGTCAGCACAGAGCCTGACTCAGGACTTGATCTGGGCCAAAATCAAGAGTTGGGTGCTTAACCGACTGAATCACCCAATTCTTCCAACAAATCCTACTTTTTAGAATATAATGTAAGAAGTTGAATTTTACCCTCAGAGCTGATTGACTAAGCCACATTACTCTATCTTTGGGATGGAAAAGTCTGGACTTCACAGTGGTGATGGTTAACGTTAACTTTAAAAAGAAAGGAGGGATGTAGGAGCAGGTGAGAAAAAAATAAAAGAAAACAAAACTTAAGCTCCAGAAGATAAGACAGAACAAGGTAGGGAATTTAGAAATGAGAAAGAGAAGATAGAACACTATTAGAAAAAAAAATCGGAATGGCAGCCTGATTTATTATAATTCATCATATCTTTACTCATATCCCCAAAATAGGATTCAGTGTAGCTCTAGGCAAACGACATCAAACACCAAAAGTAACAAATGACTCATAACTTAGAAAACCAGTTGAATGAGCTGTAAAAATGGGTCCAAGTTTATTTTTAGAATTTCATGGTGCGGTTTCATTTTCTTTTAATGATACGTCAGAATATACAATGGCATTCTCTAGGGTCTGAAAAATGTATTTAATTATATTGTGAATTCTATTTTAATACTGTATGCTTCTCTTTTGATTTTCTTTTTTGGTTAAGTGCAGAGAACATTACAAAAGCACTCAACATGCTGCCTAACCATGACTTGAGAAAGAGGAATGAGGTGTAATTGTGGTATGATAGTAGAATGAATTATAGAATTAGTTACATGGTAAAGATGGTATCACAGGTGGTGCTCACTCTAGTACTTTAATATTTTTCTATTTGTCGAGAGTTCATTATTAACACCCCCAACTGTGGTCTGCTGTAGTCCTACTTTACTCAGCCTGTGTTTTATTTCTCTACCAGTGCCTTTCTCACTTGACTTTCAGCTTGTAGTCATTCACCACATAAAAATACCAAAGCTAATAAGATGATTGGATGAAAATGCAGGATAATAACCATGTAATATGTAACGTGCCACAAATGCAGTGGACACATATTATATATTATAGCAAAACCTTGGTAATTGCCTGTCTGGTTTGATTTTCAGCTGAGTAAAGGGAAAACATTCTGAGGCTGTGCTATCTTTTTCTCTATTATAATTATTATTACAAATATCTGTATTGGTCAGGGAACCACATAAATCCATCACTGAGTTTGAGAGTTTTCAAAGATTCTGGAATTAAAAGCTAACCTAAGGTAAAACACTTATCCCTGCACAGCTTTCCAGAGTTTTCTTACTTTTCTCATCCAACATGAATTTCAAGTTAACCTTTAAATAATGAGAAACAAGAGTTCCCTACGAAATTGTGGGGTAACTAAACCCCAGAGTAGGGAGGGGATAGGACACAGGGTGAAGACATCATGTTCTTACTTATCCCTGTTAGCAGATGGCTTTAAAGACGAATGGCCTTGGATCTTGGCATCTTGGACTCTTTCCTCTATGCGTGTGGAGAAAGAGACACCATGATTTAGGAATCTGGGGGGGAGGGGGGCAATAAAAACTTGGGCAAAATTCTGGTATGTACCAGATCCAGTCTCTCATTTTTCTCTCCATTTTAACTTCTATGCCCCAACTGAAAGTCTGAGAGAGCTTGGCTTGCGAAGGCAGCTCAAGGTTTCCATAAACATCTAGCAGGTATGTCGGCTGCTAGAGATTTGGGGGTAAAGAACCCCAAGTCACTGTCTGCAGATAATTTAGAGTTCAAGTAGAGTGGGGAGTACTAGCTCCCCAGGATGGTCATTAACAAAGCACCACAAAGCTGGGTAGCTTGAACAACAGAAATTTATTCTAGCACAGTCCTGGAGGTTAGAAGGCTGAGACCAAGTGCTGGCAGTGTTAGTTCCTTCCTGGGGCTTGGAGGGAGAGTCTGTCCCACTCTGTTCTCCTAGTTTCTACCCTAGTGGGGTGAAAAATGATATTGGAACAGGTAAAAGGATACAGCCGACCTCTGAACAATGTGAGGGTAAGGGGGGCTGACCCCGTGTGCAGTTGAGAAGTATAACTTTTGATTCCCCCAAAACTTAACTCTTAAGAGCCTGCTGTTGACTGGAACCTTTATTGATAATGTAAACAGTCAATTAAAACATATTTTATATGTTGTATGAATAAGTTATATATATTTAAAATATTAAATATACATGTTGTTATATGTATTATATTCTGTATTCTTACAATTAATCAAGGTAGAGAAAAGAATATGTTACTAAGAAACTCGTAAGGAAGAGAAAATACATTTACAATGCTGTTCTGTATTTATATTTAAAAAAAAACACATGTGAGCAGACCCATGAGTGCTGTTCAAACCCATGTTGGTCAAGGGTCAACTGTACAGTAAAAGATTCTAATTAAATACTGGAAATATTAAGTGAATATGGAGAAGAAGTGTGGTGCATTTAGAGATGAGAGCAGTTTTCTATTCAGCAAGTACAGTTTGTCTTAGCTCAGGCTACTAAACAAAGTACCATAGACTAAACAGCTTACACAACAGACATTTGTTTTTCACAGTTCTAGAGGCTCCTAGGATCACCCTTCTAGGAGATTCAGGACTGGTGAGACCTCTCTTTTTGGCTTATAGGTGGCTGCCTTCTGTGTCCTCACATAGTAGACAGAATGTAAGCTCTGGGCTCTTCCTCTTATAAGGGCACTAATCCCATCTTGTGGGCCCCACCTTCATGAGCCCATCTAAATCAAATTACCTCCTAAAGGCTCCACTTCCAATGTTGTTTTTTTTTTTTTTCCTGAGAAAGAGAGAGACAGCATGAGCAGGGGAGAGTTAGAGAGAGAGGGAGACAAAGAATCTGAAACAGGCTCCAGGCTCTGAGCTGGCAGTCAGCACAGAACCCAATGCGGGGCTCAAACCCACAAACCGTGAGATCGTGACCTGAGCTGAAGGCGGACACTTAACCGACTGAGCCACCCAGGTGCCCCAAAGGTTCCACTTCCAAATACCATCACATTGGGGAATAGGGCTTCTACATATGAATTTGGGATGGGACACAAACATTCAGTCTATAATACACCCTCCACTAATGTTAACAGGAGAAATGAATGCACAACACATAAGAACTGACTGGTAAGTTCTTTCACGGCCCCCCACTGCCCTAATGACCATGGACTTGATCAAAATAAACCACAAGACTGTGCTTTAGGCAATCAAATGTATGATCAGTTAGCAGGGCCCTAATAACAGTCCGTCATATAGTATAAGAGTAGACCCAGCTAAGATCACCTCTTAATATTTAGCCACGCAAACAGAAATTCTCCAGAAGCCCACTGGCTTACCCAGCTCAGTGCTACAGAAGGGTGATGCAGCTCTTCCCCAGCCTGGGCATTAATCTCAGCTGATTTAGGAGAAATGTTCTGTGTCTTCCCCAGCCGTCCTGTGATTCTTAGGCTGCTATTACCCCTTCACTCTGGTCACCCGATGTCATGGTCCTCCCACAAACCTATGATATGTGCTAATTTAAGATGGAAAACCTATCCTGCATTGCCTCCTTCACCTCAGAACAAAACTCATTCCCCAATACCTTTGCATATCCAACCTCAGGATGTGATAAAAGTTCGCCAGATTGTATGACGATTAAAGAAGATTATTGACGGCTGAGAAATTTAACTGAGTCTGCGCTAAACAAAATAAGGTAGAAATGGAGATCTCACTGGTTACATAATCATTGATGTATTTTTCACAAACAAAACCTCAGCATTCCTTTAAAGCGGTGTAGTAATCAGGAAGGAAATAGCTGATTTCATTTGTTGTTCTTTTACATCATCAAGAGTTTTGACTGTGTTTTAAGCCCCAAAAAATGCCAGAGTACGTGCCATTCACCATGTTTTGGAGTAAACTGTGTTGGTGGGATGGAGGAGACTGGTTAGAAAAAAGCAAAAGATAGAGTGTACGCATCAGACTCTGTGTGCCAAAGAACAAGGTCAATAATAAAACAATGTGGCTAACCATAATTTGGTTTCCAAGATCCAGATTCTGGGCCATTGAGCAATTGTGTTCCCAACCTCTGGGTCTTGTCTTTTTTCAGCCCCTTTGCTGGTGGTTTGTGGGTTGAGCTAACTCCCGGTCCAGCACCAGGCATCACGCAGAGGGTCTAAACACACAAATACCTTCGGGGCTTAGCTTCCGTTCCACCGGAGGGAGCAGAGAACTGGCATTTCACAGGTCAGGATCTGGAATTTAGCAGCAAGAGGAGATGTTTACAACTGCTGTCTGCTTTGGGGGCTGGGGTGTTTCTCTGAGACGTGTTTGATAAAACCAGAATTCCACATTTGATACAGAAAACAACCGCTTGATGTTTTTAATAAGAATGGAATGTATGCCTCTTCTTTCCACATTCAGCCCCAGATATTTAGGGGGTTTATTTACAGTGTTGATTCCAACTCGGTATGGCCCTGTACAAAAGAATAAAGGAACTCACTAATCAGTTCAGTGCGTTCAATCGAATTCTTACTATATTCTGGAGGATAGAAGGAACTGTTAGAACTAGTCCTGCCTAGAAAGAACCCACATCAGGGACACCCAGGTGGCTCAGTCTACTAAGCATCTGACTTTGGCTCAGGTCATGATCTCGCAGCTCATGAGTTCCAGCCCTGCATCAGGTTCTGTGCTGTCAGCTCAAAGCCTGGAGCTGGCCTCGGATTCTGTGTCTGCCTCTCTCTCTTTCGCCACCCCACTCATGCTCTTCTCTCTCAAAAATAAACATAGGAAGGAAGGAAGGAAGGAAGGAAGGAAGGAAGGAAGGAAGGAAGGAAGGAAGGGAAGGAAAGAAAAGAAAGAAGGAAGGAAGGAAGGAAGGAAGGAAGGAAGGAAGGAAGGAAGGAAGGAAGGAAGGAAGAAAGAAAGAAAGAAAGAAAGAAAGAAAGAAAGAAAGAAAGAAAGAAAGAAAGAAGAAAGAAGAAAGAAGAAAGAAAGAAAGACCCCACAACCAGTCTAGGAACCCACCACAGGACAGAAAGCTTGTTGTCTGTGTTTGCTCATCTCTGTATCCCGCATACCGAGCAGTTTTGATTTGGGGGCATGCTAGGTGTTCAACAATTATTTGTCAAACGCATGAATGAGAACAATACCACAGAAGGACAGTGAGTCCTTTCCAGGCTGAGAAGTGAGCATTCCGGGCTTAGGTGATTAAGGCGGGCTACAGGAGATGGAATTTTAGCAATGCTTTCAAGAAGGGGTAGGGCCCAATGCAAGGGGTGGAGGCTTGACGGGAAGAGCTCCCCCTTGCAGGGAAGGGGACAAAGGTGAGTGATACCAGGAGATGGGGAGACACAGAGCATTTTCACAAGAGGGAGGAGCTGGAGGATGAGAACTGGTTGCGGGGAGAGAAGCCTGCCAAGTGAGGAGGGCACCCAGCATCACTTCCGGATTGACTTGGCCACATGGTTGAGAAAGGCGATCATGGATACACTGGATAAATCACGGAGAGCTGTGGCGAGGGAAACACATACGGACAACCTGACCGGGCCTGGGACACCCAAGGCCCCAGCCCTGCTCTGCCCTGGAGAGTAATATCTCGGCTCCTCCCTGCTTTCATTTTAACCTTTAGAAAAAGGAAATTAAAAAAACAAAAACCCTAACTTCCTGGGGCGCCTGGGTGGCTCAGTCGGTTAAGCATCCGACTTCAGCTCAGGTCATGATCTCGCGGTTTATGGGTTCGAGCCCCCCATCGGGCTCTGTGCTGACGGCTCAGAGCCTGTTTCAGATTCTGTGTCTCCCTCTCTCTCTGCCCCGGCCCCACTCATGCTCTGTCTCTCAAAACTGAGTAAATGTTAAAAACAAACAAATGAACAAACAAACCCTAACTTCCTATGTAATTTATTGATGGGAAGATGGGAATGGGAATGAGAACAGATCCCAGAACCCCGCGCAGGAGGCTGCTCTTTGCCATAAACTGTCTGAGGACAGAGAAACAGCCTCTCAGTGTCTGTTCTCCCCACAATCATGTAATGAGATGGAAGGTGCTTGGTCGGCCAGGTCGCTGTATTTTAAGAACCTCCTAACACAAAGGGTGCGTGCATGTGCACATGCGTGTGTGGTGTGGGTGGGGGGCTGCGCAGGGGCGGCTGGGCACTGAAAGGGTTTGAGGGCGAGCACAAGTGACATGGGACTCAGGCGGTACCTGAGTTTCTCCTGCGCAGGCTCTGTGTATGATAATCCCAATGACAGTTAAAGACACACACACACACACACACACACACCACAGAAACAAATTAGTCTGGAAAGGGACACACACAAAAATCCTCATGAGATGAGATTTCTCAATAAAATAGTTACAGGAAATTGTTTATAAGCCAGGAGAGCTGAATTTTTCTATAATTAGCTCCCACATCAGTGTTGCATCATCTAATTCATCTAAGCTGGAGCTACCAGCCCCACCAGCAACCCCCATCGCCACACACTGTGCTCCCTGGCCTCATCTCTAGCTTCCCGGATGGTGGAAGCTGATTCGCTCGGTAGAACATTACTTGGCACAGAGTAGGTGCTCACTGAGTCTAGAGTTTCGACTCAGTGGCATCCAGGAGGGGCTCTGAAGAAGTGTAAGCCACAGAAGGAGGGCTTGCTGGTTGTCCCACAGGTAACTCTGGAATCCATTGCAAGTGCGCACACACACACACATACACACTTCCAAAAACAACCATTACTTTTAAAAATCATATGATCTATTTCAATATCCAGGAATCCATGTTTTCTGAATATGGCAGAATCCTTTCCATGCTAACATAGTCAAATCTTATTTTATGCAGTTGGAGCCTTACATCGATGTACTGAATGGTGTCCAGTGTCATCCCACCCCTCCGACCCCAGCGCCCCACCCTGCTCCCCTCAGATGGACCCCAGGCTACCCTCTGGGCCCCTGACCCCTGCTTAAGACACCTAGGGTCAGTCAGCACCGTCAGATCACTGATGGCTATGGGAGCCCCCGCAGAGGTTTTGAAATGCTGCTTCAGTGTGTTAGGTCACATCCCTACCCTAGGAAGGCGTCGCAGAGACCTTCCATTAGGAAAAGAGGGGGTGTGAGGATTTATGACCCTTCTGTGCAAGACCCACGCAATTGTGTATTCCACTCTTCCAGTTATAAGAACAAACTTCCGAATGTGGATCACATGAAATCTGAAGGGCAGTAATCTCCAGGCGCTGGGTATTCTCCAGGCACTGGGGCTGGAGCCCAGATGACTGAACAGGATTTGGGAAGGTGGGCTAGCATGGGGGTGGGGGGCAGGAAGTTAGGGGGAGGGGGGAGGACATTCTTAGCATTCCTGGGTGGCAGGTCAGCTGTGGCAGGAGCTGGCAAAGTTTGTAAGGTCAGTGCTCCCGCATGACCACTCTGTGCAGGAGTCCCGAGAGAAGTCAGTGTATGCATGCATGAGTGTGCATGCACATGTGTGTGTGCATGTGTGTGAAAGCAGACCTAGGCATGCACATATGTGCTTTAATAGAAATCTTTATTTGCATGCTCTGTCTCTGAAATCCTTTCCCCTCCCTTTCCTTAAACTGAAAAATGTTGTCCGAGTGATGATAACGACGTGTAAAAGTGCAGACAACTTAGAAATGGCTCTTTGTATCTTTTGTTACATTATATGATTAACTCTTTGGAAGGGCTCCCCTGGCCCTACTCCTGGAAGTGCCAGGAATGCTTATCTGAGTAATGTTGCATTTTTGCAGGGCCACTTATTTAAAATGACTGGTAAAATATTCTTTCTGTGCTTGGAGAAGTAGATAAGATTGTGCACATAACACTCCCTTGCTTTCAGAGGTATGTGTCCTTCAGGAGGGCCTCCGGGGAAGAATGCCAGTATCTCTTTCCCCAGAAGGTGACGGGTTCTGGCCGGTGAATCAGCTGTTGTCACTCTAACTGCTCTTACCACACTAGGGCTGGGAAGGAACTGGTAATCAGGGTGTAGGAATGAATGTTCTGCCTCACTAGCACACCCCACTTCCCTCCTTGCCCAAATAAGGACAAGACACCATTCAGCAAAGACAACTTGATAACTGCCAGCCAGAGGGGGCTGAACCAAATCTCTCCTTCTGTGAGTTGAAAGCCACCTGCTGTGGGGTATCATGAGCCCCCTCCCCTTCTCAGAAACTGTCCCTGCTGGGCTGGGATATGAAGCTGGCTTGCCATATCTGTGTGTGGAACAAGATATTTTTGAAGACTGTGTTTAGATTTGCTGGGAAACCCCTCAGTGTGTTCCTGCTGCCCCAGAGGCCCCCTGGGACCTGAAGTTATGCCTAAGTCTTTGTCCTGGACCCTTGAAGGAACAGAACTTAGCCCTGAGGCTTCACCTCCATGGGTAAAGTTAGGGTTCCGAGATCTAACAACCTTCTGGATAAGGAACCACGGGAACAATAATGCATTTTTTTTTTCAAATAGCCACTCTTTGCTGAGTGCTCACTGCAAGCCAGACCCTACGCTCAGTTGAGCATTTTACATCATCTAATTCTCATCCAACCTGTAACGTAGGTATTATTACTCCATTTCATCCCTGAGAAACCAGAGAGGTCAAGCGGCTCTCAAGATCTCACAGCCAGTAAACGACAGCGCTGTGATGTTATTCTAGGTTTCTCTGACTCCATTTAAGCGTTTGAAAGGAAGTGAGGTTTTCACACAGACTTTCATTCTTTTATTCACTGACTATTGACTGAGCTCCTACTAAGTGCCTGTGCAGTAAACACACCTGCAAACCAAACGGATGAAGCTGAGGGGGCTCATGGAGGTTACATACTGGTAGGTAAGGACAGAAATTGACAAAAATGTAACACTTTACATGGTGGTTAGTGCCAAAGGGGAAAATAAACTGTGGTAAGGAGACAGAAAGGGCTGGGAGCAGAGCAGCTTCACTTACATAGGAAATGACGTGTTGCTGACGTGAGGACGTGAACATGCTTCCCACCATGTCAAAAACAATTTCTGAACTTCTGGAACCTATCGTATCCAGTAGTGATGACAGGGTGATGGTTCCCTGGGCAGTGCAAGAGGAGTCCCTGCCAAATAGGTGCATGTCAGCTTATTGGAACATTGGGCCCGAAAGGAAGTGATACAGCACAGATGGACTGGATGACATGGGTAATGATTCAATCCCGTTGCGAGCCTCACTCCCCCCTCCACCTTGATGGAGAACTAATCCCCTCCCCTTCTTTCTTGACAGGGGGCTTTTGAAAACTGACCCCCACCCATCTGGAAACCATTTGGAGATCCCCAAGAGGAAAGGGCTATGTACCAATGTGATTAGGGGTATTGTTTTCATTAAATATGACATGATTGGGAATTCCCGGGGAAAACTCTTACCCATGAAGGAAGGGATTTCAAAAGATGTGACAGATAAGCGTGTCTGAAGATTGGCCATAAAATCAGGAGGTTGGTGAACTATCGGCATTTCTAAGCTGTGTAAATAAGCAGGTTGATAAAGTAATGTGATTTATTCAGAGATCTTGAGAGAAGGTGGTCTCATGCTTTAGGAAACAAGTGATTTAATAATGTAACAATATATGTTGAGAGGATTACTTTCCCCGGAAATAGCAAGAGTTGCTAAGACCCACATGGCGGACAAAGAGTTCTTGCATTTAAACAGATCTACCTATCTGCCTGACATACCTGGGGTGTCAGGCTGTAAACAGCCCATAAAAACCATTACCACAACATTCAGTAAAACCAAATACCCTTTGTCACGGGGGAATTGAAAATTAATCTCACCCCCAAAATTCCATAGAACCCATAAAACTCCATCATATTTTACACTTCTAGGATGTCTTTCTGATCCTTTCCAGCACTTTCAAATGTTTTTTTTTCCAGTAAATGGCGCTTAAATCCTTCATTAATTTATAGGTAATTAATGCAACAAGAATTTCGAGGCTTATATATTCTCCTTTAATGTAACTCAAAAAACCCAAAACTCTGATTTTTCAGAAAACAGTTTTCCAAGGTTGATAGCATAAATAGTATTGTTTCTATTGCAAATTTGTACACATAAGGCCTTTGTGCTCTCTTCCCTCAATTCAAAAAGAGAAAATAAGGAAAATCTTCCACATGTGTTAGCACTGTGATGACAGGTATAATAGAGGAATATACAGCCTTTGAGGCCATCTAAGTTTTGCTTTGTGTCTTTTAATTACTTAATGAAATTCTTAGAACAAAAAGGCTCCTCCACATCCAAAGTAGTAATGGTGCTGATTCGATTTCCTATCATTCTATATGTGCTTTGCATCTGTACATCCAATACAGAAGCCACTAGCTGCATATGGTATCAAGCATTTGAAACATGGCTACTCTGAATTAAGATGTGTGGTAAGTATAAAATACACACTGGAGTTCAAAGACTTAGTATGAAAGAAGAATTAAAAAATCCTATTATGGGGCGCCTGGGTGGCTTAGTCGATTAAGCGTCCAACTTTCGCTTAGGTCCTGATCTCGCGGTTCGTGGGTTCGAGCCCCGCGTCGGGCTCTGTGCTGACTGCCAGCTCAGAGCCTGGAGCCTGTTTCAGTCTGTGACTCCCTCTCTCTCTGACCCTCCCCTGCTCACGCTGTCTCTCTCTCTCCTAGAAATAAATAAAAAAAAATATTTTTAAAAAATCCTATTATTGGTTTCTTTATTGATCTTATTTTGAAATGATCGTGTGCTGGTTCCTGGTGGTTCAATGTACAATTTTCGACTTTACGATACCGCAAAAGTGATACACATTCAACATAAACTCTACTTTGCATTTTCCGTTTGGATCTTCTCCCGGGCTAATGGTACTCGGTATGATAATCCGTCATGGGCAGCCGCCACAGTTCCCGGTAAGCCACCCGATAAGAGAGTAAACAACCAATACATTCACGACCATTCTGCAGCCATTCAGCCATTCTGTTTTTCACTTTCAGGGTGGTATTTAATAAATTACATGAGCCGGTCACTTTATTGTAAATTAGGCTTTGTGCAACTGTAAGCTAACCTGAGCGCTCTGAGCACGTTTGAGGTAGGCTAAGCTGAGCTGTGATGCTCTGTAGGTTAGTTGTATAAAATGAATCTTCAACTTGGGATATTTTCAACTTAGATGTATTTAGCAGGACAGAACCCCATCATAAATTGGGAAAGATCTGTATTGGGTTAAATTAAATATATTATGAGAATTAACTTGACCTATTTCTTTTTAGTCTTTTAAGTTCATTTATTTTGAGAGTGAGAAAGTGAGCAAGCGTGCAAACAGGGGAGGAGCAGAGAAAGAGGCAGAGAGAGAATCACAAGTAGACTCCACATTGTCAGCACAGAGCTGGAAGTGGGGCACCGTCTCAGGAGCCATGAGATCATGACCTGAGCCGAGATCACGACCTGAGCCGGGATCATGACCTGAGCCAAGATCAAGAATGGGCCACCTAACTGACTGAGCCACCCAGGCACCCCAACCTGTTTCTTTTTATATTTTTAGTGTAACTACTAGAAAATTTAAAAGTGCTTATGCAGCTTGTGTTTTATTTCTATTTAAAAGTGCTTATGTGGCTTGTGTTTTATTTCTATTGGGTAACACTGCTCTGAAGTTTAAGAAAACACAAAGAAAAGGTTTAGTTCAGTTGGCCTTAAGTTATTTTTAAAGCAATTTGGAGATTGTATTTAAGCAAGAATCACCCTAAGGAGGCATCAAGATTAGTTCAGTATGTACATGCTTTGTATGTCCATCCCCTACTTCAAACAAGAACAATGATAGGCACAGTATAAATAAATAAGTAAAACAATACTTAAAGCAGGTTCAAAACATGATAAGCATCTACATGGACCAGGCACATGGGCCAGAAAGGCAGGACGATTTTGTGCACACAGCACAAAGATCTGGGCTTGCTTCTGGGTCAGTAAGCTGGCACCAACATCTGGCAGTTTGGCTCATCTGAGGTAATGGTAACTAAAATTATTCTATATCATGTAGCAATAGCAAATGAGCTGGAGAGTGGATGGGACACCCTCTGATAAAAGAAAAAAAAGAAAAAAAAACTGAGAAAAATCTCTGCTAATTGTCTCCTGGGAATTCTGCCTTCTTGAATTGGTAGCACGTAAAAACAGTCTCACCTCCAGGATCTAAAAGACACTAACTGCTGTTTCTAGGACAAGATTGGTCATACACCTTAATCCTTGAGGTCTTAATCTTTAAGGCATGTGAGCTCCAAATCTGCAACATCAGACTTGTTTGGTCAGCAAGCCCCAAGGGGCCAGATGGAGGCAACTTAATAAGCTAGAAAAAGAAGAGCAGACCCAAAGAATTAAAAAGAAAGAAAGAAGGGCGCCTGGGTGGCTCAGTCCGTTAAGCATCTGACTTCCGCTTAGGTCATGATCCCGCACTTCGTGGATTCGAGCCCAGCGTCAGACTCTGTGCTGACAGCTCGGAGCCAGAAGCCTGCTTCAGATTCCGTGTCTCCCTCTCTTTCTGCATCCCTCCCCTGCTTGCCACAATCTACTTTTAAAATATTTTCATTATTTTAAACAAATAAAAGAAGCCTTTTGTTCCCTCACAGCCTCTAGGCAATAAGTCACTACCTAGTGGTCCTGAGACAATGCACAAACTTCTTTCTTCTTGACACACAGAGTCAACAAAAAACTTCACAAGAAGAAACCCAGGTCCAGTGGCTTTGGTGGCTCCTACCAAAGGTTCAAAGAAGAAATACCTATCTTTCATAAATTTTTCCAAAAAATAAGATGAGAGTCCACTTTCCAACTCCTTTTATAAAGCAGTTATTACCCTGAGAGCAAGACCAGACAAAGACATCAGAAGGAAAGAAAACTCTGGGTGCAAGTGTTTTATCACTAACCTCAAGAGTCAAACCTGTAAGTAGCAGCAGGAAGGTCAGCCACCAAGGATGTGTGAGAGACACAGTTGAATGGAAATCATGTTGCTTTGCCCACACTGATATCCATTGGTGTGTGCCCACAGAGGGGGCCTCCAGAAATGGGAGCTGCTCTTAGATTCTGTGACACCATAGATTTCATTGCTATTACAGAAAAAAGTACCCAAAGTTTTGGGTGCCTGGGTGGCTCAGTTGGCTAAGCGTCTGACTCTTGATATCGGCTCAGGCCATGCATGATCTCATGGTTCATGGGATCAAGCCCAGTGTCGGGCTCTGCATCTATGGCTTGGAACCTGCTTGGGATTCTCTCTCTCTTTCTCTCTCTCTCTCTCTCTGCCCCTCCCACACTTGCATTCATGCTCTCTCTCTCAAAACAAATGAACAAACACTATTTTTTTTTAAATATTCATAGTTTGGAAACTTGTCTTCTTTGAAGAAGCTGTGCTAGTGCCATCCCAAGGGCAAGACCATCCCATGCACAACTATGGAATTAGGCAAAACTCAGGATTTATTCATTTTAGCCTTCAGAGTACCTTTCTTCATTATCACCCATAGCATCGCGGCAACCTGCACTCTCTTCTCCACTCTGCACCACAGTCTTTCAGAATCTTCATTCCCATTAAGGTCTAAACGAATGACAGTATAGTACAAAGAAAGATTCAACCTGACTATGTGCATGTTACCAGAGATTCAGGCTTAACTCTGAAGCCCAGAAATTGATCATTTCTGTCATAAGAGAGTTTTATAGCAAATAATTTACAGGACAAGTCCTCATCTCGTGAGTACAGAGGGGCTCCGGATTAGCCTACCCCCTAATAGCAATGCATACACCAAGAATCTACCTTAACACTTAGGCCAAGTGCTAGGCCACTTGAAACAAAGAAGTAAGCACTGTGAGTCTGCCTGTTTGCATAGAGTTCCTAAATGTGTCCAGGATAAATATGGTAGAGATTTCTGTGAGCAAAGTAAACAGCCTACACTAAGGAAATATATCTGTATCCAGGCTGTGCTTTCTAGAAGTAAATTTGCTTTTCTTTCCAGTGAGAAATATGGCTAACATTATTGAAAGCCTCTGTAGATGCAGCCTCAAAAATGTGCATAAATGACTTTAAAATTCATTAATTTCGATAACAAGGGGCCCTTAAGCAGACTTTTAAATCCTTTAACGATTTAGAAGATGTTTCTAGTATCTGATAACCAGTCACTTTGAATCATGAGTATTTGGTACTATAATCACTGGGGAATGTGTGGCTAGGCCTCTGAAGGCCTTATTTTCCTCATTTGCCTCTGAGATTAAGACCATCCATACGACAGGTATTGTGTTTGCTCTGGGACCATGCAGTGCCTTAATTCCCATTGGCACCATCTGGGCTAATTCCATTTTAAGACCAACTAGGTGAGGTCTTCTAATCATTGGCAGGTCTCTGATCGCAAAGTCAGATCTCCATAACTACCAGTGGCTTTACCTTCCCTTGCAATGCCATATAAAGTGCTTGTCTTCAACTTTGTCTTTGGAGAATGAGCAAAGGGTTATAGTATATAGGAAATCTGATCATCCTAAGGGTGAGCTCATGGGCTAAACATGAGATCAAGAAGTCAACTAAAATACTAAATGAATGGTGGACAGAACTTACATTTCTATTCACAGCTTCAGGATATAAAAGGGGGAGCATATGAATAAAAGGGCCCATATGAAGGATGGCAAATGTGAAGACAGAAACAGTAAAAAGAACTTTCGATTGAGCAATGCTGCCAAGAGACGGCACCAGGAGACTACTCATTTTATTTTATTACATAATAAAGAGGAAAAATGAAGATACTTTTTAAAGGATCCAGCCAAAGGAGTTTGTAGCATGTGTGATGAACTCATTCACAGAGGCACCAACATATTTTAGGGTAAAGTTGTCTAAAAATAACTTGCTTTGTCAGTTCTGGGACATTTTTGCAGTCGTTTGCCAAGAATCCAATTAATGTGCATTTTTTTTCAGGCAATTTCATGTGGCTTTTATATTTTGTACTCTTTTGTAAAGAAAATTCTTATGGCCAAGTGTATGTGAGTAATATGATATGTGAGTAGCTAAGACGCTAAGGCTCATAATGCAATTACTTTGGTCCCTCTGGCCCAGGGCATTTATAAGATCAATCAATTCAGCTAAATTACTCTTAAAGAGCACTTTTCTGCCTCAGTTTCCACCCTACCTCACTTGTGTAGAGAGCTAGTGCTCAGCTCCCCCCTGCCTTTCCGAAGGTGGCAGTGAATGGGCAAGGGAAAAAGGAGTGCGAAATAGGAGCCAGCCAGGGACTTTCACCTTTGCTCAGAGCTTATGGAAGTAACTATCTGCAAATATTTAAATCTAAAGGGTGAAGCTGGCCCATCTTCTTTGGGCATCAATGAATAATAATAAAACACTTTAATAATAAAATCATGTCAACTACATTAAGGAATAGGATGTACATGAACTTTTAAGTTAAAACATAGCAGACTTCAAAGATATTTCAGGAGAGGCACCTGGGTGACTCAGTCGGTTAAGTGTCTTACTTAGCTCAGGTCATGATCTCACAGTTGGTAGGTTCAAGCCCTATGTTGGGCTCTGTGCTGACAGCTCAGAGCTTGGAGTCTGCTTCGGATTCAGTATCTTCCTCTCTTTCTGCCCCTCCCCTGCTCTCTCTCTGTCTCTCAAAAAACAAATAAATGTTAAAAAAATTTTCAAAGATAATTCAGGATTAATTTTTTCTAAGTGGGCCACTTTAGCTGACCCTCCAACCTCCTGGAATCCCTCACCACACAATGTAAAGCATAATTAGAGGAAACACCTGTAGTGCAATATTCATTTGGGGGAATATTATTATCAGTCTAACAAAACATTGAAGACAGATCCCCATTTGCTATGGATTTTTATATTGAAACAGACTTTAAAGATAATGTGCCTTACCCCATTATTTTAAAAATGAAATTAAAAACAAAGACAACATGTAAAAAAAGGTCTTGAGTGTGTTTTCCTTTATTCCTAACAGAATCCAGGGTTAACATTTTCCATGCACTGAGCTACTGACCATTCTGCAAAAACACCATTGTGCATTTGCTTACAATCTTCCTTTTGCATGCAATGCCTTCTTCCTTTGGAAAAATTTTACTCTCTACTCAAAATCCAGCTCAAAACCATCTCCTTGGGGAAACCTTTCTCCACTCATCCAGGTAGAGTTATCTGCTCTCTCTTCTGTGTTCTAATAGATCTTTAAATATATTTTTGCTTTAGTCTTTCTCATCTTAAAAAATAACAATAATCTCCCTTTCTGATCTCCCTCTCCAGAGCCATCCTCTCTATTTCCTCCTACGGTTCTCAAAGGAAAGGTTTCCATACTCTGGTACTTCCTCATCTCCATTTACTCTTCAATCCCTCCAAATGACTCCTGACCTCTCTCTCTGTTTCACTGAGAAGTAACTGAGGTTATTTCTGGTAAATAAATGTACGAGTGTCTTCTATGCTGCCCATGCCTGCTTTTCATTTTTTATCATACTTTACTCTCTTGAGCATTCTACACAGTTGAGCACCATGTCTTTGAAATACCCTTGGCTTCTGGGACACGACACTACTGGTTTTCCTCCAATGACTTAAGGCATTTCTCTCAACCTCCTCGGGAGTTTGCCCTTCTCTCCCGGATCTTTTGTGTTACAGTTCCTCAGAGCTTACATGTCAGTATTCTTCTCTCTCTTTTCTATCTGTTTTGGTAATCTTCTCCACTTCCTGTCTTCAAATTCTATATCTATATCAACAACAACTCTCAACAATATATCTACAAGTAAGATTTCTTTCACTGGGTCCTAGATTGCAAATCCAACTGCCTACTTAGACAGCTAGCATTGTCATGATTTATAAGCAATAAAATCCCACCAAAAACTAGCTAAGATAAAACAAAACAGTCAGACAGACAATGGAAAACAGAGAGAAAGAGAGACAGAGGGAGAGAGAGATTGGTTAATAAATAGATACAACAGATAAGCGATTTTTAACTCATGTAACCAAACCAGAGTCAGAAGCAAGAAGATTCCAGTATCCTCACGATTCTTTCTCCTCTACTCTTCTATGTTTGTATATTATCTTTATTCTTTTAAGCCAACATAATTCCCATAGAGGAGCCATATTCATCAACAGCTCTGAAATTAGCTTCACAGCTTTACAACCAAAATGTAAAAAATCTCTCTTCTGTCCACTCAGATTAAGAGAAGGAATTTAACTGGTGTAGTGAGGCTTACATGGCTTTTCCATAAATCACTTATGTGGCTTTAGAGTCAAGGCATTATGATTAGGTCACATGAACACCTCATAATTACTAGAGAAATCACGTTAGGCCAGGAAGTCATACAATGTGTATCAGTTAAATTATGCAACATTTCCATTTGGATCTCTCACAGGTATCTCAAAGTGATAGTATTCAAAACTTAACTAATAATGTTCCTCTAAAAGGCATGGTTTTCCTCCCATAATTTCAATCTCAGAAAATAATACAAATGTGTATGAGTTAGATCGGGCAAGAAACATAAAGGTTTTGCTTGTTAATCATCCTTACTGTCATCACCACCCCATCCACAATCCAATGATCATGACTTAATGATTCGGCAGACAAGATACATTTTAGATCCATCCACTTTTTTAAAGTTTATTTTTGAGAGAGGGAGAGGGAGAGAGAGAGATAGAGGGAGAGAGCACATGCAAATGTACAAGCAGGGGAGAGGCAGAGAGAATTCCAAGCAGGCTCTGTTGCATGGAGCCTGACATAGGGCTCAAACTCCCAAACTGTGAGATCATGACCTAAGCTAAAATCAAAAGTTGGATGCTTAACTGACTGAGCCACCCAGGAGCCCCTCCTCCATCCACTCTTTTTTGTCTCCAAAATCACCTTCGTAGTTCAAATGGATATCCACTCGTGCCTATATGCAATAGCATCCTAATTAGTCTATTTACTGTCCACTCTTCATGACCACCCATTCTTTATCCTCAAAGAATAGTAATTCTCTAAAAATTAAAATTCACCATACCTTTCTCTCACTTAAAATCATAGAAAATCTCACTGCTCTTGAGATAAACCCTGAATCCTTAACTTCCCCTCCAGGCTCTGAGAATCCAATACCTGCTTTCTTTCCCAGTCTCATTTCTTCCCACTCCCCCTTTTCCCCAACTCAAAGTGTTTCAACCATATCATCTTTTGTTTTTTCAGAAGCAGTTGGAGCTTCACTGGACTGCAGGGCTTTCAGGTGAGCCAGGCAAACATACCTGGTTTATGCTCTCTGAACCCTACACTTCTTCACATCACTTAAAACAACTCTAACACTGGGGCGCCTGGGTGGCTTAGTCAGTTAAGCGTCCGACTTTTGCTCAGGTCATGATCTCGCGGTTCGTGGGTTCGGGCCCCGCGTCGGGCTCTGTGCTGACTGCCAGCTCAGAGCCTGGAGCCTGTTTCAGTCTGTGACTCCCTCTCTCTCTGACCCTCCCCTGCTCACGGTGTCTCTCTCTCTCTCCTAGAAATAAATAAAAAATATAAAAAAAAAAAAACAACTCTAACACTTATTTGGGTGGATTTTTAACTGTAAGGTCATAAGGGAAGGACTAAATCTGTCTTGTTTGATATAGTATTTAGGAAATGTTCAATCAATATTTATTGATGGATGGCCATCTATTTTATTATAGTTTATACATCTGCCTTTTCTGGAAAAATATGAATATATTCTTTAATTTCAGTAATATTTATTGAGTTTCTACCTGGTGTGAAGGAGTTAAATATTAAAGACAGAGACATACAGAAGATAGATAGGGTACTTGTCTTTTGAAATTTATAGCCTTTTTACTGTGCAGAAATCCTGTGTTTTCACTTTCTATAGTTCAATCCCTGGAAGATACAAGCTATGAAATATTTACCGAATGAATAAATGAATTAATTGATAGATAATATGAACTTGACCATCAACTACTTCCTATTCTTATCGCTGTTTTTAATTTTGTGTGTCTGGAATAACCAAAAAGCTTACGGCAGAGAAAAATGGACCAGGAGCCATGGATTTCCTGACTGGTGGTGAGCTGGGCCAAACATAATCATCACCCACTAGGTAGAAGTGAGAGGGAGGACCAAGACAGGATATTGGCACAAGGGAAGAAGGAAAGTTCTAGATACACAGCATCTGGGAACCTTGGGGCAGGGGATGGGAGAGAAATTACAATGTCAGCAGAATAAAGAAAGAAGAGAAAGGAAAAGGGCCAATAGGAAATGAAATTTGCCCATTTTTCTTGAAACTTCTTACCAATGACTGTCTCCTACTCTGCATTGCGAATGTTATGGAAATGGGAACAATGTCAATCTTGATCATCAGAGTGTCTCCAGCACCAATTCAAGTGACCATGCTTACTTGATCAGTGAATGAATGAGTGTTCAGGCACAGTAGGCTCAAGGTCTCAGAATTACAGCTCCACACAGCTAACAAGGCTAGGACACCTGTTCCTAAAACTTGACATCACTCAGAAAACACACTTCTGGTGCTAGAGCTCACCTTCTCCAGATAAGCAGGAAGGCCTTGAGAGTAAGTTCTCACACCTAGATATTTCAATCAGTCACCGGTCCAAGACATACCCAAACCACAGTTAAGAGACAAGTAGAGGGGCACCTGGGTAACTCAGTCAGTTAAGCACCTGACTCTTGCTTTCAACTCAGGTCATGATCTCATGGTTTCATGAGTTCAAGCCCCATATTGGGCTCTGAGTTAACAGCACAGAACCTGCCTGACATTCTATCTCTCCCTCTCACTCTGCCCCTCCTGTACTCTCGCTGTCTCTCTGTCTCTCAAATAAATAAACATATTTTTTAAAAAAAGAATACTTAAAAAAGGAGACAAGTAGATCCTTTATCTCTGAGAGGATAGCAAAAAATTCTCAGGAGAAAAAAACCTCTTTATAGTTAAAGAAAGTTTCCAAGTGTATTTATGTCTAGAAGGCACAGATAGCATTTGTATGAATTAGTGAATGATATTGAGTAATATTTTCAGGGAAAAGGTGGTAGTGATAGTGAGGTGTGAAGAGTATAGGTGGGCTGTGGAAACCTAAAACGAAGACAGGACGCCTTTAGGGAGAAAAAGGGAGCAAAACTTAAGAAGGCTGAAGACCTCAAACTGAAACTTAGAAGGAATTATACTCAGAGCAGGTGTAATTTTGTGCATTTCCTGTCTAAGTAAAAGGCAATAACACATAATGGCTAAACATGTAGCCATGTTTGGATGACCAAACATGCGCTTGGATTGTGCATTGTTGATTGTGGACAAATAGCATCTCCATGGTTCAGTTACTTTATCTGAAAAGGAGGCTATAAATGAAACTCATCTCTTGAGAGTATTCAATGGAGGGATTCTTATAAAGTGCCTGGCATGCGTTATGTGCTTGATAGATATTGATTATTACTAATCTTCACACAAATGATGCGGCAGAAGGTGTGGTCACCATTGGGGCTGATCTCCATAATGGGAGGTTCAAGGAGAGCCAGAGGAAAATGAAAAGCCTTCAAGATAACGTTCATGAGAAATGTCTAAGCAGCCCTGGGCACACAGTTGGTACTCAATAAGTGATGGCTTTCCTTCCTTCCCTGTTTCTGTTATCTCCCTGTTTCTATGAAATTGAATGTCAGTGAACCATCCTTGTTCTACCTTGTAGCTCTGCTGTGCACACAAAACCTTTTCTGGTCTCATGGACACGACACAGCCCAGCAGCTACAACAAGGGAAAGCAGTTAAAATGCAGATCAGAGTTTCCCTTTTTAAAAAATGCATATTTTAAGTCAATTAACCAGATGATCAGGTCACGTTAGAATCTAATCAAGCACAGATCATGCAAAGTTATAAAACCATATTCTACTTCTTCATTCAGCATTTTAAGAGCCCTCTGCTTAGGAAGAGGGTGGGCTCCCAGCAGACGTGGAAAGGAAGTCAAGCTCAGTGCTTCGATTCCACCTCCTACTCTTTTCCCCTTCCCTGTTTCACTCCCTTAAGCCTTTGTCCTGCAATTCTGGGCCCAGAACTGTCCATCCTTTCCCAGACCCAATTTTCTCTCAAGAAGGATCTGAAACTCATTTACATTAAAATACAAATGTGAATTGCAGCTTAAAGCATTACCCCAACATTTGCCTTTATTTTAAAACCCCCAGCAACATTTCACACCAACCCGAGCAGGGAGCAGAGAGGCTTCCTTAGCAGGCTCCCTAACCTGGCTGGTGGGTATTTTTGAGGTGGGTTCATCCTAGAATTCCTGAAATGACACTCCTTAGGTTGTAAATTAATCTGCAGAGTTTAAAGAAAGGATTGGGGAGAGCTGTTTCCATTCCTTTGAGTGGAAAGATGGAGCCCCACCCAGTGATTCCAACTACCCTTGAATTTAGAATCACCCGAAGCATTTATGTATTGACAACCAAATGCCCTTGGATCTCTCTTTCAGTGGGTCTGATTTGAAACCCTGGAAACTGATTTTGGTAGCCAGCATTGTGAGGTTGTAGAGAGGGTTAAATGAGGGTATTCAACATTTTAAAATGTGGGGGTGCCTGGGTGGCTTAGTTGGTTAAAAGTTCAACTCTTGATTTTGGCTCAGGTCACGGTCCCAGGGTTCTGGGGTCAAGTCCCGCGTGGGTCTCCTTGCTGAACATAGGCTGCTTAAAATTCTGTCTCTCTCTCCCTCTGTTCCTTCTCCTGCTCATGCTCTTTCTCTCTCTCTCTCATAAACAAACAAACAAATAAAATAATTTTTAAAATGAGGATATTAGTGAGAAAGTCCTAGTCTCTATGTCTGGCTTATGAGAGTTGGGTATTATTTGAATTTCTCATCTCACTTCTTGTAGCCTCATTCGGAAGCGTGAGTCTGACTTCCCCTGTTCATACTCTCCTTATATCAATTGCAGACATCTCAGAAGAGCTGCTCTTTCCTCTCTGAGCTACTTTACATGTTGCTAAGAGAATCCTCCCTCTAAAGCACAGTTCTGAGTATGCCCAAGGAATCCACACTGCACCTGACCCATGGGCATACTCAACAATCCCCTCTTCATATGGTAGCATGAGTTACCTTGCACTCCCACATTTAAAATGAAATGCAAACTCTCCAGCACATCTTTTAAAGCCCCTACATGCCCCTGTTCATCTTTCTGACACCGTCTCCTACCATTTCCCCCTGCTCACTCAGCTCTAGCCACACTGATTTGGTTGATTCTCCTGCCTCATTGCTCACCCCTGCCTCAAGGCCACCACCCTGCTGTTCCCTCTGCCCAGAATGTGCTTCCCCCAGATGCCTGCAGAACTGGTTCTACTGCATGGTTAGTTCTGGGCTCAACAACTACTTCCCACGAGACCAGTCCCCTGAGGCTCAATCACATTAAACTGTTATTTTATTTTATTTTTTGCAACACTTCTGCAATCAAAAATTACCTTATTAATTTGTTTTCTTACTACTACCTGTCTAACCTCCCCAGGAGGTAAGCTCCCTGAAGACAAGACCCTGGTTGTCTTGTTCACTGTTGACTCTTTATGTCTGTTGCCTGGATAGTAGTTGACACATGGTTGACTGCCAGTAAGTATCTTGCACCCTGATACTCAAATGACAAATGCCCAAGTGTTGTCACCTCAATGTTCACATCCTTCCACGGTTCTACATCTTTCTCAGAATGAAGAACACATTCATTGGCTCGCAAGTGAACGATCTCCATGGTTTTGCCTTAATCTGTTTGCTAATCTATATTCATACATTTCCCATAGCAATGAACACATTACATTGAAATGATCTGCATGGTTTTCTATTAACCTATAACTTTTTATTTATTTTTTAAATTTTTAAATAGTTTATTGTCAAGTTGGTTTCCATATAACACCCAGTGCTCATCCCAACAAGTGTCCTCCCCCATGTCCATCACCCCCCCTTCCCCTCTCACCCCCCCCATCAGCATTCAAGAGTCTCTCATGGTTTGCCTCCCTCTCCCCCACTATTTTTCCCCTTCCCTTTCCCCATGGTCCTCCATTAGCTTCCCCCTAATCCACCTATATGTGCAAACATATGGTATCTGTCCTTCTCTGCCTGACTTATTTCGCTCACCATAACACCCTCTAGTTCCATTCGTGTTGCTACAAATGACCAGATTTCATTCTTTCTCATTGCCATGTAGTATTCCATTGAACCTACAAATTTTTAATGTTTATTTATTTTTGAGAGAGAGAGAGAGACAGAGAGAGAGGGAGCCCACACAAGTGGGGGAGGAACAGAGAGAAGGAGACACAGAACCTGAAGCAGGCTCGAGGCTCTGAGCTGTCAGCACAGAACAGAGCCCGACATTGGGTCCGAACCCACATACTGTGAGATCATGACCTGAGCTGAAGTTCAATGTTTAACTGACTGAGCCACCCAGACACCCCTCTGTCTCCTAACCTTTAAACTTCAAACTAAGATTTGTGGACCAGTACCATTGGTATCATTGAGGAGTTTTTGTTTTTGTTTTTTTTTTAGAACTACAGAATCTGAAACCTGGCATTGGATCTACTGAATCACTATCTGCATTTTAATAAGATCTTCAGGCGGGGCGCCTGGGTGGCTTAGTCGGTTAAGCATCCGACTTTCGCTTAGGCCATGATCTCGCAGTTCGTGGGTTCGAGCCCCGCGTCGGGCTCTGTGCTGACTGCCAGCTCAGAGCCTGGAGCCTATTTCAGAGTCTGTGTCTCCTTCTCTCTCTGACCCTCCCCTGCTCACGCTGTCTCTCTCTCTCTCTCTCTCTCTCTCTCCTAGAAATAAATAAAAATATTAAAAAAAAAAACTTAAAAAAAAAAAGATCTTCAGGTGAATCAGATGTACACTGGGCTATATACATGCCTCCTAATTGCCAGAGGAATAATATAATAATATTAGGCCAGGTGGTCATTAATCCAATGTGCATCAGCTAAGTCACTCACCCCTCCACTGGGTTTTCTCATAGATATTTTGACTGATATCCAATATCTAAACTCAAAAAATAATATTCCTTCAAAAACCATGATTCTCCTCCAGTGTTTTCAGTCTTGGGAAAAAACATATTGCCCTACACTAGTTTATGACTTAGTCAAAGGTTTTATTATCCTGCTTTGGAAATGGGGGCCGTACGAGCACTGGTTGGAGGTGGGCAGAGAGAGAATAGCTTTAATTTTCCTATGAGAAGGCAAGGGATACGTGCCAAAAGGCAGGTGGATATATCAGTTTGGAACTCAGGGGGGATATCAGGAGCCAGCATATAATAGCCGAAAATGTTGATTCACAATGATTTACTGACCAGTGATCTTACCACATCTCTCAAGTTCATTCATTTTTCAAGATGACTATCTCACATCCTACCCTTTCTCTTTAAACCTCCATTGCCTCCCCTCTGAACTTCAGTCTTAGTTGATGACCTTATTTTCGATTTCACAGAGCAAACAGAAGCAGTCACTAGGAGTCTTGCATTCACTGACACCCCATACCTGTAGTCTGCCCATCGTCATGAGAAGCTGTTATGACTTTGTTACATTAACATCCATTACTATGGAACACAGGGTGCAGAGTAGTGAGCCATGGTTCAATAACAGATCACAGGAGAAAGTGAAGTAGAGAGGTTATGACTCACTGGTCTTGAGGGAAGCACATGGCAGGGAGGCCAAGGCAGAGAGAGTGACAGAACCTGGGGCACTGCCTTCATTAGGGTCAGGGATGGAGCACTTTGGGGTTGTCAAGCAGAGGACAGATTGGCCAGTTCCACCAAACTGCATAGGGTTTTTTTAAGTTCCAGGAGGTCTTATCTAAGGAGCACACAAGAAGAAGGCCCTGGGAGGTAGGGGAGGCTTGATTACAAGGGCCACTGGGGAAATCATATCAGGAACTTGCATTTGCTTGTGACTCTGTGGGCTGTTATCTAGGGGATGTGCTTGCATGAAAGGGTTAGTGTCAGTTCAAGGCCCATAGAGCCTTCTTGGCCAAACAAAATGAATGCTGAGGGGCACCTGGCTGGCTTAGTCAGTAAGGCACGCTAGTCTCGATCTCAGTGTCATGAGTTCAAGCTCTGTATAGAACTTACTTGCAACAACAACAAAAATGACTGTTGAGGCAGCAATACTGTGGAGCAGCTGAGCTAACCCCCTGATGGAAGCCAGCTTCTTCCACTGTACCATAGTTCCCATCCCTTTATCCTTCTCAAAGACCTCATTCCAACAGTTTACTCCCTTCTCTCCTGTCCCATAAACTTTTCCCTATTAAATTCTTACTGTCATCCAAATGCATTAAATCTCCTATCTTTTTAAAAATAGTTTATTGTCAAGTTGGTTTCCATATAACACCCAATGCTCATCACAACAAGTGCCCTCCTCCATGCCCATCTCCCTCCTTCCACTCCCCCCTATCCCCATCAGCCGTCAGTTTGTTCTCAGCATTCAAGAGTCTCTCCCTCCCTCTCCCCCACTATTTTTCCCATTCTCCTTCCCCATGGTCCTCCATTAGCTTCCTCCTAATCCTCCTATATGTGCAAACATATGGTATCTGTCCTTCTCCGCCTGACTTATTTCGCTCAGCATAACACCCTCAAGGTCCATCCATGTTGCTACATGTGGCCAGATCGCATTCTTTTTCATTGCCGTGTAGTATTCCATCATATAGATAAACCACATCTTCTTGATCCATTCGTCCGTTGATGGACACTTAGGCTCTTTCCATGTTTTGGCTATTGTTGAGAGTGCTGCTATGAACAGTGGGGTACATGTGCCCCTATGCATCAGTACTCCTGTATCCCTTGGGTAAATTCCTAGCCGTGCTATTGCTGGATCATAGGGGAGTTCTATTGTTCATTTTTTGAGGAACCTCCACACTGTTTTTCAGAGGGGCTGCACCAGTTTAGATTCCCACCAACAGTGTAGGAGGGTGCCCGCTTCTCCACATCCTTGCCAGCATCTAGAGTTCTCTGATTTGCTCATTTTAGCCACTCTGACTGGCATGAGGTGGTATCCCAGTGTGGTTTTGATTTGTATTTCCCTGCTGAGGAGGGATGCTGAGCATCATTTCATGTGCCTGTTGGTCATCTGGATGTCCTCTTTGGAGAAGTGTTTATTCATGTCTTCTGCCCATTTCTTCACTGGCTTATTTGTTTTTCAGGTGTGGAGTTTGGTGAATTCCTTATAGATTTTGGATACTAGCCCTTTAACTGTCTATGTCATTTGCAATTATCTTTTCCCATTCCGTCAGTTGCCTATTAGTTTTACTGATTGTTTCCTTTGCGGTGCAGAAGCTTTTAATCTTGATGAGGTCCCAATAGTTCATTTTTGCTCTTGATTCCCTTGCCTTTGGGGATGTGTCAAGTAAGAAATGACTGTGGTTGAGGTCAAGGAGGTTGTTTCTGCTTTCTCCTCTAAGGTTTTGATGGTTTCCTGTCTCACATTCAGGTCCTTTATCCATTTTGAGTTTATTTTTGTGTATGGTGTGAGAAAATGATCTAGTTTCATTCTTCTGCATGTTGCTGTCCAGTTCTCCCAGCACCATCTGTTAAAGAGGCTGTCTTTTTTCCATGGGATACTCCTTCCTTAAATCTCCTATCTTAAAAACAAAAGAAGCCTCCATTGACTCTCATCCCTCCTTCCAATCTCACTCCATTCTTTTGCTTTAGAGCAGGGCTCTAAGGAGGAATCATCTACACGGCTGCCTCCAACTTCCCTTACTGTTCTCTTGCACCCACAACCAAAACTACTCTGTAAAGGTCACTGATGACTTGCACATCACCAAATCCATCGGGTAGTTCTCTGACTCCGTTATACTTCTGCTTACAGCAGCTGACACCCTTGTCACCTCCCCCTGCACACTCTTCACTGACCTTCCAAGACACCACACATTGGTGGTGGTCCTCTCTTCTTGGGTCACCCATTCTCAGTCTCCTTTGCTGGTATCTCTCCTCTCCTGACCCCCTCACCTCATGTTGGTGTGTCCAGTGTTCAGGCCCCAGTTTGCTCTCTTTTTCCACGTGTACACCTGGTGATCTCATCTAGCGCCAGTGCTTAAATATCATCTACATGCTGATGACTCCCCAAGTTCTATTTCCAGTCCAGAGCCCTCCCTTGACCTCCACATTTGTATATCTAACCTCTTTCTCAACAGCTGCACTTCAATGTCTAATAGCGGTGCAGCACTTACCAGCCTCCAATCTAACTCTTCACCTCCATTCCCTGGTCTTCCTAATCTCTGAAAATAACAACCACTTCTTCTTGCCAGAGCCAAAATCTTTGGGCCTAACTTTGATTTCTTTCCCTCTCTCCCCACATCCAACAGGAAATCCTATTAGTCTCACCTCAGATTGGAACCAAAATTCATCCATTTCTCGCCATTGCATTGCTGTCATCTGGAGCCAAGACCTCACCATCTCTGGTCTTGATTATTGCAGTTGCCTTTTAACAGAACTCCCTGCTTTCACCCTGGCTTCCTAAGTCTCTTCTCAACACAGCAGTCAGAGTGGGCCTCTAGGAGTGTAAGTCAGATTATAACACTTCTGTCTTTGAAGCTAACCTTGGCTCCCGAGGCCCTAAAACTGACCTTAAGGGCCTCCCTGACCTGCCCCTGCTGCCCCTTGTGTCCTTTCCCTTTCCACAGGACCACTTCATTCTGACCACGTGAGGATTTCTTGAAAATGCCAAGCAGAATCCTACCCCAGGGTATTTGTGCTCTTTGTTTCTTCTGCCAAGGTTCATGGTTGGGTCACTCACTCCTTTCAGGTCTCTGTGTAAATGTCATTAAGGAGGCATCCTTAGGTACCCTAAAGGAGGTTACCCTGACTCCAGGTCCACCCCATTCTACTTACCCAGCATGACATTCTCCCCGGCACTTACTCCATCTACTCCATAGGAGATGTTTATTTGTTTATTCATTGTCTCTTCACTGGACAGTAAGTTCATAAGGGCAGGGGTTGATCTGTTTTATTTGTTGCTCTATCTCCAGCCAAAAGAACAGAACCAGGCATATAGTACACATTCAATCTATACATGTTGAACAAATGATTGAATAACAAACGATTAATGAAATATATACTCAATATCTAATATATGCCATGAGTACACAACTAGAAGTTGAAATATAGGAAAGGATTAAATCTTACCTTTAACAGGTGAGATTGCAACAGAGGAGGAGAACACCATTCTGGCGCAGGCAGCAAAGAGGACCCTATAAGGCAGTATGGGAAGGAACAGCTAGCGAGATAAGAAGTAAACAGAGAGAAGGTTGTCACAGAATGAAGGAAAGACAGAGTTCACAAACAAAGGGAACTGTCAAGAGGAATAATGCTGCAGAAAGAGAGGAAAATGGAAAGAAGCCATTGCGTGTAGCAAAAACCTCAGTGATTCCTAGCAGGTATGAAAGCCTCTGTACACACTCAGATCACAGTGCTTATCGATCAGAATACAAGCCAGCCAATTTGTCAATCACCCAGCAATTGAGACTGGAAGCAGCCTGGGAGTTTTGAGGAAGAAATTCCTATGGGTCAGGCATGGTGCTAAATATTCTCCATATATTAATACATTTGATCCTCACAGCAACCCAGTGAGATACAGAGGATTTCCCTTTTCACATATGCAGAAATTGAGGCTCCAAGAGCTTCAACTAATCTGAGATCTTGCAACTACTAAGTAGCAAAGCAGATACTGAACATGGTTCTTTTGGACTCCATGCAAAAAATGTGTATGTGGAGAAAGTTTTTCTTGTCCTCCTGGGTCATCTGGAAGTGTCACCCTGAGGCAGACCTGCTGGTTTCTTATAACTAATCCCTTCCTCCTGCTAACAGAGCTAGATTGTATTTGGGGTGGTGGGCAGCTGTGTGCTTCAGAAAAGACTGAGTTCCTTCCTAACCAGGTTTTACTGGTCTAAGATAATCATGACCATTTCTTTTGCCTTGCTGTTTACTAGCTTAGAAACAGTCTTGTGACACAATTCTGCCTCTTAAGACTTGAAGGTATTTCTGCCGGGGAATGGTTGGGGGATGGGGGGAAGAACATCCTTCTAGGAAAGGGATCATCCTCAAAAAGAGGCAGAGACCCAAAGTGGGAGTGTCTTTATTTTAGCTTTATTTATTTTTTTATTTGCATTTGGATGTGGTTGAGAATGCACTGCTTAGAGCTATTATAGACACTTGAAATCCTGAGGGAATCAAAAACCCGGGGACAAAGCAGACATGAGACTTCTATTGATCTACTAAATTAGCCAATCTCTACCTCCAGATTCTTACTCAGTGAGGCAAAGAATAACTTGTTGTCCAAATGTTTATAAATTCTACGTTTGTGTTATTTGTAGCCAAAGTATTCCACATACACAATACACTATGTATATTTTTACCCACTAGTTTATTCCCAGCTCCAACACAGTGGTAATGGCTCAAAAACAATTTTGATTGACTGCATAAAGAATGTTCTGTATTTCAGAGTAAAAAAAAAAAATGAATGAACTCAATGAATTATTACAGGGTGTGGAAAGTTAAGACAGCAACATGCCATTGGCATGCTTTCTAAAAGTACAAGAAGAGGAGAAAAATACCATACCACACAGGAAAAGCTCTGGTTGCATGTAATATGGTAGCACCTCAATACTCTGACACCAGGGAAAAAGCAGTTATGCTAAGACCCTTCTGTCAGATGGCCTTTGCCTCCCATGTAGTTAATTGAAATTTGAAATCAACTTTTGTCCCTGGTCAACATGGTCCAGACCAAAAACAGCCCAGATTGTGTCCTCTGTCAGGAGGTGGATGCATTTGAGATTTGTGTTGGCATCGCTGAGCTGTGACCACAGTACACATTTTTGTGGGAAATATCAGATGAAATTTTTAGAGCAACATTCTTCCATTAGGAAGAGGGTGGGTGGCGGCGGCAGGGTTCGGCATGCCCAAGAGAGCTTTCCTCCCTCTGAAACTTGTTCAGACTCATTCTTTCCAAGTTACTGAGGCCACTTTCAGAGCAAATGTAGCTGGAGAAACAACTGTACAAAATTTAGAAACATCAGAGTCCCCTTTCCAAAGTCTTATTTCATTAGACCCTGTGTGGTTTGTGGGAGCAACTTGAGGTCCTAGAGACTGATAAAAATGATATAATTTTAGAACATTCAGAAGCCTGTGTAGCCTCTTTGTTCAAGATCAGCAATTAGAGCCTTCAAGTACTGAAAATAATTACCTAAACCTTTTCAAAATGTCCATATTCAGTATTAGCTCTGGGCACCATTCTCCTCCTCTTGTTTATCCCTGGCTTACACTCTTTCATTCAGCTATATTATTCTAGTTGTAGTTCCAAGATACGGTTTAATTACAATGTATGATGTAAGGGTGTACTGGGGAGACATTCTAACCTAGCATTTGGAGAAGGATCTCTTTGCACTACTTGTTTGTGGCTCTATTCTGAGGCAGGTGACCCTACGTGACTCCTTACATGCAGATTGTGGTAATCGACCTCCTGATCCTGGCCGATGGAATAGGAAGTGTCCATTGTTTTTGAAGACAGCCACCCCTAAACTGACTAAGAGCCAATGAGATAACCCAGTGGGAACCCTGTGTCAGACAGAAGTTTCCAGTGCCCTGTAGTGACCAACGGGCTCTTTCAGATCCTTTCTTTTAAGGAACTGGAAGGCGACACACTGACAGAAAATTACAAGTGACGGAAGGGGCCAGAAACCAAGAGACCCATGGAAAGGAGGCAGTGGACAGAAGCCATGATGAGTCAGTAGAAACTAGGAAGCTAAGCAGTAAAGGAAGCCCATTGGAGGGAGCTAGAACCGATCTAAGAAGTGTGGAGAGTGGCAGCAGAAACAGGCAGTGGTTTTGTGGATGTCATGATGTCATGTTGATTTCAGAGAAGTCAACAAGATCATGGCACCTACTGACAGAGAATGAGGTGCCAGCTCCTGAGAAGCTTGGTCTTACGTTCATTCAAATTCTTTGCAGTTCTTCCCTACATCTTTTTATCATTAATATCCAATAGCTGAGACTCTAACTGCATCAGAGTCTTGCACTCTGTAAGCGTTTAATAGATCCAATAATTACCAGCTTTGTGATCTCTGGTAACTCACTTAACTTCCATGCACTTTGTTTGTTTTATTTCTATACACAGTATGTAGAATAATGCCACCCCCCACATCCATGTCTTAATTCTAGGAGCCTTTTTTATACACAAAAAGGATTTTGCGGATGTTTTTAAGAGAGTGACCTTGAGATGAGCTTCTATATTATCCATAAGAGTCAAATCTAATCACATGAACCCTGCAAATCAGAGAAGAAACATCTCAGCTGCAGTCAGGGAAGATGGGACTCTAGAAGAATGGTCACAGAGATTCAATATTGCTGGCTTTGAAGGCAGAGGGAGGATACATGAACCAAGGAATGTGGGTGGCCTCCAGAAGCTGGAAAAAGTTGGGAAACAGATTCTCACGTAAAGCCTCCAAAAGAATGCAACCCTACAAGCATGCTATCTCTAGCCCAATGAGGCTGGTGTTGGACTTCTAACCTAGAGAACTGTAAGATAATGAATGTGTTTTCGTTTAAGCCATTAAGTCTGTGGTGAGAGCAACAATAAGAAATTAATGTACTATAATATCACACTGCATATATACAAGAAAACATTTAAAAGAGTATATTCTACAATGTAATATTGGTCATGTCATCTTTTTTAAGTACCTATTTTTTCAGGCTTCAGCAATGAGCATATGTTACTTCTGTAATAAAGAAGTAATGGACATGTCAAAGAATAAGTAATATAAGAAAATTAGCTTCTAAGGCTCGGCCCAGGTATGATACCGTATGAACAATCCAAGAGATGGCTTAATTGTCAACCTGTATCTTGCCTCCTTTTCTTGGGTGCTAGCCCCAGGTCTCAATTCCTCCTCAAAGGACCACCAATTTCAAATCACTCTTAATGCCTTTCATTCCCTTCCATGTCTGAGGTATACATGTTTGTATTTACCTAATGGTATCGGTGTGTTTCTACACTTTGGTTACATGTACCTTCAGAGATATTTAATTATTTGGCAAGTAGCAAATCCAGCAAAGGTTTATGAAGGATATTTTGTGTAGTCATGAGGTCATTTAGATGATGCATACTAGTCTTCATTAGGCCTGGTATGGTGCTTTATGACAGATCTCAAGATCATGCTGATAGAGCTCAAAATCTACTGAAGAAATTTAAAAAGAACATTTAGAGACCTTGTGGCCCAAACAAGACTTGCCTACCTTAACAAGTCAGTCTCACCTAAAGTCTTAAAACCCTTAGGGTTCATTCATAGTCCACCCAATGTCAATAGGAAGGGCTACTAACTGAAGTTAGAGTTATCGATACTGGTGAGAAGCACAGCAAATGAGACAGTGAGACTCCTTAGAAGGTTCTTGTGAACCACTGAAGCCTAAGAACGTGGCTGTGGTGAGCTAAAAATGTAGAACATGCCTGCAATACCAGTTCGTACTTGAGCAAGAATTTGCTAGTTCTTATCAGAGCCAACCATCTTCAGGGCTTTGAATGACCCTAAACTTCATTTGGCATTTGGACAGGACAATAGGTACTTTGCATGACCTGATTAGAGAATAATGCAGGGCTGTTTCCCACTAGGTCATTTTGATCCATGATTGGGCCAAACTCCCCAGACCTCTCTCCAGCCAAAACATACCCCCAGATAAAGGAAGGGTGTAGAGCAAATTTTTTAAAGTAGGGAATCTCAGGGGGCGCCTGGATGGTTCAGTGGGTTAAGCTTCCCACTTTGGCTCAGGTCATGATCTCACAGTCTGTGGGTTCAAGCCTGTCTGCACAGAGCCCAGAGCCTACGTCAGATTCTATGTCTCCCTCTCTCTCTACCCCTCCCTGTCTCACACTCTGTCTCTCTCCATGTCTCAAAAATAAATTTTAAAAAACGTTAAAAATTAAAAAAAAAATAAAGTAGGGGCGCCTGGGTGGCTTAGTCGGTTAAGCCTCCGACTTTCGCTTAGGTCATGATCTCGTGGTTCGTGGGTTCAAGCCCCCCATCGGGCTGACTGCCAGCTCAGAGCCTGGAGCCTGTTTCAGTCTGTGACTCCCTTTCTATCTGACCCTCCCCTGTTCACGCTGTCTCTCTCTCTCTCTATCTCCCAGAAATAAATAAAACATTTAAATAATAAAAAATAAAAAATAAAAAAAATAAAGTAGGTATCTCAGTACTTTACATCATGTCTTTATTCATCAGATATTTGTTGGATTCTGTAACTGTATTCTCAGATGTTTATATGCATAAAAATTACCTGGGAGGGTTGACTCCCCAGCCAACTGATTCAGCAATTCAAGGGTGGGACCTGGGGAATCTGTATTTAACCAGTCTCATGGGTGATTCTGATGCAAGACCTCTAGAGACCACAAAATGTTTTGTCTCCAGAATGAATAAGCAACAGCTGCCTCCCGTCAGGAGACTTGGAAGTCCAGGGAAGGCAGATGCACTATCGTGATGTTACATAATCAAGGTAATCGAAGTCCCGTGACAGAGAGAGGAAAGCTATTCTGTCCAGGGGAGTACAGTCTTACAGGAGGCTGCCACGAGGGGAAAAGATAAGGGCAGTGTAGGCAGGAGTATGGCTTTTACAAGGCCATGGTCATGAGAGGGTATGAACCATTAGGGACCAGTGAGGAGTTCAGGATGATGGGAAGGTAAGTGTCACTTAGGTGCAGACAAGCAGGAGAGAATCTAAGAGCGTACCATGGATCTCAATTCACCATTAAGTCCTTTCAATTTTATTCCATAGGCAACTGGGAGCTGGTGGAAGATTGAAAATCTGCCTTTGATGCCTGGGTGGCTTAGTCGGTTAAGCGTCCGACTTTCGCTTGGGTCATGATCTCGCGGTTCGTGGGTTCGGGCCCCACGTCGGGCTCTATGCTGACTGCCAGCTCAGAGCCTGGAGCCTGTTTCAGTCTGTGACTCCCTCTCTCTCTGACCCTCCCCTGCTCACGCTGTCTCTCTCTCTCCTAGAAATTAAAAAAAAAAAAATCTGCCTTTGAGAATATCGGCAGATATTTACTCCTGAGGACCCAACCTATGTCCAACAGCTTGCTAAGTATTAGGGGCTAGAAAAGGAAGGGTTGTCACTGTTAGGAATTATCATGACAGCCCAAGGAATGAGAGTCTAAGGTGGTGCCAGTGAGGGTGTACAGAAATAACTGGTCAACAAGATTTGAGATAAAAAAAAAAAACAAGCAAATAAAACCCCCAAGAATTTGGTGACAAGTTAAATGGAAGAAGCAAGGAAAAGAAAGTTTACAGTGTTTGGAGGCAAAGAGGCTGCTATAGACTGAATGTTTGTGTCCCCCACTCTCCAAATTCATATGCTGGAGCCTAATCCCGAGTGTGATGGTATTAAGCGATGAGGCCTTTGGAAGGTCATGAGGATGGAGCCCTCATAATAGGATTAGTGCCTTATAAGAAGAGATACAAAAGAGATTGTCTATCTTGCAGGTGAGGGTATAGCAAGAAGATGGACATGTACAAACCAGGGAGTAGATTCTAGCTGGACCAGATCATGCTGGCACCCTGATCTCAGACTCCCAGCCTCCAGAACTATGAGAAATAACTGTTTCTCATTTAAGTTCCCCAGCCCCTGCGGGATGTTGTGAAAGCAGTCAGCACTAAGACAGAGACTAAGCGTTTGATAAAGATACTACTGGGGAATGCAGGGGGTAAAAACTTGCCCCACGCCCAGATGAGACTCGATGAGCCTATCCAGAGACAGCAGGAGGGTGAAAATGTATGCAGTCCCATGGTGAGACATAGGGGATGGTAAGTGGGGAAGGTGCAGTGGGACATGAAGGAGGTGAACCAGGGCCCAGAGGGGTCCCCCAAAGAACAAATGAAACGCTCTGAGGGGGAAGAGGTGATCAGTGGTTTTAAATGCCAACAGAGGGAAAGACCATATTGCCTACTGGCTTCATCACGTAGGGTGTCCTAGGTGACATTAACAGGGACAACCCCCATGGGGGCCTAGGGCGGGATCCAGGTGTTAGCATGGTAGGCATGCAGTGAGGAAGGAGGGAATGGAAGGTGTGGACTCCTCTATCAGAAAAGTTGAGCCTGCAAAGAAGAAGAGAGGAGGCAAAGCAAGAGGGTAGACAGAGCTTAGGGGATGAAATTTACAGCTTCCGTGACTTAAGGCTTTTGCTTTATAGAACAGGAAGTTGTGCTGAAAATAGAGGAGGAATAAGTTGGAGCTCCTTTTTAAATTTTATTGTATTAGAGTAAAATAATTGCATAAAACCAGAGGGAACATAGAGAAGTGCTGGGGTTTTAAGTACTGGGTGTCAGTAAAAAAAAAAAAAATTCTCAGTCTTTAAAGCAATAATCTCACAATATGCGGCTGTGAGTGGAGGCTGTTTTGAGATTGAGGAGAAACAAAATGTCAAGAAAGAGGACAGATAAGAAGTCAGCCAGGGTAGAGACAAAGGTGGCTCTAAACCATCACAAAGGGCACATGACAGTCCCTGCCTGAGCCTGGAGTCATAGTCAAGGGCAGCACAGGGAACCTAGGGAAAGGCACGATTCGATTTGATTTTTTGCTCAGCGGTCAAGTGGGCAAAGAGAAAAACCCAGAAATTCACTTTATCAAGTCACCACTGGACCTTTGGCATTTGATCTGGGAATCTCAACTCAGAGACAAACCAGCTGGACAGAAATCCATGTTTTTGTATACTTAGAAAACAGATGAGCAAAAGCCAGACAAATGGGGGGATCTAATCTCTTCAACCCTCAAAGGCAGCAATGTCGTATATTCTCACGAATAAGATGTTGTTTTCAAATTGCTATTTGCATGTGAAACCAGAATAGCAGTTTATACAGTTCCCTCAGAAACTGAGGGTAATGGGATGGTTTCAGTCTCGTGTTCTGGTTGTGAGCACAAGCACACTCAAGGGGGAGGAAGCTCATGTGCCCAACTGCAACCTGATGCTGGTTACATATATTGATGTAAATGCTTGGAAAATGCCTTGGAAGAATATATCCTAGACAGAGAGCAGGGGCTAGCTGTGGGCAAAGCAGGGGATGGAATTGAAATTAAGGCTGATGGTCAGAGGCACTTTAGTTTTACCTGCACTGTTGGTAATATAAAATAATATATTTTACAATATAAAATTATTACTTTTAGATTTAAAGTATTCATTAAAAATTTTTAAATGTTTATTTATTTTTGAGAAAGAGGGAGAGACAGAGCATAAGCAGGGGAAGGGCAGAGAGAGAAGAAGACACAGAGTCTGAAGCAGACTCTAGGCTCTAAGCTGTCAGCACAGAGCCCAACATGGGGCTCAAGCATGTGAGTTGTGAGATCATAACCTGAGCCAAAGTCGGACCCTTAACAGACTGAGCCACCTAGACACACCTTTAAAATATTAATTTTTTTAAAATATGGAAAAATCAACACTAATAAGACTTTCTCAATTATTACAGGAAGGGAGCCAAATATGGTTACCGTGCAGAAAAGGGACAGGTGAATGGAGAAGTGAGGGCTTGGTGTTTGCCAGATGCCTAAATGCCACAAATGCTCCCCAAAATCAGAATCTTGAAAATCTGCCATCAGTGCTCTCTTAAAAATAATTTGGCCTTTCTTCCTTTTGCCCTTCCAGTGGCTGCATTTCTTCATACAGCTGTTCTGTGAACTAGAATGGATTCATCTTTGCAAATGTCACTTACTTCCTAATGATAAACATCAAAATAGTAGCATCACTCTTATTATTGGTCAAGTGGCCATGCTAGAAGCTAGAGTTGAAAGGGTTGGAGAATGTGCAGAGAATAAGGAAAAGGAGGGTAGAAGAGCCAAGTTCAGCAGAGACCATGGAGTCGCTAGAAGAGCTCACATAAGCGCCTACCCTCAGTGTGGCACCAGGTGAGGGCTGGGCACACAGCTGCTGGACAGTGGGCAAAAGTTTGGAAAGAAGACTTGACAGATCATCCGTGGGAGATGCACAAGAAGATTCCTGAGCAGCAGAAGGGCCTCAGTTGAGTTGACCGGGGGAGAATTTGCAAGGAAACAAGTCTTGGTTAACTGGGTAGCTGTAGGGCAGGAGAGAAAGTAGACTGAGCTTACATTCTTGGCTGGAAATACATAAGCGCCCAGAAGAACAAGAACAAGGAAATCAACATGAATGCACACACGTTGCTTAAATAGCTGGTCATGAGGTTCTGGGATTCAGGACCGGGGATTTGGCTGATGAACTAAGAGAACAGAAGAGCGGGAAGACAACTGTGTCCTGGAATGAGAGAAAAGGAGGGTTGTAAGTGGTGAGAGAGCAGAAGAGGAAGGTGGATAAAGTTTGCTTTGCCATGTCTACTGGCCCTAGGGGAGGAGATGATTCTCATTCATTTTAAATTTTTCATAGCACTCGCACAATTAATGCTTTTAATAGTTGAGTGAACCCATTCATGGGAATAGTTATCTCACCAGATTACCTTGAGGGCAGGCCCCGTGTCTCAGTGACTGATGTATCAAACATGCCCAGCAAAGCTCACAGGAGTTTGGAGGAACACAACTACTGAACGGACAAACAAACTATATCTTCCTGAGCTCTAATTTCTTCATCTAAAAATGAGAATCACGAGACTGACTGCCATTCTTGAGCAGGGACGAGGTGCACATTATAATATAATTCAACTTTGCTCTTGAAATTTGCCAAACCAACCCTTGGGCATGTTCACTTAAATTCCTCAGTGGGTAGCCGATTCCCTATGGCTCATGCTGTATTCAGTCATGGAGGGAAATGAGTCACACACATAGAATCATAAACACACACACACACACACACATACACAAGTTGGCCATAGATTTTTAAATGTTTTATCTTCCCAGATGCTCACTCCTGCCTCCCCCGCCTCTCAGACTTCATACAACAGTCACTCCTTGGACCAAACACCCATGACAAATTCAAAACAGTTGCCAGGGGGTTGGCTACTGCTTAACAGGTAGTTATAAACTGTGCAGTGGTGTGAACTGAGCCAGCATGAAGAAGTTAATTAAGCAGAAAAGAAGATTGTTGAAATAAAGATGAAAATGTAAACACGATCTTCATTGGATAGAGTGATTAGAAATTACAGGTGTTTGTTTTTATCAGAGCCATCTGGGGCTTGTCAAGATCTTGACACGTGGCATAATCTGCCACTAATCAAAAAAGAAGAAAACAAACCAAAAAAAGAAAAAGGAAAACATCTAAGACTGTAAGTAGGAAAACAGACGTAGAAAACCTTCATCCTTCCAAGTGGGAAAAAAATATTTCACTTGTTTTTCTAAAACAAGTGTGATCTGTGTTTGGAAAAAGTCTGAACTGCTTAGTTCGCCTTGACAGACACTCTCTCTCCATTCTCAGGCCTCAGCCATGGAACAGGCACCTCTAAGTGGGAAAGGAAACCATGGGGATATAGATGAAAGAAGAGAGTTAAGGATAATCAAGTTGCCCAACTCAAGTGCTTGATGTAAATGAAGGCCAGATCAGCCTTCTCATTTACCTACGGTGTCACTGACTTAAGGAGACAGCTCGATAGCATTCATCTTTGAGGTATCATGGATAACGGAAGTTATTTTTTCCAAAATTGACACAGTTAAATTTATACTGCTTAAGCATCTACTGATATGAGAAAATAGCACATGATATGGGACAATGGGAAATGCATGGAGGGACATCTTGAAAAAATATGTACTGTCTGAATTTCTGCCCTGCTAAATTTGTTATGGATATGCTGCACTAGAAAATAAAAACTCGGGAATAGGATAATTCTATCCCAAATCTGGAACAGTTCCTGATATGTAACATGTATGCAAGAATGGTGTTTTAAGGAAAAGAAGGGAGAAAGAAAAAATAGATGATACTTTTACCATGAATGTATGGACGCAATATTTATATGAGGATTACCAGGGGTGTTCTTGTCACCAATTTATTTAGAAGTCCCAATTACACAAGGCATTGAGCAGAGTGTTTTGTTTCTTTATTTAAATATGGCTTCTGCTACTGCACCTGAGTGGCTCAGTTGGTTAAGCGTCCAACTTTGGTTCAGGTCATGATCTCGTGGTTTGTGAGTTTGAGCCCCACAATGGGCTCTGTGCTGACAGCTCGGAGGCTGGAGCCTGCTTCAGATTCTGTGTCTCCCCCTCTCTCTGCCCCTCCCCCATGCACACTCTGTCTCTCTCTGTCTCAATAATAAATAAGTGTTAAAAAAACTAAATTTGGCATCTGCTTATGGGTGCAGTATTTCCTTCATATGATTCAGGCCAGTTCAATACTTAAATGACATGGATCTAAATTTTGGAAAAGTTTTACAGGAAATTAAGACACAACAAAACAACAACAAAACAGAAGTCACAAGAATGCAGTACACACCATGATATCAAAGATGAAGGCAAGGCCAAGGACGGGGCTTTTCTTTGTGTTGATCCCGGAGCAGGCAAGAGCAGGAGCCTCTCACGCCACCTGATCATGGGGGAGTATCGATCCCTTAAACCATCTCCCTCTCTCTTCAACCTTCTCTGTCCCCCAGTCCTTACCTAGGCACCAGGAAGGGATGGGAAGTGCAAAAAGAAGGAAAAAAGCAAAAGACTGAGCTTATAATAATGTAACTTGCTACTAGTGATAATAGTAAACACTCATATCCTGCTTATTATTGACTTGTGCCAGCCACTCTTTGAGGGCTTTACATATAGTTACTAATGTAACTCTCACAATAATCCTATGGCTCCCCCATTTTACAGATGAGGAAGCTGAGACACAGAAAGATCAAAAGTGCTTTAAGGGCAGCCACCAGGCAGGTAGCGTCAGACCAGACCACTTGTCTCAAAAACACAGAAGACAAAGGTTCGGGACTTGGGAACTTCCAAAGCCCCTTCCACATTCTCAGTCTAGGCTTCCATTCCACACTGTAAATAGGAATTCTCCATCTGGGTGCCTCACACCTAGCAGGATGCCTATCACAGTGCACAGACTTAAATACTGGTCAAATGAAAGCTTGTTTCATATCAATTCATAGTGGAAGGTCTTAGAGTGCAGTAAGTCCATAAAACCACAAAATCCTAATTTGGTTGGTCTTAACATAGCCTAACGTTTGCCTCCATGCAGCCTGGAAAGGAGCTCATGCCATTCTACAGAATGCCATTGCAATGATAATTTAAAGATCACCTCTTTCTCTCTCAAAAGAGCAAGCCGTACAGATTAGACTTAGACTTCTCACCTGCCCCTAAACTACATATCGTCCCCCAAAGAAAAAAAAAAAGCACAGGGAGGAAATGAACTGAGACAACATCACTTGCAGCAACCGGAAGGAAAAACACACGTACATACCCTGCTCACAGGCTGTGTGTGGGGTTGCTCGCTAGGGAAATGCTTGCAGCTGCCTTTAGAAGCAAATCTGGTGGCTGCAGCAAGACAGAAGCAAAATGATGAGGCAGGACTGAGCTGCCACCTCCTGCCTGCCTGGCTGGGGAGACAGAGAGACCGCCAGGGACACCAGATGACCCAGCAGCAGTGGTTCCGCCCTGGGTAAGTTCTCTGACACTTGTTGTGGCCTGATGGGGGGCGGGACTCGCTCAGACTCTGACTTCCTGAGTCGGTATCAGATATTTGTTAGTGTTCCCTACTGTTGACATCCCTTAACTGAAACTGAGAGGGACTCCATATGTCCCAAAGGAGGAAACAGGGACTCCAGGATTCTTTTAAGCCGACCTGCAGTCACTGGCTTTAAGGCGACCTAAAGTCTGCATGATTCTTTTTTTTTTTTTAAATCATCTTGGGTAGGTGCTTCCTGGTGTATAAGCTAGATGGCTCCTCCCCTTGCTGCCCTCCTCAGAGAGCTTACCTGTGATAACCTTGAACTTTGGCTTCTCCTACATTATTTCTATACTTCAAAATGTGGGCTGGGTCACTTGCACATTATGATGGATTAGGGTCATTTTCTGTCCCTCTTGGAATCACCCCAGAGGGGTAGGAAGCAATGACTGAGGATTGGACTCAATGTGTCTGGCTCTGCAGAGAACTGGCCAGTAGCATCATCTCTAAGGGGCTGGGGACAAATCATACTTGTTCTACCTGTTCACACTGGGCCATCTCAACTTGTCCCCTTTCTTTTTTCCGTATTTACTAACTCACTTGACTCGTTCATTCATTCATTAGCCTTTCTTCCACAAAGGAATTGAGGCAGCCTTTTCATCTTGCTGAAATCACTTCAAAATGAAGAACACATACAGCTTTCAAGGGAATGCCACTTGAAAAGGGTTGTATGTTGTTCAAAGCTGTGTGGACATTGGCGAGCAGGTTTTCTTTCCTCTGTGCCCATAATGAGAGCTGAGGGTGGGTGCTCCGCTCTTCTTGACCGATGCTTGAGGAGCTCCGTCCAGAAAACTGGTTCCCACCCAGTAGTGAGTGTGAAGAGCAGTTGCCCATGACAGGACCCTGGGAACCAGTCAAGTGATTTTTCTCCTTGTTTCCATTTCCTTCCAGTTTGGAGATAAAGTCCTTTCCCTTTGCAAGGACATGCCTGTTTTCAGAATGGAGCAGTGGAAAGGGAAGGATGGGAAATCAGCTTTGAGCTGGAGCTCCACCGTTTCTCATTAATTCGTTAATTCACGTGGCAGCTACTTTTAAGTTGAAACTTACATAAGATGGAACAAAACTGACGTTGCCCTGCTTCCAAAGAGTTTACAGTGCAGGGGAGAAGCAGACGTTAATTATTAATTACACCATTGTGATAAGGATCAGAGCATATTGTGGGGGAAGCTGCTCTCGTCTGGGAGGCGGGAGGTTTCTAGAAGCAAAGTGAGACTAGAACTGAAAAAAGGTGTAGGAATTCACAAGGCTATGATCCAGGGAGAGAATAAGTGGAGACCATTTCCTGAGGTAGGAGACCATAGAATTATCTGGCAAAATCAAGCCAGAGGCAAGTGGGTAGTGGGTGCAAATGAGCCCAAAGTGCAGCATAAAAGATGCTGCTTATTCTAAAAGCCAAGGAGAAGGTACCAGGGTTTTCCACGGCTTCTAGAATAGCCATGTGGAGAATGGATGGAAGGGGACCACACGTAGAGACAGGGAGGCTAATCAGCAGGTGGATGAACTCAACCAGGCAAGGATATCTATGTGAGTACAGACAAGAATGGTAGCAGCAGAGACAGAATTACACAAATTTAAAAGTCAACTAGAAAGGAAAATCAACAATACTTGGCGGTGGACAGAAAAGGAGAGCGAGGGGTAACATGTCAAAGATGACCCCCCATTTCCTGGTTTGCACATTCAAATGGATCTTGATGCTGCTTGCCTGTCACAGAGATGGTGGAAGCTGGTGGGGACCAGGCTCGGGTTAGTTCAGTTCTAGAATGGATCCAAACGCAGATGTCAGCCAGGCATTCGACACTGACTGATAGCTAGAGCTCAGAGGAGAGGTCTGAGGATCCTTGGCACAGACTTGGTAATTGCAACCATGGCTGTGGGTGATACCTACTTGAAGGAAAGTATCAAACGAGAAAGGAGAAGGGTAGCTTAGAATTGAATCTCAAGAAATTCTAACATATTTTATTTTAATGTTTATTTTTGAGAGAGAGAGAGAGAGAAGGAGCATGAGTGGAGGAGGGACAGAGAGAGAGACACACACACAGAATCCGAAGCAGGCTCCAGGCTCTGAGCTGTCAGCCCAGAGCCAGAAGTGGGGCTCAAACCCACAAATCGTGAGATCATGACCTGAGCCGAAGTCAGATGCTTAACTGCCTGAGCCACCCAGGTGCCCCAACAAATTCTAACATTTAAATAGACGTAGAGCATGGAATGCCTGGGTGGCTCAGGCAGTTAAGTGTCCGACTTCAGCTCAGGTCATGAAGATCATGAGTTCCAGCCCCACATCAGGCTCTGGGCTGACAGCTCAGAACCTGGAGCCTGCTTCAGATCCTGTGACTCTCTCTCTCTCTTCCCCATTCCTGTTAGCACTCTGTCCCTCTCTGTCTCTCAATAAATAAATAAAGGCTTTAGAAAATGTTTTTAAATAAATATATAAATAGAGGTAGAGAAGAAGGAGCTCTCCAAGAAGACTAGCTCAGTTTCTTGAAAAGTGAAACACAAAATTACTACATGACCCAGCAATTTTACTCCTAGTTAAACCTTCAACTGAAGACAAATAAGTACATGTGTACACACTTTCCTAGCAGTACTATTCACAACAGACTGAGAGGTGAAGCAGCTTAAATGTCCATCAGCAGATGAGTGGAGAGACAAATTGTGGTAGGTCCATACAACAGAATATTATTCAACCACCAAAAAAAAAAAAAAAAAAAAAAGAGCTACTAATACATGCTACAGCAGGGATAAGTCTCAAAGACACTGTGCAAAATAAAAGCCAGGTACAGTTACATGATTCCATTTATATGAAATATCCAGAATGGGTAAATCAATAGAGACAGAATGCAGATTAGTGGCTACCAGGGAGCTAGGGAAGGGAAAATTGAGCAGCAAGGGCTTAATGAATAGGTGATTTCTTTTTGAGGTGAAAGAAGTGTTTTGGAACCAGATAGAGGTGGTCTTGGCACAATATTGTGAATATACTGAATGTCACTGAAGTGTCCTCTTGAAAATATCTAATTTATGTCACGTGAATTTCACTTCGATGTTAAAAAAGAAAACAACTAGGAAGGTATAACCAGAGGTGTAGGACACAAACTGCCTGACTTTGAGCAAGCGATGCCCAAAATAATGAGCCTCTTTCTCTGCATGTAAATGAGAGGAAAGAGCCATCTTGGAGTGCTGTGGGATGGATCAAACATGACAAGGCTTTTAAGTTTCTAGCAGAGGAAGGGTGTAGTGAAAAGGTTCCTACCTCCATCCTTTGAGCCTCATTGGGACTGAACTAACTTGTAACAGCCTGAATCTTTATCTCAGGACCTAAGAGCTTTCTCCAAGCCAAGTAGGGCCATGTAATAGCTTAAAGGTAAATGAAAATGCCCAGAAATAACTCTCCAGTGGGCCGTAAACATCCCAGCTCCCTCAGGCCTGAGTAGAATAATCTAAGACACCTCTTTTACCTGTTTCCTAAAGTTTCCACATGAACTTAAGCTGAGTTACCACAGCAGTGGCCATCTTGGTCATTGGCTTTTTATGTGCCCTTCCCTTCTCACTATCCCCCCCCCCCATGGCTCCCTGCTCCCCAGCAAAGTGTCCTGGGATCATTATTTAAAGTACATACACTTGAGGGTGCCTGGGTGGCTCAGTCAGTTAAGCATCCAACTCTTGGTTTTGACTCAGGTCATGATCTCATGGTTTCGTGAGTTTGAACCCCAGTGTCAGGCTCTGTATTGGCAGCAAGGAACCTGCTTGGGATTCTCTCCTTCTCTTTCTTTCCATCCCCAATTTGCACTGTCTCTGTCTCTCTGAGGACAAGTTAATAAACTTTAAAAGTAAATAGATAAACAAACAAAGTACATGCACTTGAATCTGAGTCAGGGTCTGCTTCTGGGGAAATTCAAGCAAAGACCACCTGTTACACAGCCCCGTGGATACTCAGGTCATGCCATCCACTGTTCCCCATTTACTTACACATCTGCATTTCCATGCCCTTCGTATCTATTCAGGGCCATATGGAGGAGATCTTCCTCAGCCCCTTTTGAGATTCTGCTTAGAGAAAGGACCCAGGTACAGAGGGAGAGCTCCTTTATTTTCTTTTAAAAGCTTATTTTTAGGGCTCCTAGGTGACTGAATCAGTTGAACATCTGACTTCTGCCCAGGTCATGATCTTGCAGTTCATGAGTTCGAGCCCCACGTTGGGCTCTGTACTGACAGCTTGGAGCCTAAAGCCTGCTTCGGATTCTGTGTCTCCCTCACCCTCTGCCTCTACCCTGCTTGTGCTCTGTCTCTCTCTCTCTCAAAAATAAATAAACATTTAAAAAATAATGAAAATAGTTTATTTTTAAGTAATCCTTATATCCATCATGGGACTTGAACTCACAACCCCAAGATCAAGGGTCACATGCTCTTCCAACTGAGCCAGCCAGGCATCCCAGGGAGAGCTCCTTAATGCTTGATGTGTCCTGTACATAACTGTATCACATCTTACTCCAAACCCCCTCCATTTTCCTTCTGCTTATCTGTCTCTTGGAAACTCCTTTGATCAAAGTTTCCAAACTGTGGGGCACCATAGGAGAATTTTACACTGTACATGATACACAGATATGGCATAAAATCATGCTGAGTCACTAGACGCTGTCACAGAAAACTTTTCCATTTTCACTCTTTGGATCGCTTGCTTTCGGCCTGATTTTAACATTATCTAACCGTTGGCCATTTACCTTTCTAACAAGGAGAAAGTGGGCCTTGGGCTATGGGCCATCAGTAGGCCATGATAGCTAGCTAAAATTTACCAGCATAGTTTTGTTTTCCTGCATCTATTTTTCATGATTACCTTCCATTAGCACTAGGGGCACTGGCTACTTATCTGCAGGAGTGTGGTATAAACTTTCTTTTAATATAAGTAAATATCTTTAAGTTTAAAAAAAAGTGAGTCGACTGAAAGAAAAAAAAATAATGTTACTAATTGTGGTGGGAGCACACCTGATCTGGCAGACACTGAGAGGGAGGACTTTGAGAGAAGACTGGTCGAACTTCATTAGAGCAGGGCTCCTCAAGCCCCACAGCTGCATCTCATTCCACCCAGCACCATCTGTGCGTGTGCTGCAGGGCCACGAACGACAGAGTGGGGTGTCCAAGCCACCCCTTGGGGCAGACTTTTTTGATCATTCAAATAACCAACGTCACTGTGCCCACAAGAGCTCCCAAATATCCAGGCAGTGATGATAGACTACTTGAAATTGACATCCCTCCAGGTTCCATTACATGGTGGCTGTGCCTTAAGGAAGCATCCTGGGGGATCAGAAGTGAGTCAGCAATGGTGAAGTGAGGTAACAAGTGAACCTTCTTTTTCATCTTTGCTTCTGACCAGAAACTTTGGTTAATGGAGGTCTATAACTCAGTTAACGTTCTCCTTAATTTTTATAAGCAGCTGTTATTCCCCAAGCCCCTCCCTTTGTTTTCTAAGGAAGATGATAAGTAAGGATTAATAATATGCACAAATTTCACTTTAGAAAAAGTTTTAGGTATTGCAAAACATTTCATACTACAAAGAAGTATTGGTCATGCATGCACACATTCTAAATAATAATAGAAATAAAACAAATGCATGTTGGGGCATCTGGGTGGCTCAGTCAGTTAAGTGTCTGACTTCAGCTCAGGTCATGATCTTGCAGTTTGTGAATCTGAGCATCGCATCAGGCTCTGTGCTGACAGCTCAGAACCTGGATCCTGCTTTGAATTCTGTGTCTCCTTTTCTCTTGGTCCCTCTCCTGCTCATACTCTGTCTGTCTCTCTCTCAAAAATAAATAAACATTAAAAAACAATGCGTGTTTACCTGCTTCCTGCCTTACCAGCCCTTGAGTCCTGATTCGCGCCCCCAACCAATTGTATAAGTTTCTTTTTTTTAATATTTTATTTATTTTTGAGAGAGAGATAGAGACAGCATGAGCAGGAGAGGGTCAGAGAGAGAGGGAGACATAGAATCTGAAACAGTCTCCAGGCTCTGAGCTAGTTGTCAGCACAGAGCCCAATGTGGGGCTCGAACCCACGAACTGTGAGATCATGACCTGAGCTGAAGTCGGACACTTAACCGACTGAGCCACCCAGGTGCCCCAATTGTATCAGTTTCTACTCACGCCCCTAACAAAAGGAACTGCTGTCTTAAATTTTATGTTAATCATGTTCCCTTAATTTTTAGATATGCCTCATATCTCTATATGTACACCTATCTACTATGTGTATTGTAATTTGTGCCTATATTTGTATAAAAATTAATTAATATGTAATTTATATGTACTGTGTATGCTATTTATTTTTGCCTGTTTGGGAATTGTAAGCAACTATAATCATGCCACACTTGATCTTAGCCAAAAGGCCAAGAAGCAATGAAAATATAATTATCCCATATATATTCTTCCATAAGTGGCTCTTTGGGTCAACGTTGTTTCTGAAGGTTATCCATGTCAATGCAAATAGGCATTGATGAGCTATTTTGATGGCTATATAGCATTTTATCAAGTGAACATATGACAGTCTATTTATCATTTCTCTTCATTGACAGTGCTAGGTAATTGCCACAGATGAAGGCTCAGACTATAATTTCAGGAAGGCACAATGCTCCCCAAATTTTTCCCTCTCTCATGCACAAAATACTACCAGCAGGGGCGTGAGGCTTGGCCTCATGTTAGAAACAGGCTTTCACTGGAGGTAAGAGGTAAATGGATTAGGGAACTGAGAGCCAGAAGGAAAAAGACATCAAAGGAGAGGAGGAGCTTTAAGGAGGAAGGAAGAGACAAAAATGACTCCCAGAGAGAAAACAGACTCCCAGAGGTGAACTGTGTTTCCTGCAGGCACTTTAAGGAAGGCTTTCACTCTCATTGCCCACTTCCCCTACCACACAAACCCTCAGTGGAAGGGTCTACGTGAATATGGACGCTACGGAAGCATCCACCTCCGGGTCCACACGTGGGCTCCATGATTGCCAATCACCTTGCTAAATCCCCAAGAGAACCAAATTTCATGCCATGCTCCCCTAGAGGCTTCCCACTGATGTATTTTTAGATTCATCTTTTCCTTAGCCTTATGGGGCACCAATTAGCTGCTACACATCAAATGGTACAGAGTCCGTGAACCTTTTGTAACCTTTCGGCTAGTTTCCATGACGGAAATTCCCCACCCACAACTTCACTCTAAAGAGTGGAAATATTTAGAGGAAGTGATACTATTAATGGCTAAGCACCACCATGGGAAGTATCTTCCCCTAAAATCACAGTAGTAAGTCGGTGCCTCCCATAACACCATCACAACATGGCGTTAGCAAGTACAATATTCTCTTGGCACCTGTTTCTCTAGAGAGATGATGTACGGGTGCTTTGCATCACAAGAGAAATGAAACTTTGAGGAGGTAATGCTCTCTGGCTCTCCACCAGAGTGGAGAAATTAAGGTCAAAAGCTGTCGGATGTGGGGAGGAGCCTGGGTGGCTTAGCCCATTGAGTGCCCAACTCTTGATTTTGGCTCAGGACCCTAGGATTATGGGATTGAGGCCCATGTTGGGCTCTGTGCTGAGCATGGAGCCTGCTTAAGATTCTCTTTCTCTCCCTCTGCCCCTCTCCCCCACTTGTGCATTCTAGCTCTCTCTCTAAAATAAAAAAAAAAAAACTTTTTTTAATAAAAAGGCAAGCTATCCAGGTTGTCCTTAGTCTGGCTTTGGTGACTGCAGGGCCTTGGTGGGTGAGAATGATTCAATAACATGTGTTGACTGATTCATTGAGAGAGTAAATGAGTAAGGCACACTGAATTAGCCAGAGTTCTTTAGAAAAATAGAGCCAATAGCATGTGAATATATGCGTAATGATACAGAGAACTTTCTTTTAAGGAATTGGCTTATGCTTCTATGGAAGTTGGCAAGCTCCTCAGAGACCCAAGGAAGAGCTAAAGTTGCAGCTGAGTGTGAAGGCAGAGTCTGCTGGCAGAATTCTTGCTCAGGAGAAATCAGTCTTTTTCTCTCAAGGCTTTCAACTGATTAGATGAGGCTCACCCACATTAGAGAGGGTGGTCTGTTTTACTCAGAGTCAACTAACTTGAATGTTCATTTTACCAAACAAGTAACGTCATAGAAACATCTAAAATAATGTTTGATCAAATATCCGGGTCTCTCGGCTTGGCCAAATTGACACATAAAATTAACAATCACAGATACCATATCTCATTTCAGAAAATAAGTTAGTAGTTATTTACTCAACATTAGTGAAGGGCCCCCTATGGGTGGACACTGTGCTAGGTGCTAACGATTCAACAGTGAAGCTGAGTAGACAATATCCCCATCTTTAAGGAATTCATACAGAAGTGATGGCTAGTAATTGAAATCACTTGTAAGATTTATGCCTACAAGAAACAATGCAAATACAACATGAGTCCATCAAATCCAATTTTCTTGACAATATGGTATTGGGATATGATAAGGTTGTGTCTTCATGGACTTCATCCATTATACAGCTTTTGAAAGTACATAGAATTCAGTTATAAATGACAGTGAGAATTAACAAACTGCATACAATTGTATTTAAAATAAAGTGGCCAAAGTATTTGGTACATAGTTATTACTTTTGCATATTTCTCTATTTTTATGGCAAGATGGATAAAAGAACCACTTAATAAAGGTGGCATGACTTCAGAAGCATTGATTTGGTAAGGCTCAGTTAGGACTGTTTGATAGTGTTTATTTCTTTGGTTGCTTTAAGTTATTTACTCTATTGGCCTCTGTTTTCATTGTGCTTTGGGTATTTTGTCTGAAGCAAGGGCAGGCATTAGAAGTAAAGGGATTAGTTCATATTATTTAGAACTGAGAATCCAGTTTTTAATTTAAGATTTTTTAAATATTTATTTTGAGAGAGAGAGAGAGCATGCTCATGCAAGTGGGGGGAAGGACAGAGAAAGATTGAGAGAGAGAGAGGGGCGCCTGGGTGGCTTAGTCGGTTAAGCGTCCGACTTTCGCTTAGGTCATGATCTCGCGGTTCGTGGGTTCGAGCCCCGCGTCGGGCTCTGTGCTGACTGCCAGCTCAGAGCCTGGAGCCCGTTTCAGTCTGTGACTCCCTCTCTCTCTGACCCTCCCCTGCTCACGCTGTCTCTCTCTCTCTCCTAGAAATAAATAAAACATTTAAAAAAAAAATTGAGAGAGAGAATCCTAAGCAGGCTCCATGCTGTCAACACAGAGCCTGATGCAGGGCACAATCCCATGAACCATGAGATCATAACCTGAGCCAAAATCAAGAGTCAGACTCTCAACCTCCTGAATTCCCCAGGCACCCTGCTAATCCATTTTTTAAAGGTGGTGAGGTTATCTGTGCCTGCTTCCTAACTGCTACATGTGGCCCTGGCATATTGAGGGCCACATGCACAACTTATGCTCTAAGAGCATTGGTATTTTACTAGGATATTCAAGGGCCACAAGCTAGGGCTCATAATCCTATCCAAGTACCCTTGTGCCCTTTCTAGCCCTCACCAAAAACTTTGATTGGTGTACTTCAGAGAGTGGAATTTTACTAAAGAAAGCATCATGACAGTTTATCGCTGGTTATCTCCACCCCTCGCAGGAAGCTTACACTTAAGTTGAGAAGAAAAATACATTTGTTTTCAAATCAAAAATCACATTAAAAAAAAAAAACACAAAATGGCCTCCTTGATGTTCCCCTCAAAGGGCCAATTATGCACCCAACACAGGTGTAGTAAATACCTAAGTGTGTATTTGTTTATTTTCTATTTACTCCCCTGGACTTAGTTTTGTTCACTGCTGTATCTCTGGCATTGGTAGGTGCATAATAAGTATCAGTTGGATGGATAAACAAAGGAGTGAGTGAGGGAATGACCAAGTGAGTGTTAGAGGCCAGTGCCACCATGCAGGAGAAGAGCTCTTTAAGTCAGGAAGCCTGCTCAGGAGAGCTGGGGCTCATATGGCTGGCATTGCAGAATGGGAAAGATCTAGAAAAGCACAAGGAGATCATGAGGTGGGAAGAAAAGGTGGTCTGAGCAGAGGAGCAAGGTGGCTGGGCACTGGTGCACTTCTGAGGAACAACCTGGTCCCTTTGACTTGTGTGCAGGTAGGGGGAGGGCAGAGGCAGAAGCCACCCCCCTCACACACTGAAAGAATGGGGGGCAGGCCGGATTGTCCCTTGTGAAGGGCCAGGAGCCCACCCTCTTGGACTGTGCACGCTATAGGCAGAGACAGACTTTTCCTCAGGAAAGCGAATTTGGATCTGCTCCAGTATCTGAATAACAACCTGATTGAAAAACAGACTTCAACTCAATATAGCAGAGCAAAGAGTATTTTTGGCCTGAGCAGTTTTCAGAGAAAATGTGGCTGGCTGCTTGCTTCGGCCATAGGAAAACTTCAGGAAATCTTTCGTGTGATGCCTTACTCTAAGCAGGCCCGTGATTGGCCCTCCTGGGTAACTGCCAGCAAAATTTAACAGTAAAATGTCTATTTCACATTAACTGTGAAAATAACAAGGTGTTGCATGGAGACAAGAGTTTTTACATACAGGAGCTAATACCCGCAGCAGTTATTCCTTCAATACCCACTTGGAGAAGTGTTGGCCTTATCTATGTCTTATTTTCTCTCTGCTGAATAATTAATTTCTTAACAGCATGGAAGAGCTACCTGACCCAACACTATTTGACTTCAGCCTTCTATGTGTTTCTTTCATTTTGCAGTTCTAAAATGTGGTTGTGCTTGATATTGAAAGTGTGAACACTGTCCAAACATCCACCAAGATTGTGGGGGGGTTTTTTGTTTATTTAAAAAAATTTTTAAGTTTATTTATTTTGAGAGGTGCAGAGAGGGGAGAGAAGGAGGGGGAGAGAGAGAATCCCAAGCAGGCTCTCCACTGTCAGCATGGAGCCCGACACAGGACTCAAACTCACGAACCATGAGATCATGACCTGAGTCGAAATCAAGAGTCAGATGCTTCACTGACTGAGTCACCTAGGCACCCCTATGCTACTGTTAAAAAATATAAAGGTGATCTATACCACAAAGATATGAAAAGATGTGAACTAAATCCAAAGCAACAGATATGATAGAACATAGAAGATTAGCCTATTTTTAATAAAATGAGGATTATTATCTATCTTCTTGTAAAAAACAACAACAACAGGGATCGTCAGAGTTCGGGAAATGAGCAGATCCAAGAAGCTGGATAACCAGTGGAATACTTAAGAGGGTAGCTCTGGATCCAAAAGACTTGGGTTCGAATCCCACCTCTACTTCTTTCCTGCTGTGTGGTCTTGAAGAGGTTACCACTGTACCTTTCTGTTTCTCCATTTCTCATCTACAGAAGGGAGGTAAGAGCAGCTAACACCTCACTTGGTGTTTTTTATTGAGTCAGTACATGGGCTTGAGTGTTCTATGAGTCAATATACTCAAAACTCTTAGAGCTGTGTCTGACACATTAAGTGCTCAGTACATACTAACTATGAGGGAGAAGAGGAGGAGAGAGAATAAGTTTTCATAAAAGAGAAGGGGCCTAAAGAATGAACAGAGTTTGACAAGAGAAGAATCCCAGAAGAGAAGAATGTGCAGAAACAAAACCCAGACACTTCTAGGATGAAAGAAATAATCCAATTAACTTCATCTCCACCTCTGTAAGGAAGGTCAGAATGGTATTTCATTACCTACATGATAAACGTGAGCTCACAGGTATAAGTATTGAGATGAAATATAAGGAGGATATACGTTGTCCTCATGTAGACCAGCATGCATATCCGTCACCAGTCAACAAATATTTATGGAGTCCCTGCAGAGTGCTGAGCTATGACGGGAATAATACCAACAGGCCTTGCCAGCATGGGACTTTTTTGAAGTGGGCTGAAAGCCAGAAAACTATCAGATGATTTCTTTCATTGTATCTTGATTTGTAACATACCCAAGTGTTTTAGTAGTTACCTCAGTGTGACTCAAATAGGAAAAAAACATCACTGTACTTACCTTTTTAGAGAGATAGACAACCCTTGAATTTCTGGTCTTGTGAGGAATCCCAGGAACTGATCAATGAACTAATGTTTATTTTATCTGTAAGTTAAACAGATCCCCCATTGCTTTGCCTTCTACGTTGAAAATCTTTCTCCATCTGTTCGGATTCCTAGTTATCCTCCATCCCTATCTCTCCTTCTCAACTTGCAAGTAGCCCTGTGGACCCAGGGGAGAAGCAGCTACCTGGTGACACACAATAAGTTTTAAGCAGCCCCTTGGTCGTTGAACTGGGCGACATTGGCAATCACCTTATCACCCTCACCCAGTAAAATAAATGCAAGTGAGTCCCTGAAACACAGGCTTTTGCTTACTACCCCTGACCACACTGAAGAGGCCTTGTGAGGCCCAAGATCCAGGCTTACACATCTCTGAGGGTGCAGACAGGGAGGCCAGGCATTTCAGAGCTCTGCAGGATTTATTTGCAAGGGGTGCTGTGTGGAAGGTGCCAAAACAGCTAGTAGCTAAATTTAAGAAATTACAGTAATTAATTGGTCCAAAGGGGTATCATTCAATCTTAGGATCGCATTGCCAAGAATTGAGCTGGGGAGTTTGGTCTCCAGGGAAGAGTTAAAGATCAGACAGGAACCATTACAAAAATTTCCACTGAAAAATAAGTTCCTTGTAAGAGAAGCTGACAGACTTGCTAATTGCAGCTTACTCTAAACTTAATGACAGTCTGTATGCAGCATTTGTGAAGAAAGCACAGAGTGTTTGAATGATGGGGAGCAGAGGTGGGGGGTTGGAGTGGGGGATGGGGGTGGAAGGCTCTGAGGAGATGAATCTGAATCTAACAGGCATGATGAGTGCCTTAGAATAATGATCCATCAGAGTGAACTGCTTGGGAAGTGACTCAAATGTGATTTCTCCAAGATTCTTACCAACAGCAAAGATTGATAAAACACATTTGTGCTGCTGTGTTTTTAGAAGATCAACCATATAATAACTGTAGCAGGCACATCATGCTACGCTGCTTAAATCTCAAACATTTCCTTGATGTAGAATGATCACAATAGAAAGGAATGTTATTTTTATCCAGTCATTGGTAAGGCTGTTGACTTCCTTAATCCGAGAAACTAAATCACTGGCTACTTGAGAAACTCTGACCAAGTCTTAATTGATGCCCAATCCCATTTTCAGACTGCTGCGTGTGGTTTTTACCAGACCAACCCAGGAGGAAGGATTAAGCTGCTACAATGAGGAAAAGCTAATATTTTGATTGGTCATACAAGTGAGTTTATTGCAATATCCTTTCCATTTGTAATTTAGCATTATAAAGCTCTACTCTTGAGGTTACCCTCCCTTCTGAATGCTCGGTACAGTGAAAACTAGGTTTTTATTTCACATTTGATTTTTCTCTTTAGTCTTGGTGATAGCTAATATTATTGGGGCAAAACATTCATAGCTAACATTTAGGTACTAATTTACAGTTCAGTCAGCACATTGACCTGTATCATCATATCCAGTGTGTACTGTGGTCCTGGGAGCATTATTATATCTCCCACTCTATCAATAATGAAACTGAAATAGAGGTAGAATCGGTGAGGTAACTTATGCAAAATTGGGCAGTTGAGCAACAGACATAGCTAGGACTGAAACCTGGGTTTTTTGACTGAGTCATTGGCTTAAAAGAGTTTAATCCATGGTCAGGCCACTCCTCGCAGTGAATCCTGACAGTGTACATGCTTTTGTTGTGAAGACATTGATTTTTCTTAGGTAAAAAGATGCTTGGTTTCAAGATAGGAGGTTTTTATTTTTATATCCACCTCTTCCATACTGCTTATATTGTGCTGACCGGCAAGCGCCAAGATTTCCCATGGGAAAATCTATTGTACAGGTAGATCCATCTCCTTCTTTTGGAACTTGTTGTGACCAAGTTCTCTTTCCAATTGTCTAATATCCATGGGCTCCTTCCAATTTTACCTTATCAAAAAGTACTCACAGGGAAGGATTTGATCTCATTGATTTAGATTTCGGCATCGCCAAGCCGCTACTCACCCGCCATTTACATTTTTAGTCATATTTCTTCTTACAAAATAAATTTGTTTCCCTACTAAAAGGGATTTAGAGGCAGAGATGGAGAAGACGAGGCTTTACATCAAGGGCATCTTCCATTACCATCCAAGATCTGCCATGTAGGTGGACTGAGCTTAAGCCAACTCAGCTCTACGTAGGACATCTTGATCTATCAATTAAGGCAACATAGCAACTTGCCATACATTGCTCTGATGTATAACAAACAGGCATTTAACAGAAAAAGTGGTTTTTCTCTGAAAGCAGTGCAAGAGTAAGTCTGTGGAATGCTAAGGTCATTCCGTTTCCTCAGTGGAAAGAGACTGGGTGTTTCTGCATTAACTAGAGGGGTTGAAACGTAGGAAGGGGTGATTGAGAAATAATTTTAGCACCAGAATGTTAAATATTCTGTTGGCAAGACCATGTGTTCCCATCTGGGGGACAGGTGGCTGAAAATAGGGTTACCCTAATGAAAGGGGCTCAACCCAAGCTGCCCAGTCCCTCTCCTGCTTCCGCCTCAATTCTCCTAAACACCCCACACTGCTGACTTTATCACCACAGTGTCCAGCCCCTCCAAGCTGGACCAAAGGAGAGAGAAGAGGCAAGGAAAGAGGAGAGAAAGCATAGAGGCTCCACTTGGCATATAAATAAAGGGTCTTGTTATAAATATTTTTGTTTAAAAAATACTCATGGGGCACCTGGATGGCTCAGTTGGTAAAGGGTCTGATTCTGGCTCAGGTCATGATCTTGCAGTTTATGAGCTCAAGCTCCACATTGGGCTGTCTGCTGTTAATACTGTGCCCATTTCAGATTTTCTGTTCCCTATCTCTCTGCCCCTCCCCTGCTTGTGCTCTCTCGCTCTCTTACGCTTTCTCTCAAATATAAAATAAACCTTTAAAAAGAAAGTCATTGAGTTGCATACCATTCCCCTTCCTTTTCCTTCCTTGCTTACTTCTTGGAGACATTCTACTTGTCATTGGGCTATAGGAAATGTATGGTAGCTTTCTTGGGTAGCAGGTGGAAGGGATAGAGGGATGGTGCACAATAATATGATATAGTTTCATCGAGCATTTAGTATGTTTTGAGCAAACCTCCTTTGACTTACAATCACACAATGAGGAAGGTGTTATTATTGTAAGTTTAAAGGCTCCACAGGGGAAAACAAGGCCTCTGTAGCTATTCTGCCTGGGTTCAAACCCTGATGGTGCCATGTACCTGCTGTGCGACCTTATTTACTTAACCTCTCCATGAAACTACTTCCTCACCTTTAAAACGGAGATGATAATAATCTCACGGGTCCCCAAGCCCACCCCCCATTTGATGACTCACAAGGGGGACTCAGACGACTCAACATAGAGTCATATCCACAGCTAAGACCTATTATGTCCAATGGAATCAAACTGAAATCAGCAAAAGGAAAAGTACATGGGACAAAATCCATAGGAAACCAGGCACAAGCTACCAAGAATCCTTTTCCAGAGAAGTCACACAGGATAGGCTTAATTCCACCAGCAATGAGTCGTTACAGGTATGAAATGGTGTCTACCAGGGAAGCTCGTCAGATACTCAAGGCTAGAGTTTTGACTGAAGGGTGATCACTTCGGCATCCTCTGTCTGGCACATACCAAAATTTCAAACTTCAGAAAGGGAGCAGGCGTTAGCACAAACCACGTTGTTTGTACAGTTAGCTACAGTAAATAAATATTATCAGGGAATGGTGGAAACCTCTCTGAAATCCAACTTCCCTGATGCCAGCCAAGAGCCAACCCTTCAAGCAGGGCTTTCTAAGGATAGCAGCCCCAGACCTGCTGTGTTAACTCTTCTCTGTACCTCATCTCGTTGCACTATTGTGAATTTAGATGAAGTAATACACATCCTGTGCTTACAACAGTGTCCTTTTTTTAGTTTATTTATTTTAGAGAGAAGTGAGTAGGATAGGGGCAAAGAGAAAGGGAGAGAGAGAATCCTAAGCCAGTCCCCCACTGTCAGCAAGGAGCCCAATGCAGGGTTCGAACACATGAATCTTGAGATAATGCCCTGAACTGAAATCAAGAGTCAGATGCTTAACTGACTGAGCCACCTAGCCTCCCCACACACAGTGCCTTATACTTGGGAAGCCCTAAACACATTTTTAGCCATTACTATTAAATGGGAAAAAAATTACTAAGCTTTAGAATGACTATGAAACCAAGATTGTTCCACTGGGAATCTGAATTCACATCTACCTGACTAAAAAACACCCATGCATCTATTCACTTTATTCTAGAGTAAGCAAAAGAGTATCCTTCAAACCCCAGCTAGAAATGGAGATGGTAGGTCCCTCCCTTCTCAGGCTCACAGAAGCTGGAGTCCTGAAGTATAGCTGACTGTTTTGAAGACATGATTTCCTCAAACGGCACGCAATGTCACACTATGATGCAGAACCCTCATTGGTCAAGCATATTCGTAGCGTCTAGTACTTAAATGTCCCAAATGGGCATAGTTTTGACTTACCACAGTCTTTCCCTCTTACTCAATTAAGTATGCTTTGTTATGCTCCTCATTTTTTCAGGATATGTATTTATAATGTTCTAAGAATTTTTTTATGACATCTAGGTGGTGAATCTTCACATGACAATTGAAATCATCCAATTGTAAATCACTTTCAGGCTTCCACAAATTCTGGCAAAGCAATTTCTCCCATTCACCCCCTCCCAATGTTAACTAATTAATCACGACTTTACATCACAGAATTCCCTCTACTTCATCATTCTCCAGGTTTTCATGTCTTTGGCTCTGTCAACAGGATGAGCAGGAGAGTATCCCCCAGCTGGCTGTGAATGCAGTGTAGACAGCTGTGGCACAAGTTAATTCAGCTGGACTAGAGAAATCTCTTAATGAAAGAGTCCCTTAATTGAGAGGGATGTTTTAGTAAAACAAAACAAAACAAAACAGGATTTGGAAATTGGTAGAGCTAGCTGAATCCTTTGAATTCTGCCTCGATAGATTCTATGAGAGAAACTTTGTAAGGAAGGAATTTTAAGTTAAAAAAATGCACTATCAATGGATATTGCCATATCATCATAGAGTATGATGAAACCAAGAGTCTTGGCACAATAGTTTATTTCAACATTAGGACAGTTTTTATGCATTTGTCTCTTCCAATAAATGAAGCTTTTGTAAATGTCTTAGTCATTTCTGTCCCTTATAAAGCTTTGCATAGAAATGATACATGGTGAATGGTCAGTAAAGGTCTGTTCCTTTAACATTCAATTTCTAATGTCTTGCCATTTATTAAAAGAGGTTCACCTTGGACTTGGTGGTTTATGACATATCCCAAGTGTGTGGGTGTGTATTTCCTGGATGACTATCGTCAACCCAGTGCCAAACTTTGACACCTACACAATCGCCCCCTCCAGTGAGAAAAGCGAGCAAGAGAAGGAAACTAAAATGAAAGAATAATGTGACTGGGGTTGTTTGATTTCGTAATTTGAAGACTAAATCATGGGATCCAGAAAAAATAAGAAGTGAAGTTCAGAGAACACCGAGGTCAAAGTATTCATTGTGGCTCTGGTTACTGATAGTTGGGTGCAAGGGTGCTACTGAAGGACTTAAGACATGCAGAGGAGAAGGGAGAGGTAGAGCACCCAAAGCAGGACAAGAGATGAAATGGAAGACTGTTAGCACATGACTGTTCATTAAGACTTCATTTTTCTTCCTATACAATCCCTCAACTCTTCCTTGAATATCTGTGTCTTTGCCATTGCCCAGACTAATTTCTCCTTTCTGCCCGTGTATCAGACTTACCTCACATATTCTCTCTTTCTTGACATATTTTCTTGAATGTTCCAGCCCCTAGCCTTTGGTGCTTTCTCCCTCCTCCAAATGTATAGCTACCCTTGTTAATATTAGATATTGCTCTTTAGAGTCACATTTAGATTATGTAATATCTAATATACATATATTAAGTATATATGAATGTATACTTGGATAATATATATGCATGTATGCATATATAATTAGATCATATATATAATTATCAGTGGAGGTTATATATTTATATATAAATATATTGTTATATATTTATGTGCACATATATTTATGTGCATATATAATTAGATCATATATAATTATCAGTGGAGGTTATATATTTATATATAAATATATTGTTATATATTTATGTGCACATATATGCATATATAGTTAGATTGCATATATAATTATCAATGGAGATTATACATATTTATATATATAAATTTTTTGCTATACTTGGAAGTTTCTTTTTTTAACAGCAACAAAAGATTCTTTAATGAAATCTCTTCCTAAAATTGACATTATGAATCTTTGATTATAACACTTAATTATCATGTATGAAACAAAGTACCTCACTTTTACATCATTAATTTTTACAGTGATTTAAATCCACATGATGGGTTTTTTTCCTTCTTTTTAGATTTGGAAATTTCTTTTTAACTGAAGTATAGTGGACACACAATGTTCCCCTATGTTTCTTAACAAAAACTTACAGGGTTTTTGCTTTCTCATCGGCAACCCGCATTTCTTAACCATCTACTGTGTAGAGGGTAAAAAGAAGGTACCGTCCAAGGTTTGGTTAGACTCTAACCAGGATCCCCTTTCCTGCACTCCTACCACAATGGTACCACTGTCCAAGCACAAAAGTGTCCTTCAGCAAAACCCAAAACCAAGCTTGCTAGAGGTGGTTTTCTTTTTTCCAGATCAAGCAGCTTAATTCAGGAGACCATGCCTCCACTCCTTCACTGAATAAGGCTTGAGTACCCCAAAAGTAAATGGCAGTAAGAAAAAGTGCCTCATGTGTGTACACACAAACAAGCTAACACATGGTAGGATTTGCCCAGTCTCTCAACTTTGAGTAGGAAACTGTGCTATGCACCCTTTCCGTTCCTGTCATAATGCTCTCCTCTTGAAAGATGTCAGCTTCTCACAAAAGGCACACACAGACAAGGGGTGGTACCCTTTCCTGGCCAAGCAGTGACCACACCATTTTAATTTGTGAGGACTGTTTCACTTTCTCTTCTTCCCCAGACTCTTTACATTATTAGCAGACTCTCAGTCCTGTTCTCCTTTGGTTGCTATTTTACTGATCTCTGGTGTGTTTTGTAGTTTAACCCTTTCTCACATGTGATGTCCTCTTTACCCTGGATGAAGGGTTTCTTTTGCCTTGATGTCTCCTTACTTCGCTATTGGGTGGTCCTGGAGACTGAAGCTTCTTCCAGCAGCAGTTCCTGGGAAGCAGAGAATTTGGAGCTGGAAAGGACTACTGTCACCCTGCTCGGTGACACGCTGGCAACTGAAGCCTGCAGAATCCTAGCACATGATGGGCAGTTTTGTTATGACTTTCACACCCATCTCTGCTGATAGAAGAGCATCCTCCTTTGGTCATGATATAGGCAAGACTTTCAGAAAATTATTTCATAAGGCCCTTTCTTCCCCACACTGCTTCAAGATGTGGTTTGTCCCTCAGGGGCAGGAGACACATCTCAGGGGAATATGTATCTGAAAACAAAATGGTGCACCAACATGGTAAGCTCTCTCAACTGGAGATCTTCATGACAAAGTGGGTGTTTAACAGATTGGGTGCCAACTTTATATGATAGATCTTTCTAAAGCCTGGGGTCAACAACATGTGGCAACTTATGTGGAATATTTGGGATATTATGAAAGAGAACATTTTTCAACTCTGCCTAACAATGGTTGAAGCAGCTCTTGAGAAACCGCTGTAATGACAACCAAGCATCAACACCGAGGATTATGTCCAAAAGGACATGAGGTAAAAGTCAAGTTCACACAGTGAGAGGAACTTATGAGATAACTTTGAACTGGCTTATATGTAGTTATCTCTTCAATGTGAATTTTTACAAAAAATTAACTCACCAATATGGACTATTATGAAATACAGACAGTCGGGCACTTGTTCTGTAGAGTCTATTGGGTATGTCTTCATGCTGCCAGACCATTAGGTAGAAACTTCCTCCACCCTCTTCCTCAGAGAAATCTGAACATGGCCAGTGACTTCTTAGAGTCTCAAGCAAGGGCTCCTTTGCTTCTGGGTTGCAAGGATAAACAGGCTTTATTGGAAACTTCAATGTACCTCTCCATAGAGATACATGTGTATTTCCTTCTCCCTGTGCTCCTCCACCCCCATCCCAAATGAAATCCTTGCTGGCTTTCTTCCTGTAACTCATCTGATTTAGGGTGCTGAAGACTTGTCTTCCCACATATCAGGAGCTTTGTATTCTCTCTGTTATATACAGAAGCCCACTCAAGTCCCTCTAAGCTTTACAAACTTGTGTATCTCTTACAAAATATTTGATCCTGACCCATCTTAAAAAAGATGGACTTTGAGGAATGCTAGTTCCCCTGGCAGTGGTAATATGCATCATTAAGCCAAGATATTTTTGCCTTCTCACTCTGTTGCCTGCAATGGTGTGAACTTGACTTCTTCTTATTTGAATCTCTTCAGTCTCTTTGAATGTTGGGAGTTGTTTTCAATTTCTCCTTGCAACACCCTTCCCGGACCATCACACATACACACTTTGTGAAGTGAAAAATGATCAACGTCCCGATTCAAAGTCAAGAGGCACTTATGAAGATTGACATGCAGGCCGCGTTTCGTCCCTCCTCCCACGGCCCTGCCCACTACCACCCACCACCGTGTTTCTGAAAGCCTACTAGAAAAATACCCCATTTCCCTCTGGACTGACCTGACGCTTCAAAGGGAGGGTCAAAATGTTTTCAGTCCTCAATTTCATTTATTATTATCTAACATGATATCTTCCTGTCAGCCAGGTTCAGAGGTGTTTCCCGAAACACAAATGTCATTGCAACAGCAAAAAGGTTTTGGAGACTTCCAGAGCACACACACATAGCCAAGTCAGACCAGTTAGCACCAGAGAACAGTTCCAAGCTGGCAAACATTTCTGCCACCGTGGCACTGGGGGAAAGGCAGTGTTCCTGTCATGCTGTTGGCATTGTGGAATAGCAGAGTGATTGCTCCTTTTAGTCGCTGACTAGTCACCTCTGGAGCTGAGGCCCGCATGGACCCCTTGGGTAATGGACAGAGAAGGCTGATGTTGTTCACTGCCACAGACTGGGCCATTTAGCCAGGCTGATGTAGTGCCGATCTAGAAGGGATTATTTCTCCATAATTACATGCTTGATCAAAAGCAAACCCTGTTTCCAGGGAGGAGCTGGGATGGTCCTCTGTTTCCTGCATTTGGGGCACATCTCTTGTTTTCTGGGGTAACTAGATGGTACCCCAACTAAACAACTATCTGAAATATTATCATGGTAGTGGGAGTCTGAAATAAAGAGAAGGAATCTTTAAATCCGATTATTATTACTATTTGTGTTGTTCTGGGTGCTGTTTCTTATTTGAAGCAGTTACGTACAAGTTACAAAGCCACTTAAACACCATCTGAACGTTCCTGCAGAATTTGGACAGTGTACTCCCGTATTTAGCAGCTAATAATGGTCAGTGGCTTTCTTTTTTTTTTTTTTCTTCCCAAACTTTGTTTGGGGTGTGTCTGGGTTGAGGTCTGGATGGTGGTCACATGTAGGTCTCTTTAGTACAAGAAACATTTCTTATACTAATGAAGATGGGTGGGAAGATGGTGCCAAATGGCCCACAGTTGTTCCAGCACCAACGGAGAAGAAACACAAGCCGAAGGAGGCAGGCATGATTCGCACCCCCGACACCTCCCCCGCCACCACAGCCTGAGCAGGGATTGGAGCAGTCGTTCTTGAGCTTCCAACATAATGACAAGTTTACCCCCAGAAATGAAAGAGTTACAGCAACAGAATATGTTTAGGTAATGTCCTGGCAAATCAGTTTAAAGATTTAAATATAACGACATATTAACATTTAAATATAAGCTGAAGCAAGACAGAGAGGAGCTGGTGGGTGAAAAAGCAAATCTGCCGGCCTTAGAGAAAGAGAGTGACAGACAAGCAAAATGGAGTCTTGGGGAGAGTCCAATGTGCATGGCTGGAGGCCCCAGGACAGAATGTGGCAGTGACCTCATTGTATTTAGCACAAAGCCCCTAAATCCCAGAGCAGGAAATCCTGTTGTTCCCCACCCTGTGCTCAGCGGAGGTCCCATGAGGCAATGTTCCTTAGATAACCAACAGAAGTCGTCCTTACATGCTAAGGGGGATAAGTCACAATATTCTTTGGAAAGTGGTGGGAAGGTCATTGTCATTGAGGCCAATAATACATTTATCCACACATTGTTTCATCAATAATTCACCTAGTACTATGCTTGGGGGATGTGAGAGGGGGATGTTACAATGATTATGAACATGTAAGAGACCAGAGAAGACACTCCACTAAGCTTATTGTGGTCTACAATGATGGTGCCTACCTGGGCGCATCAGAAATGCAAAGTGCCTGGTCCTGCCCTAGCCTTACTTGAAACAGAACCCCTGCCGGTGGGGTCCATCTAGCTGTTTGAACAAGTCCTCCTGATGCATGGAAAGTTAAAGATGCAATGGAAACAGTACCTCAAATAACGATGTGTCTTGGCCATTTGTGAGGTGTGTGGAAAGTGATTTATTATTAATGATAGTTAACATACCAACATTGGTGAATAATTTATATATATGTCACCTGCAAAGATTTTAAAAAATACAGATCTCTGGCCCCGCCTGATTCTGGCTGAGTTGGAATCTCTGGGTGTGGTGGCCAAGAATGTATGTCATTTTAAAGTTCCCCAGGTGACTGCTATGATCAGCCAGGTGCAGGAACTATGGTCTATAAGAGCCATTTGCCCTGTAACAAAGAATATTAAAGTGGAATTCTAAAGGGTGGTCCTCCAAAGAGCAGGTTTCCCTTATCCCCAACAAATCTTAGGCAGACTCTGATTTTTAAAAAATTTTGTTTTAGGAAGAGAGAGAGAGCATTAGAAGGGGACAGAGGGAGAAAGGAAGAGAGGAAGAGGGAGAGAGAGAGAAGAGAGAGAATCTTAAGTAGACTCCACACTCAGCACAGAGTCTAACAGGGGGCTCAATCCCACAACCCTGGGATCATAACTGAGCAGAAATCAAGAGTTGAAAGCTCCACTGACTGAGCCACCCAGGTGTCCCAGGCAGACTGTAATTATTTTTAAGCATACAGAGGAGAGATTTCACTGACCAAAGCAGAAGAGATCGCTTGCCACCCTATTTCCTTTTCCAGTGACTACTGTATCCCATTATGAAAACCTGGAGCTCCCCCAAAATATGCCATGATGGACCATCCAGGTTTGTCCAGGGCCAAGGTAGTTCTGGGAATGGGAGACTCTCAATTTCAAAACAGAGACAGTACCACCGGACAAACTAGGACAAGTTGATAGCCCTAGGTCAGAGCCCAGATGAAACCCACACTTCTTGCCTTTAGCATGGTCATTTGATGTCATATTACTACAAGAAGAATTCAGATTGCTGCGTTTTTTTTTTAAACTTTGTTTTATTTCCTAATTCCAGAAGGATTTAAAAGAGTAATACCATTATTTTCCATTTGGAAATACTATTAAGTTCTTTAAAGTGCTCTCAAAGCTATTCCTATGTTCACATCTGTTCCTTAGAAGCCCTTGGATCCAATATGCCATACATTACATCTTGTATATTCTGTCTTCTACATATTTTGGTGGCATTTGCTGTGGTCCTATTTTGCCTTGCTGAGGTCTGTTTATTAGTCAGAACTCTTTAGTTTTCCAAGAAACTTAACTTCTAGTGGCCTAAGAAGACTAGAATGTATTGGTTCACATAACAAAAAAGGGCCTTAGGCACAGCTAGATTAAGGGGCTCAGTCTCAGCAGGACTCTCTCCCTCCATTCCTGAGATCACTCAGAGAAGCTCTTCCCACATGGTACCAAGATGGCTCCCAGCAGCTCCCAGTGCACACTCTCTTCTCTCTGCAGCCCAGTTGACTGCATCTGGTTCTCAATAGCTTTTTGAAAAGACTGTAGGATGGACTCCTAAACCAATTACTGTTGGGCCAGGATAACGGAATACCCTAACTGGCTGTAGCATGGGCACGCACCTGCCCTTAACAGCAGGAACTGAGAAGAGAAAAAGTGAGTCCCCAAAGAAACATCAGAACATGGTTCCAGAAGCAAGGGAAGCACATATGCTAGCCAAATGAAAGTCCACTGTAGTCTTAACCTGAGCCAAGAGCCCCTACACCCCCATCAGATCTGATTACCCCATCAACAGTGTGTCAACTGGTTTCCTCCATCCCATTCCCAGCTCAGATCTGAGAACGGTTTTACATGAAACATCATGCTGCATGAGTCCAAGACCATCATCATAGGTTCTAATTTTTAAGACCTTTACAACATTTGGCTGAAGCTCACAGCAGCCTCCAAGCCAAGGGGACTCTATCAAGATAGTGGAGAGCCTTGGGGCGCCTGGGTGGCTTAGTCGGTTAAGTGACCGACTTTCGTTTAAGTCATGATCTCGTGGTTGGTGGGTTCGAGCCCCGCGTCGGGCTCTGTGCTGACTGCCAGCTCAGAGCCTGGAGCCTGTTTCAGAGTCTGTGACTCCATCTCTCTCTGACCCTCCCCTGCTCACGCTGTCTCTCTCTCTCTCCTAGAAATAAATAAAAAACATTAAAAAGTAAAAAAAAAAAGATAGTGGAGAGCCTTTTGCTGGGCTTCCAAATTTGGAGCTTCTGAAAGTTGGGAGCTGTGACTCATACCCCTGTGCCCTGTCTGGCCCCACGTCTTCCACCTGGGTCTGTGACATGTGACAATTCCTTTCTTCAATGTGGCCCATAGAAAAGGAATAAATAGACCAGAGCTCTTTCTTTTTCTTCCTTCCTTTCTTCCTGTAATTCATACTCAGGCCAGCTCAGCTTTGTTCAAACCACATTTAACACTGCCCTGCAAGTTCTGACATGGTGGCTTGCTTTATACCTTTAGTCCTCTGTTAAGCTAGGAGTGAAGCTTTAGCCTGTGGCTCAATTTTACTCTGTCAACCTTATCCCTTGATAAGCTGAAATTGTAGACTCAATTGGCACCAAAATGCCAGCCCTCTTGAGACATATGAATTGTGGCCATTTTGACCTTCATTTCAGACCTTCTCTACTTTTACAAGTTGCTTTGTCTTATTCATTAGCAGGGTGGTGCTTTGACTTTTAAGTGGCTCTTTTTTCCTTCTGGATCTGACTAAACCTACTCCATTCTACTCATTTTATTTCACAAATAATTGCATAATATATCCCAAACTTGGGTACAGAACTTGTCAATTCTGAAGTGGGGTTTAAGAGTGTATATTTCATAAGAGTGGTTGGGTGGCTCAGTCAGTTAAGTGTCTGACTTTGGCTCAGGTCATGATCTCACGTTTCGTCAGTTTGAGCCCCATATTGGGCTCTGCACTGACAGCTCAGAGCCTGAAACCTGCTTTAGATTCCGTGTCTCTCTCTGTCTCTGCCCTTCCCTTGCTTATGCTCTGTTTCTCTCTCTCTCAAAAATAAATAAACATTAAAAAATTAAAGAATGTTCATTTCACAAATTAATGAACCTGTCAGTCAAGTGGACTCTATCTAGCAATGGGGCCAGGGTCCCAGTTTCCTGTGGCTGCTGTAACAAAGGATCATAAACCAGGTGACTTAAAATAGCAGATATGCATTCTGATCACAGTTTTGGAGACCAGATGTCTGAAATCAAGGTATTGGCCATACTTAATTCAAAACCTCTTTGGGAGGACCCTTCCTTGCCTTTTCCAGTTCTTATAGTCGCAGCTTCCTAAGCTTGTGATGGCAAAACTCCAATCTCTCTCTGTCTTCACAGACTGTCTTCTGTGTCTATGTCTCCAAATGGTGTTCTTCTCTTATCAGGACAACAGTCATGTTGGATGAGACTCCACCCCAATGACCTCATTTTAGCTTGATCAAATCTGCAAAAATCTAATTTCCAAATTAGGCCGCATTCACAGGTAATTGGGGATTGGGACTCAACATACTTCCTCCTACACCCAGGATAGGTGGGAAACGCAGAACTCAATCCATAATAGGCCTGAAAGAGATAAAAAGAGAAAAACAAGGGACAGAAAAATGACTCTGATTTTAGGCAAACGAAAAGGAAAGCCTCATTTCTCAGAGGCTGTTTGCCCAGAAAAAGCTTATGACCCCTGATAGGAACAGCCAAGATGGAGGGAAGGGTGCCTAATGATGGAGGTAATGGCTAAAAGGAAAGGGGTCCCCTTGAGAGCAAAGAGCACATACCTGTGCTCTAGGGCCTACTGAATGGATTGCACATTTTTATTACATTGGAACTTCAAATAGCTCTACCAAATGATTGCTGATATCCTCATCTAAGAGACGGGAAAACTGAAGCTCTACATAAAGCAGTAGCCCAGGGCATTCAGCTATGGGTGGAAGAGCCAGATCATCGTTGTCATTACCATTGTTTTTTTATTGTTAATAGCCATCAGTTCTTGCAAGCCTGTGCCCCCTTTGTATGGAGGACATTACCCAAATGAATTCAGATCTTCATAGTTCTGAAGGATAGATACTGTCAGTGTTATACAGATGAAGAAATCAGTGCTCAGACAGGCTAGGTCACTTGCGTGAAAGTCCCACAAGTATTAATCAGCTGAACCAAATTGCAAACTCAGGTCCTCCTGACTCTGAAGATTGTTCTTACCATTATGCCATGTTGCCAGGGAAGAGCTATGGCATTCCTTTTAAGATTTACCTAGCCTCAGAGAAAGACACTGCAAGAAGAAACCGAATACTTATAAGTGAAGTTTAACAACAACAACAAAAAAAGCACCAAAGGAAGAGTACATTTGTGGGGCAACAGGCAAGAGTGAGGAGAAAGTGGTGAACCAAATGACTGACAGTGGGAGAGTTAGCTAATGAAAGAAGAAATGCCAGAGATTGAGTATTGGAAGACAAAGCAACTGGACTCAGTGTCTGTGTCAATCTTTTTGCTGACACTAGGAGAGGACTTATCTGCTTCATCTGTGCCCAGATGGCTGACTGAACATCTTTTGGTATAGACAACTCATTTAAAGAGACAAGAGGAGAAAAACTGGGCTTCCCAAGCTCCAAGTTTCCAAGGAGAAGCTCTTCTATGTCGATGTTAACAAGTCTTCAGCTTGTTAACCCTGAAGAGGAGGAAATGTGGGATGCAAGTGGGCTAAGAAAAAGCCTTCCAGTATTGAGACCACTGCAGGTGGAAGAGCAAGTGGACCAGCGAGGTCAGAATCAGGCTCTTGTTCCTGGAGTCCCTATTTGGTCTCCACGTGAACACACATTTTGTTAACAAATTGACCTGCCTCACAGCAGAATGAACTGTCTGCCAGGGGGACCACTGAAGAAAACTTAGAACTCACCGTGCTGCTTAAAACCCTCAGAGCCACCTTATCATCTCTGGAATGAAGTCCTACTTTCCTACCTCCTTCACAAGGACCAGAAGGATCCTCCTGATCTGGCGCCTGCTTACTGGCCCAGCCTCACCTGCCACCGCTCCCCACCTGGGCCTTCCAACCACAGCAGGGGACTCCTGGTAGCCATCTAAATGGGCAACAAGCTCGGTCACATCACTTTGATCTTGCCTGGTCTTCTCCGACTCCTTCACCTTGCCTTTTCCATCTCTCCTTTTCTTCTTTCAACCTCTTTTCCTTTCTGGTCTCTCTGCCCTGCACATTCTATAAACTACCTAGAACTTCTTCCCTCCCCTCTACCTTTCGATTTTCTTTTGGCTTACTCCTTTTCTTCCTTCAAGACTCAACCTCTTCTGAAAGGACTTTTCTGATTCCCCCACCTTGGGTGACGTTCCGTCCATGAACCTGAGCATTCAGCTTCACTGTATTTATCTGTGCATCCCAACCGCTTATCGTCCTGTCTTCTTTTCTCCGCGGGGTTAGCCGCAGTGGCCAGTTCAACACCTTGGTCATACTCATTCCAGTACCCACTCCAGCATCTGGCCCAGAGTAGGTGATCTATAGGCATAGTGACTGATGGGTGACATTGAGGGAGGCCAGACCCACTAACCTCTAAGTTCCCATTTACTCCAAAAGTCTGAGTCTCCCACAGTTAGTCATAGAGAGAAAATTGCCAAAGCCAGATGACATGACTTCTGTTTGGGGTTGCCTAGGTCCACCTGGTCTTTGTAGTTTGTAATCAGAGAAACCAAACCAAGAGAAAAACGTAGTTTTGATGAGGCAAGAGTTGAAAAACAACTAGTTGTGTAAAGATGATGGTAACCTCTGAGACCATCTTTGGTCTGTCCAAATCACCTGAGACTTTGCATGCTTGTGTGTATGGGCCTAGAAGACAATCATCAAAACTAGGATAGGGGTGTTTAAAAGCCCCTTCTCCCTCAAAGGTATTGCCTCTAGAGGTCAGCCTGATAGCTGAAATCCTTACCTTAAATGATTTTTCCTTAAGATTGCATTTACTTGAAGAGACTGAATATAAATGGAAAAATATTACCTTGATGTAACCCTTAAAGCCATTAACAGCCAACTGTAAGTGAGTTTATTTTGTAGATGAAACTGTGTTGCCCAGACTAGCTCCTGAAGAGCTGTGAACCATTTACTTCTAAATATTTCTAGTGTGATCTTCTCAGTTTACAAGGTCGGGTAAGACTTTTAGTTTGTATACCATCTGTTATCTCTTTCGAATCTAGAGATACCCTGAGCTAGATAAATTGGGAGTTTCATCACAGGTTTACAAAGAAAGAAACTGAATCTCAGAAAGAAGTGATTTGCCCAGTTGCAGCTCATAAAGATGAAAGTGGCCTGGTGTCCCCATCTTTGTCTCCACAGTGACCCTCCTCACATTGTACTTCCCAGCTCTGTTCCTTTGGTGTAGCAGGGTGTGCCCTGTACTGAAGCTGGGAGGTGGAGGTGGGGTTGTGCTGCGCAGGGCAGGCTGGCTAAAATATGCCCTGGTGGCCCCTTAACCCAAAAGGAGATCGTGAAGGGCAAGGGGAAGGGATAGAGGCATGGAAATGCAGTTGTGAAGATGGGGAATAGAAAAGAGTGGTTGACCCTTCACGACTCAGCTTTGGGTCAGCCCTGACTGAGTAGCTCTGGGCTCTGAAGCTGGCTGAGTATGGGCTTTCACAGAGAAAAAAAAAAGGGTTTTCACACCTTCTCTACACAAAGACCCAAGAGCTGGGACCCTACTGAGCACAAGCTGCTTTCTGCAGAAGCTAATGGTTGAGTGATCAAAGCAAGTGGAGGAGTCTCGAAAAGCTGAGGTGCGAGCTGCTCAGTGAGCAAACAGGCCAGATCCCCTCTGCAACACCAGTGTCCCAGCCCTAACCTGTTCCTTAAGGAGAGTCACCCCAGCCACAAACAGAAGCTGTAGGGAGCCAAGCCCTCTCTGCCTGCAAATTCTAATATGTGCATCACAATAAGATTGATTCTACCAAGTAAACAGAAGGTATTTGAACTCACATGGGGGTCCCTGAGCCTTCTTAAGACCACACAACAAAAGCGAACCACAGACATTTGCTTCTTTAATAAAGAGCACTGCTGTTTCACTGGGTCCTTAACCGTTAACTGGTCCCCTCATTCTTTCATCCTTTAAAGGCCGTCCCCATCATTAAATAGAAGAATAGGGCGGGAGAGTCTACTCCATCAATATGCAGTACAGGAAAAAAAGCCTTCTATGTAATATAAAAAATGCATGTTATATTAACGGGCATGTTTATTCATTCAATGAACATTTATTGAGCACTTTTCGTGTGCCAGACAGTATCTTCGGTCCTGGAAAAGATGGGCAAGGCCCCTGCTCTCATGGAACTTATATTTTAACGATGAAGACACAAATAAGCCAAATAAATAAACAGACATACTAGATTATGTCAGAGAGTGGGGAGTGCCATAAGGAAGCTGAAGACGGGTGATGCAGTGTAGGAGACACTTTAGACACGGAGGTCTCAGAAGCCATAACCCTGGAGAGCTGGGGTCTGAGCCTTAAGGCAGAGAGCACGTGCAGAAGTCATGTTTGAAAAGCAACGAGAGGCCAATGGGGCCGGAAGGCCTGAGCCAGGGGAAGTGGTACGAGATGAGCTGGGAGATTGGTTATGCCCTCATCCATCACGCTGGCTTGGGCCTTTTGATCTTACATAAAAATACCTTTCAGTAGTGCTGCTTTCTTTAGTACTGTGTCGGTACTGTGTTGGTATTTACAACCAATGCATCATGCATTGTGCACTTTCTACTCTGAAAGAAATCTTCTACACCTGTTTGTGGGGTTGAAAAGAAGATAATCTCTCCTTCAGAAAACCTCTTTGGAAACTTGGCAGCTGGGGACAGGGGACTAAGAGCAGATCTGAAGTTCACTGGGAAATGAAGCCATCATCCTCTGTGGCTGTGACAGTAGGAGAGAGAGACAGACTCTCACTGAATGTACATAGCTAAAGTTGGCAAAAGGAAGAGTCTCCTGTAAGGTCTCCAAATGCAGCGCATGCACACACACACACACACACACACACACACACACACACACACACCTGCTGTCTTGGTACTTGGCTCTCCATCACATCCCTGCTGTCCTGCATCAGGATAACTCCATACATAAGTAATATGAGACCCTGAAATTCCCTCTTGCTATCCAGAGTGCACACTATCAAAATGAGTCACAAATGTCATGGCTTCTTGTTACTCAGTTTTCTTGTCTTGGTTTTAAAGCACCCATCTTTGGTTTGGTTTCAAAGCACATCATCTTCTCCACCTCCCATCTCCTTCCCCCAGCAATGTCCTGTCAAATCTTAAATATTCCCGTGGTGGATTTCTTCACTTTCCTCCCTTCCTCGGTATCTTCATGTTTATTTTCACTCCCACTCTTACCCTCTTCCCATCCTGCCTCACCTTGGTCCCCCTTTCCAGGCCCCCTTCCTGGTCACCCTATCCAGACAAAATCTCTTCCAAAATACTTTCTTCTTTGTTTTGTTTTTTTTAATATTTTTATTTATTTCTAGGAGACAGAGAGAGAGACAGCGTGAGCAGGGGAGGGTCAGAGAGAGAGGGAGATACAGACTGTGAAATAGGCTCCAGGCTCTGAGCTGGCAGTCAGCACAGAGCCCGACGCGGGGCTCGAACCCACGAACCGCGAGATCATGACCTAAACGAAAGTCGAACGCGCAACCGACTAAGCCACCCAGGCGCCCCAATACTTTCTTCTTTGATATCTTCTCTAGTGCCACAAGAATGTCCTCAGATTCCTTTTCTTTCTATTGAAAGGGCTGCCTCCTGGGACTTAAAATTCTAGCAGTCAGAAGGACACAGAATGAGAGGTTTGAGTACTCCCCTCAGCTCCCCACTGAGTCCCAATCCCCAGTTTCTTTGAGTATTAACTCTCTAATGGGAACACGGACAGGAATAGGGGAAAGTTAGGGGATAAAAAAGAAGAGAAGAAATGTGTTGCTATTGTTCAATGGTAAGAATAAACAAACTAGGAGACAAGGTAATTATTTTCTGAACTTTGGAGCTAGAGAGACTGATGTTAATGTTGGGGTGGGTAAAGGAGGTGCCAAATTGGCCAACACCCAGGCAGAATGTGGCCACATGCCGGAATGTGTGCTATTTGATCTAATTTCAGGGGCAATAAGCACACAATGAAAATGGAGTTAGCCTTAGAGGAGGTGGTACTGAGGTCACACCTGTCAGAGCCTCCAGATGGCTCTGCATATTGGAATATTATTTTATCAAATATGACATAAACATACCCTTACCTGAATTTAGGAATCCAATTTTGTGTAAACCCCCTTCTAAACTTTAGTCTACCTTGATGGAGGTCTCTCTCTTCAAAGTAAATATCTTCAATAAGGTGGATAGGAAGAGACCTAGGTGGATTTTTCTCACTTGTCTGAAATTTGAGGCTAAATGAGGTGTCTTAGTCTTTGGAATTGAGCTCAAATTCATATTATGCTATTATGTCCATTACAAGTCAGCACTTGTTGGTAGCCAGAGATGGGACAGGCCCAGCTGTCACAAGATCAAGATACTTAGGAGAGTTATACTTACCCTGAAAACAAACAAGTAAACAAAAAAGAAAGAAACCTTGAGGTGGTGTGGGTCTTGGGATGACATATATCAGGCCACCTCTGTCCCTGGCTACTACAACCTCACCCCTCCCACTTGTTATCCTAACTTCCTGGTCATATACTTCTCTATCTTCTAGTGGGTAAAGTACAGAAAAACATCTGAGGTTATATTTGTTGTAAACATCCCTAGTTATCTGAGAGCCCAGGTCAAGTATCTCACATGACATGCCAACTCTTACACGTGTATCTAGCCCATGTGTAATACCTTATTATGTTTCTTACCTTCTTGCTTTGAGTTAGACTAAAATAATAGTGTTTTGAGTTTCATGACATACTAGTATAGCATTAGTTTAGCTTATGTGTGCAATCTTACTTTTTTTTTTTCCTAAATGTTTAATTTATTTTTGAGAGAGAGATAGAGACAGTGAGAGCAGGGGAAGGTCAGAGAGAGAGGGAGACACAGAATCTGAAGCAGCTCCAGGCTCTGAGCTGTCAGCCCAGAGCCCGATGTGGGGCTCGAACCCAAGAACCGTGAGAACATGACCTGAGCTGGAGTCGGACGCTTAACCGACTGAGCCACCCAGGTGCCCCTATGCAATCTTACTTTTAATACCAGTAAAGAAAGTCAACTCATTCCTTCATTTATTAATATGTTGATTCATTTAGTCATTCATGTAGCATTTATTGAGCAGGTATTATGTGCCCTGTGCTGTTGTTGACAATGTTCAGCAATGAAAGAAATGAGAAAATTAATTGTTCATCTGGCAGCTACATTCTAGAAGGGAGGATAAGACAAGATAAATAAAATGTAGAGTATCAACTATACTTCAATAAAAATATTAAATTAAATTAAAATTTAAAAACGTGGGGTGCCTGGGTGGCTCAGTCAGATAAGTGTCTGACTTGGTTCAGGTCATGATCTCGTGATTTGTGGGTTGGAGCCCCATGTCTGGCTCCGTGCCGACAACTTAGAGCCTGGAGTCTGCTTCAGATTCTGTGTCTCCCTCGGTCCCTTCCCCGCTCACACACACTCTCCCTCTCTCTCAAAAATAAACATAGTGTGTGGCGCCTGGATGGCTTAGTCGGTTAAGCGTCCGACTTTCGCTTAGGTCATGATCTCGCAGTTGGTGGGTTCGAGCCCCGCGTGGGGCTCTGTGCTGACTGCCAGCTCAGAGCCTGGAGCCTGTTTCAGAGTCTGTGACTCCCTCTCTCTCTGACCCTCCCCTGCTCACGCTGTCTCTCTCTCTCTCTCTCTCCTAGAAATAAATAAAAACATTAAAAAAAAATAAACATAGTGATACATACTAGGAAGAAAGCTAACGAAAGGGAGCAGTGGCGTACAGTTTTAAATAGGGTGCTCAGGGCAACGCTCAGAGAGAAGGTAACTTAACATTTTTTTTTAACCCACCTTCTTAAGATATAATTTATTTGCTGTAAAATTCACACATTTAGAATATACAAATTGATGTCTTTTGACTAGTATATACATCTACCATCTAATCAAGCTATAGGAAATTTCTATACTTCTAGAAAGTTACCACTTATATTTTTAGAGACAATCTCATACTCCCACCCCAAGATACCACAGATATTATTTATATCACTATTTTTTCCTACTTTTAGAATGTAATATAAATGGAATCATATGGCATGAAACCTGTTTTCTTTTTAATGTTTTTCATGTTTATTTATTTATTTTGAGATAGTGCATGAAAGCAGGGAAGGGGCAGAGAGAGAGGGAGAGAAAGAATCTCAAATAGGCTCTGCACTCGCAGTGCAGAGCCAGATGCAGGGCTTGAACTCACAAACTGGGAGATCATGTCCTGAACCAAAATCAAGAGTTGGACACTTAACGGACTGAGCCACCCTGACACGCCTAGCATGACATCCTCTGTATGTGACTTCTTTGAGTAAGCCTAATCCATGTTATTTCACTTATTAGTAGTTACTATTTCTTATTACTATTGGTCCATTGTATGAATATGCCACAACTACCTTATTCAATTATTTATTATTTCTGTTACTTTTCATTCTTTCTATACTTTCCATCTGGTATTATTTCCCTATGGACTAAAGGACATCCTTTAGTATCTCTTGCAGTTCAGGTGTGCTGGTGATTAATTTTCAGATTTTGTTTGTCTAAACTGCCTTTTTTTTTTACCTTTGATTTTGAAGGATATTTCTGTTCAATATAGAATTCTGGATGGACATAATTTTTCAGCCAACATTTTAAGGATGTTGTTTTATTGTCTTCTAGACTCTACTGTTTCTGATGAAAAATTAACAATTCTTAACTTTGTGTTAGCATATGTAATGTGTCTTTTTCTCTGACTGCTTTCAAGATTTTGTCTTTGTTTAGTGTTCTGTAGTTTGACTATGATGTACCTATGTGGTGCCATTTTATCTTAATTCTTCCTGACTTCTTGGATTTATAACTCATTAAAAAAATGGGAAAGTCTTGGCCACTATTTCTTCAGATATTTCTTTCTGTTCTCACTTTCTTTTTCTGGGACACCTATAACACATGTGTTAAACTATTTGAAACTGTTCTACAGGTTGCCAATCTGCTGTTCATTTTTTGTTAATATTTTTTCTCTCTTTGATAATTTCTACTGATCTGTCTCCAACCTCACTGAATCTTTCTTCTACAATCTCAAGTCCCTCAGTGAGTGACTCACATTAGATCTTGCATAATTCTAAATTTTCCATGTGGTTCTTTTTATGGTTTCCATTTCTCTCCTAAGATTCCTTATTTATTCACTCACTGGAATCTTTTTAAAAAATTAATATATGTTTAATTCTTTGACTATATATTATAAAACATGTATACTTTAAAGCCTTTATCTACTAAGTCCAACATTTGGTCCATTGTAGAATCAGTTTCTTTTGACTACTTTTATTTTTTATTGTGGATGACATGATCCTGATTAGTTTGTGTTTTTGCATGTCTATTGATTTATGATTGACTACTGGACACTGTGAATTTTACACGGTAGAGTCTCGAGATCAGCTTTGCTCAGTGGAATTTCCTGAATCAAGGAAAATGTTCTATGTCTTCACTTTGCAATAGGGTAGTATTGAATACTTGAGCATGACTGAACAACTGAATTAAAAAATTTTTAGTATTTATTTATTCTCAAAAGACAGAGAGAGTGAGCAGGGGAAGGACAGAGAGAGAGGGAGACAGAGGATCCAAGCAGGCTCTGCACCGTTAGCACAGAGTCTTACATGGGTCTCAAACTCCCAAAGTCAGATGCTTAACTGACTGAGTCACCCAGGTGTCCCTGAAGAACTGAATTTCAAATTTCACTTAATTTTTGTTAACTTAAATGTAAATACTCACACATTTACCCCAAGAACTGCTCAACCTTTATTATATTTGCTTCAACATCAAGCCCGTAGTTTCTGGTATGTGGTAAGCCTTGGATGGTTTGCACATGTACAATCCAACTCTTAGCCATGAACTCAAGGAGGATCTGTACACAGATATCCATAGACTTCTAGGGCCTTCTTGCTACACAGATTTCAGTTGGCTTGAACTCTGACCACTGCCTCTTCAGCTCAGGAGGACTAATGTGCTCACTCAAATTCAGCTCTCTGAGTAGACAGCTGAAAAACTGTGGGGCTCACTTCATGCTCCTTTCTGTCAGGTACTGAAGTCTCATGCTGTTTATTTTCCATTATCTGAACATCATCTTACTTCACATATCTTGTCCAGTTTCCTAATTATTTACAGGCAATGAGCTAGTTTGAAATCAATTACCCCATCGTGGTCAGGAGCCCAAGAAATTTTCTTTAAAGTAACAATTTGAAGGAGATGAGGACTATTTGTGGGGAAAGACAGTTTCAGAGAGAAGGAAAAACCAATGAGAAGGGCTGTGAGGCAAATGCACACTGACTTCTTAGGAGAACAGCAAGGAAGCAAGTTGGCTGGAGTACAGTGGACGAAGGAGAAAGTAGAATATAGGAGCAGAGAAGCCGTGAGATGAGAAAAGGACTGATGTAACCCAATAGGCCATTATGAGGACTCTCGCTATTACTCTTGTGAAATGGAAGCCATTGAGAAGTTTTGGGTCCAAGAACTAATTTGGGTGAGCACAGGATCAACTGTCTATTGAGAATAAATCTTTAGGGCAAACACAAGGGAATAAGGGAAAAGACAAGAAGCTCCATTGGAAGACCAGTGAAACAATCAACTGACTAAACTTGCAAATGAATTAAAACTCTATATTATACAAGTCTGGTGGACAGATTTTTGTCAATTTTGTAGAATTTAGGGCTCATTAAGAGATAGACGTCTTAGGGTCTAAGACTACATCATCTATAGCCAAATTAGCTGTATGACTTTAGGCAAGTGGCTTAAAATGTCTCTATTTCTACAAAGTGGAAATAATAATATCACATAAAGTATACTAAGACAATTAAATTAGATAATTCATGTCTGTGACTTACATGTATTAAGTGAGAGTTCCATAAGTGATAACTACTACTCTCTGATAATTTGAATGTGTGATTATCATTTCTTCACTCAAGAGACATTGGCTGATTCCCTGCTCTGTAAGTGAGAAGTACAGTTCTGGTCCTAAAGGCATATGTGCAGCTTAATGAAGGAAACTGGCATGGAAACAAATATCTTAAAACAACACTGAAGGCAATAAAACCCAAGTAGAGATACATGTTTTCAGATCGTTAATAAAGAGGGAAACGTACTCATTCCATTGGGGGATCTTTGAAGACTTCAGGGAGACAGTCAGACTTTGAAGGATGAAAGGGATGGATACTCTGGAAAGGAATGGAATGTTTATCGTGCACATGTGCTGCCTGGCCTATTTGAAAGTCACAGACCCACAGGGGATGAGGTTTCATGTAAGTTATGGCTTCTGAAGGTCACTTGAATCTTGGCTACAGTTAATGTTTTAAAGAGCTTCTTAGACTCAATGTGAAAAATAATAAGTTAGGAATGGCCATTATCCCCTTAAGTTCACATTCAGAATCAACCATACAAAGTAGGACATGGTTATACTACGAATGAAAGACTTTATTAACTTATTTTAGGAAAACAGATGAAAAATGAAAGAAGAGTCTTATAGAACCAGAAACATTATCATTTATCCCTGTGAGAATTTAGGTAAGGTTCCAAAAAATGCAAGCAGAGAGAACTCAGGTGAGTCCTGAAATCCCAGTGCAGTAGCATGGGTCACAGGAAGGAAATGGACACATTACTCAAAGGTTTTGATTAATTCATATGGCCTCACATTTCATCTGGCCCAACATGTATCCAAGTGAGCCTTTCTAGCACAGCCCACAGGAGGAGAAAAATTGGATGACGTAGGACCTAGAAGGCCAGTATGGGCCAGTCCCACACCAAAGAAAAGCTGCTTTGTGTTGGAGACATGTGTATAAAACATAAGGAAAGTCAGCCTTTCCCAGAGTTTAAAGCATATTTAACAAACTCTGGTGGCAAAAAGAGTATCCATCTCTTTAATGGGGTAAGAGCAGTGGACAGGATCAGCCCTGCCTGGGCTGTGAAGAGAACTTTGGGAATGCTTCATATTTATATTGATTAAGAAAAGTCAGCTAGAAATTTATTAAGAACAGGCAGAAAATATCTATCAAAGAAATACCATGCAGTCATCAAAAAGAATGAGGCATGTTTGTATATTCTAATAATAACATGGTAAAATCAAGGCAGACTGGTGTTTACAGTGTATGGCCACTTACATAAAAAAATGAAATATACATATGGATAGACATGAAAAAGGTCGCCTCTGGGGAGGGGGAGTGAATGGCAGGGGCCAACAGGAAGCAGAAGACTTATCGTTTGGTCTATCCTGTGTCTTTTGAATTTAGTTCTATATATACCTAAATTCAGACAACTTGTTTTCCTCAGTTGAGAAAATTAAAAAGTATAGGGTAAAGGAAAATAATGCCCACAATTTAATTGTCAAAACAGCTAGAATAGGATCTTCTTTTTCTTATATGCAAAAGGAGCCATAACCATGACAGATGCTGGCCAGCACAATGGTAGTTCAATAGAGGACATTTAGGATATCGTCCGCCTCTCTGATATTTCATTCAAGGGCCCCTGGGTATATTCATTAACCAGAATCACTGTTTAAAAAAATACCACAAACTGAGTGGCTTAACAAGAGAAGTTTATTATCTCACAGTTCTGGAGGCTTATAGTCTGAGACCAAGATGTCCATGGGGCTTGTTCCTTTGGAGAGCTCTAGGGAAGAATCTATACCTCCCCCTTAACTTCTGGTGGTTTGCTGGCAATTCTTGGCAATTCTTGGCATATAGAAGCACCATCCTGATCTCCATCTTCATTTTCATGTAGCGCTCTCCATGTGCGCGTGTGTGTGTGTGTGTGTGTGTGTGGGTGGGTGGGTGTGTGTGTCTTTGTCCAAATTTCCCCTTTTCCCAAAGATATTATATTGGATTAGTCATAATGGATTAGGGGGTCCACCCGAATGACCTCACTTTAACTTAACAAATTACATCTACAACAACCCTATTTCCAGATAAGGTCACATTCAGAGGCATTGGAGGTTTAGGACCTCGACATATGAATTTTGTGGGGGCACAATTCAACCCACAACACCAAATAACATTTCACTTATTCAGAATTATATTGCTCACAGAGGGGAAGTATTTTGTAGTGTGTCTTTAAGGCACAGCTAATGGGATACATCCCCCAAATGGAGAAAGTGGATAAATGCCGGCATAAATTTGAATACCTTAAAATTTGGGCATGCCTTACCCTCATTTGAGGAAAGAGAGAGTCTAAAGTCAGTTAACTAAAAGTCACAACCTCTACAGCCAGAGCAGGAAATCAATAAAAATAAGTTCGGGTTCTTTCTCCTCCCCTCTCCGCATCCACACCAGCTAAGGGTATATTCACCCTGTAATGTCTGTGAAGCATTTACCCGTGTGTGACACTCCCCTAAGAGCGGATCGCAGAGGTGGCCAGAGACCCACTTGCCCTTCAGATGGAGAAAAGAGATGCATAACGTAATAATCATATCACTGTGGAAAATGCTAATGCGGAGACGTGAACAAGACAGAAACCCCCTAACTCTACCTGGAGATGCCGAGGAAGGCTTCCTGTGGGAAATGATGCAAGAGTTGAGTCTCCATAGTTGAGTCAGAGAGTAAATGATGTGGGTGAGGGCAGGGCAGAGGGGAGGAGGGAAGAGGGGAGTCTCAGGGGATTCGATGTTCAAAGCAGAAGGCCCAGACAGCCTTCTGGTGGCCCGGGATGGAGACATAGGAATTGGATTTGAACCTTGGGTGCACACAAGCTTCTGAACTGTTTTAATCTTTAGCCTGAGGATTTTGGACTCCTTTGTCCTACAGAATCCCCTGGAGGATTTGGGGGAGCCACTTGGATAGATTTCCTTTTCAGGAAGAACTTTGGGAAAAAGAGTGAATTAAGGGTGGGAGAGACTAACGACAGGGTGCCATGTAAGGAGAAATTTCTTGGTGAAAATCAAAAGAGCTATAAACTCTGGTAGAAGCAACAGGAATACAAAGTACAAGGAATACTTTGCATGTATCTTCATTTTCTTAGCATTTTGTAAGAATTTTTCAGATTATAAAAGTTAGGACGTGCTCAATGTAAAAATTTTGGAAAACTAATTATTAAGTGTAGATGGAATAAAATTAAAATGGCCCTTACTTCCACTCCAGGAATAAGCATTATTATCTTTATGTGTATATCCTATTAGATTCTTTTCAAAATCATACATACATATCCACACATGTAGTCATTTCCTCTGACTATTTTATAACCTGCTTTTCCCACTTTGTATATATCTCCCTCTTCCATGAAGTGACTGTACAACTTGATCTCTAATGGATATGCCGTATTTATTTAGCCAGACTTGAAAAGTGTTAGAGAATTCTAAATAGCAGCAGGAGGTGATTGATTGGCTGATGGGGTGTGAGGGGAAGGAGGAAAACCAGACAGTCCCACCTTTTAAGCTAAAGCCTTCCCCTCTTTGGCCATCCACTTGTTGTGGCCCAAAATGAAGGGTATGTGATGAGAAAGATACGGCAAAAGGACATGTGAGTATATGTTCCATTCGATCTCAACAGTGGTGAAAATAATCACCGTTCAGGGCATGCAGATACAACCCCATGTTCAGAAACTGCCAGAGCGTTCATTAAAGCAGATAAAATGGTCTGCAATGAAATCCTCAAAGGATGTGGTAGATAAAGCAAATGCACCCCTAAACACAGCTGCAGGCTACCCAAATCCCAGCCGCACTTGATGAGCAATCTCAGAGAAGCAAGCAGAGACAGCCTTCTCTGCCAGGAGGGGAAACTTCTCCAGGCTGTGTGGCCCTGGCCCGGCCTCTGCACCTGTCACTCACCTGATGTCTTCCCCACATCCTGGGAGGGTTTGTTTGTCTTGCGCGGTCTTTCCACAGCAAGAGGCGGAGGAGGAGTGGCTCTTTGCAAGAGAGGCATCTATGTAGGTGAGACACCCTAAGTCCAATGGAGGTGAATAATAAAGCTTATTCATTTCTGAAGAATGAAAAGGGGAGTTATTAGGAAATAAACAGACCAATTAACCCGGCCCTTCATGTTAGGCTCAGTTTGCTTTCCATTGTCTAATGCAACTCGCACACTCCTGAGCTGCTTTAGAAAAGGTTTCTGGTTGAAATACAATTTGTCTTTTGAAGGACTGGGAGCTGAAAGACAACCCTCTTCTAAGCTCATGGATGGAAAATAATGTATTCCATCACTTTCTGAGTGGGTTTTGTGTGTGTGTGTGTGGGGGGGGTTGGTTTATGACCAAGCCTCAGAATAAAATATAAATAATTTCCTCTCTTGCATCTGAGATGAACTTTCAGATGGAAAACTTTCCTTCCTTCCTCCCTCCTTCTCTCCCTTCTTTCCTTCTTCCCTTCTTTCATTCCTTCCTCCCTTCCTTGCCTGAAATGTATGAATTGTTTCTGTTTTCATTTTCTCTTTTCATTTTTTATTTTATGAGATTTAACTACATCTTTAATTTATGTGGAGCTGATATGAGGGAAGTATTAACTGCTCTAATAGCATTTATTCTGTCAAAGAGAAAATATGGGGTGCACCTATGTTGAAAAGGTCTCTATTATTTACAACTCACTGAAACTCACCCACTCCATCATTAAGCATTTACTAAGCTGCTATTACTTTTGTGCCTGGCACTGTGCTAGGCATTGGGGAAGCGAGGATGGCTGCATAATAGCACCACCCCCTGGCCTTCAGGATCTCACAGTTAAGTTGGGGGGTAATTTCAATAGGACACGATGTGTGCTACAATGAAGTTCAACATGGAGTGCAGAAGAGAATCTAATTCAAGGGCTGTTGAGGTTGTCACAGAGAAATTGCAAATGATTCTGAGGGAAGTGCATGTGCCAGAGGGTGGAGTTATAAGAGAACAGGGAGTATTTGGAGAACCAGAAAGATTCCCAGTGTGATGGGAGCAGAGGTGAGAGGTGTACATCTGGACAGGAGCTCACCTCTCCAGCCTGGAGGTAATGGAGACCATTGATGAATTTTAAGGATTTTAAAAAGGGGAATTATATGGTCAAATTCATACTCAGTGAAGAATGCTTTGAGCCAGTGTTCACTGCACCACTGCATATGAGTGACAACATCATCTCGTGCAGCTAAAAGCTGGAAATTTGATTGGAGATACTACCCCACAGGCCTGGTGATGGAAACATGAAGGTACCTCAGGGCTCTTGGGATGAGAAGAGATCAAGGACATTTCATAGATCTTATTGCTCTGCTTTTTCTCTTAGAGACAACACACATTACAAAGACCCTCCTATGCTGCTCACTATTACCAGCATTTTCCTTTTTAATCTTCTATCTTTCATCCTAAATGCTCATGAAAGACATGTTGCTTCATGGTCCAAATACAGGCCAATGACAAAGCGTTTCATGTTTGTTGACCCAATAATCAGCCATTACACTCTCAAGACTTAGAGTGGATCAGCTTAAAAACAGCTATTAGTGCATTTGAACTGCAGCCCCCCACCCCATATGTCTGGGCTTGCTGCTGCCACGGAGAAGCTCCCACCTCTACCCAGGGAGGTGTTTCTCAGCTTGTAAATGCTGTTGGTGTCAAACATGATTTAACTGCAAATCCAATTATGATGTTGAGCACATATGGCCATAGAAGATAAACCCAAGGGCTAGTGGCAAGATTGACCCAATGTTCCGCTTTGAATAATGGCACAGGGGTCATTATGGGAAAGACATGAAGCCCCTTTCTATGCTTATCTCAAGAAATTAGCTTTATAAACACTCTAGTTTTCTCTAATCAAGGATTCATTATGGAACTGCCATTTTCTATTTAAGTATCTTTTGAGCTCTTTATTTCTGCAGCCTTTGGCATTGGGATAAAAAGCTCTTAAATCACACACACACACCCAACTACTGCCACTACTATACTATATTAAGTAATTGCCATGGAATAAACGTTGTGTCCCTCCTGCCTAATCCTCAGTGTGATGGTACTAGGAGGTGGACCTTCAGAAGGTGATTAGGTCATGAAGGTGGAGTCCTCATGAATCGGATTAGTGTTCCTATAAAAGAGACCCCAGAAAGCTCCCCTGTCCTTTATAGCATGTAAGGACACAGTGAGAAGATGTCTATGAATCGGGAAGAGGGATCTCACTAGATACCAAATCTGCCTTGACCTTGGACTTCCCAGCCCCCATGACTGTGAGAAAGGCACCATTTTTGTTATTGATACCCCAATGGACGAGACAGAAATTGCTACTGAGAAGTGGGGTGCTGCTATAAGTTAAGCTAAAATGTGGAAGCTTTGGAACCAGGCAATGGGCAGAGGGTAGAGGAGTTTTGGGGTGCATGACAGAAAAAGCAAACATTGCCAAGAATAGGCCGTTAAGGGTGACTCTGGTGAGGGCTCAGAAAGAAAAGAGAACTGTAGAGAAGGCCTCGATCTTAGAAGACACCTAAGTAATTATGGACAGAATGTTAGTAGAAATGTGGTCATAAAGGCCATTCTAATGAGGTCTCCGGTGGAAATGAAGAATATGTTATTGGAAACTGGAAGAAAGGCCATCCTTGTTACCAACTGGCTGGATTGATTCAGCTGAACTGTGTTCTCGTTCTAGTGTTGTGAAACGTAGTACTAGTGAGCGATGGAATTAAATACTTAGTGGAAGCTATTTCGAAGCAAAGTGTTGAAGGTGCAGCTTGGCTCCTCCTGACTGCTTATAGTAAAATTTGAGAAGAGAGGAAAAAAAACTTAAAGATGAGATTGTTAAGCAAAAAGGAAGGAGGACTTAAAGATTTAGGAAATGCTCAGCCTATCTATACTGCAAAAAGATGAGGGCACTGGAGGTAGAGCCAAGGATTAGTTTGATAAGGTTAGCATGGAGCAGCGATCTCAGTGGAAGCCTGGGGCTGTTCTCTAAGACAATGAAGGGATGACTCTGAAGGCAATTCAGAGGTCACTGGGCCTATACTCCTACCACAGCCCCCAGGGGCAGAGTGATTTCAAAGGTTGGGGTCACCTCCCCCAAGAGAGAGCCCCAGACTTGGGCTGTATCCAGTGGAACCATGTAATGGACAAGGCCATGTGGAGAGAGCTGCTGGGCTCCAGCAGAAAGCCATGGTGGATCACAGCTTGGCAGAGAACTGTGGCAGAGACAGAGCTCTAGCTGGGAGCCATGAGGGGCTGTCCCACTGAGCTGTGGAGTGATGTTTCCATCCCAGTGGACTGAAAAGCAGAGCACTGAGCTGAAGAGTATTATCCTTGAGGCTTGAGGTTTAATACTGCTTGTCCTATTAGATTTGGGGCTTCCAAGGGACCTGACATCACCTTCTTTCCTGTTTCTCCATAGGAATGGCAATGTCTATCCTCTGACTGCCCTACCACTGTGTTTGCAAAGCACGAGACTTGTCTGATTTCACAGACTCACAACTAGAGAGGAATTTGCCCCAGGATAAATTTTACTTTCAGTCTTACCCATATCTGATTGAGAAGATATCAAGATAATACTTTGGACTTTAGACTTCTGAATTGCTGCTGGAATAAAGTTAAGGCTTTGCAGCTATTACAATAAACTGAAGGCATTTTATATACAATATATAAATTTCAGGAGAACAGGGGCAGAATGCTGAAGACTAAACGTTCGCCCCCTCCCCATTCATATACCGAAACCAAATCCCCAGTGTGATGGTATTTGGAGGTGAAGACTTTGGAAGGCTGTTAAGTCATGGGATGAAGCCCTCATGAATGGGATTAGAGAGACCCCAGAGAGATCTCTTGTCCCTTTCTCCATGTGGGGACATAGCAAGAATATGTCTCTGAGCCAAAATGAGGTTCTCACCAGATACCAAATCTACCAGTGATTTAATCTTGAACTTTCCAACTTCCAGGATTGTGACAAATAGCTTTCCGTTGTTTACAAGCACCCAGACTATGGTATTTTGTTATAATAACCTATGTGAACGAGGACAAAAGATTTCCTTTCACTACCTTCCCCTCCATACCCCTTTCTCCTCTGCCATGTTCAGGCAAACTAGAGATTTGTGAACAAGTCAGTACTTGCAACTATTCTCTGGATCATGCATCTCTCTCAACTTCTGTCTTTCTGAGCAGAGGAATTCTTGTTTTTTTTTTTATTTTTTTTATTTTTTTATTTTTAGCTCTTTTTATACCCAAATCCCCTATAACTTTGGTGGACTTACTCTTCCAGTTCATTCTCCATTGCTCCCCCATGGGAATCACCAAAACTGATGCCACCAGGAGCTCCAGCTTGAGCCCTGAGGAACATTTAAGAAGAGACAGTTTGGCTTGGTCCACTTTAATTTGGTTTAGTTAGGATTTTTCCCCAATCTCGAGAAATATGGCTAGATGTAGTTTACCCAGTGAGGTTGGTGACTCCTCTAGAAATTTTTACAGTGAGTACACAATATTCCATGTATGCAAATTGTACACAAGCTAGCCATGCAATGGATTATGTAAAAATAGGCCCTAAAACTCAACCTCCAAAGCAGGGCTAGATTAACTAGGAGGCATTTGCTTGCTTAAGGCACCAGCAAAACAAATGGCTTTGATGGACTTATCCAGAATTTTATAAGCAGATAAAAAAAAAAGTTGTGTTCTGTGGTTTTTGCATTACTTTTATTTGGGCTTACATATAGGGGGGAGACACCATATTATTTCAGTGTTTGGAGACTTGGTTTAAGAACTAAAGGCATGTAGGGGAGCAGGAAACAGGCTCATCTTTGTCATATATTTCTCTGTCTTTCCTGCTACCCTTTGGCACTGGCGTTCAAAGAACATGTGTCTGAATGGGAATGGAGAGTATTTGGCTTCTCTTCTCAACAGAATGCACATGATTACAGTGAGCAAAAGTTACTTTTGCTACCTCTAGCCCATGACTTCACATCCTCTGGTTTGCTTTATATATCTCCCTCTTGGTCTGCAGCGCAGTCTCATAGTGTCCCCTCCTTCAGGTCAGAGCTCTCAGTGCCCTGGATTCCTGTCAAAACATCTTCCAGGTCCAATAGTCATATTAAAAATCAGCACCAGTTCTTTATAAGTTAAAGGTCATCTCCCTTCCAGGGTAATGTCATATCAGTATCGGTCAAAGTCGTAGCTGAAGAAGGAATGTCTAATTGCGGAATTGTAATTATAAACTGGCAGAGTAGATCACTGGGTAGGGCAGGCTATCTCTCAGTGCTTCTGAGTTCTCATTATATGGACCTGCACTGTCCAGTATAGTAGTCGTTAACTGCATAGGAGAATTATAATTTAATTAATTAAAATTAAATAAAATTTAAAATTCAATTCCTTACTCACACTGGCCACCTTTCAAGTGCTAAATAACCACACGCATCTCATGGACACCATGCTGGACAGCACCAGTGTTAAACATTTCCATTATCTGAAAAGTTCCACTGGATAGTGCAAGTGTAGATAATTACTTTCTTGGCCTATGCAGAGGTGGTCTCCTCCTGCCCTGATGCACAACTTCTCAACCATGGCACCACCCACATTGTAGATTGCCTCCTTTTTTGTTGTGGGTGGCCACCCCTTACATTGTAGGGTGTTTAGAAGCACCTCTGGCCTCCATCCCCTACATTCTCGTAACACCCCTCTCCCACTCGTGACCATCAAAAATGTCTTGAGACGTTGCCAAATGTCCCCTCCTAGGGGACAAAACTGCTCCCGATTGAGAATGACTGCTCTAAAGTTGGCTGATGCTTTGGGGGAGCGGGAGACATCTGTCAGCACTCTTGTGAGCAAGAGAGGTTCAGGAAGTTGTGAGCTCTTAGAGGGTAGGGACTCTGCAGGGGGCAGTCCGTGCACATTTCAAGGCTCTTGAAACATTACAGATGAGAAGAATGTCAGAGTGTCGTTTATAGTCAAGAAAGATATTCTTCCCCTGGTCTTGGAAATTCCCCTGATGCTAAATTGTCATGTGTTTCAAAGCTCTAAAGAACTGCAGGGAGGGCTGTAAATCCAAAGGAAGGCAGAGAAAAGCCCCAAGAGACAGATTGTGGGTGAGTTAACTTATGCCAGCAAAGGTGAATGGGGTTGCCCTCGGCTTCACTCTGAGATTTTCAGCCTGGTGTGCTAAGCCCCCTGTTCCCAAAGTGGCCATTCATGCACTCAATGGCCATTACTGCCTCATCAGCAACTTGTCAGCTGTAAATTCTAATCCCAGGCCGGGTCTCTCTTCCCAGGACCAAAGTCATAAAGATGTTTGCCCTCACACAGGTCTCTGACATGCGCTAAGCTGCATGTATGTATTTATCTTAGAGCCCTCTTGAGAGCTTAGCACTTCTCTCCGACCCAGGCTTTACATGGCACATGTTGCTCCTGACCATGACGTCATGCTTGTCCCTTGCCATGGAATTCTGAAGCAAGACACTAAGGGTGGAATCCAGACTGGAGGACTTAGAGGTCTCAAGCAAGCAAATGTTTTTCATTATTTAAGATACAAAGGAAGCCAGATTCTGAAATATTTACAGCCACAGCCTCCTTTGTGAGTTGTCAATAACCTCTTTCCTTTTAAGAGGCATCTTCTGGAGAGGGAGTCCACGGTCTGCTTCCTCCTGGGGCCACTAACTCATAGCAAAGCTGAATCCACCATTCCATGGAAAGACCGGTGGAAAGCTGGTTTATTACACACTTCTGGCTGAAGTGAATGGAACCAAAAGTCAGGAGAAGTCCAAGTTTATCACAAAAGGGAAGGCAGAGGCAAAGGACACTATGTCAGCTGCCTACTTGCAGCTGTAGTGTCACTCCAGTTGTTTTTCTGTTTTGAGGGACAATGTCAACCATCTCGTAAATTAATGAAGACAATTATTCAACAATCGTGTCAACATGGAAAGAAAAGAAAAACCACCCCATAGAATACTTTTTATACTATCTTGGGGTGAGGATGAGTTGCACAGTATCTTCTGGAGCAACCTCTGCTCTCTGCATTTATCCAGGGGCTATCAAAATTAACCTGCTCCATCTGGAACTTCTGCCTAATGGCCTGGCACCATAGAAGTTTGTCCAGGATGAGTTGAGCTCTCTTCCAGGGTCTAAGAATTCTTTATATATAAGAATTAAAAGCCATTCTGTTAGTTGGTGCTTCTCAGTGGGGATGCTTTGAACACCTTGAGTGGGCTGACTCTTCATCATGGGAGTGATCTCAAGGGTCGTAGAAGGACATATTAGTGTTCCCAGATTCTGGGCACAAAATGCTAGTGGTGACTGCCTTCAGTCAGTGTCACAATGAACCACCTCCGAATGCACCCATTTCCCAGCATCAGTTAGTGGGTATCTCTACCACCACTGAGTGCATTGCAAGAAGTTGAGGCCCAGAGATACTACGTGACTTGCTGCAGGTTAGACAGCTGGTCAGTGGCGTAGAACGATCATGACCACACCACACCAGGACAGTCTCCATCTGTGCCTGTTGGCCCAGCACACTTCTCAATAGTAATCCCTCTCACTCCCAAAAAAGTCCAGGTTGGATAATAAATGATGTGGTCACCCTACCTGAAACTCAAGTTTCCTAACCATCAATTCATTACTTTTCCCCTACATAACCCTTCCTCTGTCCCTCTTTTTTGTGGCTCTCATAAACTTTTCCTCCTATCTGAAGAGGAACATATTTCTTATGTTCTTGCAACCTAGTCATCCTCAAAGTTTGGGTGGGTATAAATCACAGTGTCAAGTCCAGACTGTCTGAACTCTGGGGCCTTTAGCTCCTAAGTGGACAAGAAAGCAAATCACCCCAGGAATAGGATCAGCCAGGCCCAGACAAGCCCACAGTCTTGATATTGACCAAGCCATGGACAGCTACCCACACCCTCCCACATTTTCAGTGACAAAGGCTGGAAGAGGCCAGGGGCAGGGAAACTGGTGAGTTTTTGTGACTTTATTTTTTAATGAACCCACACTGGATTGAAAACAAATACATTGTAAAACAGCACCCATTAGGCTACACATGTCCAGCGTGTTCAGATAATTCAATCTGCTGTTCATATTCTTTGGTAATATTTTGAAATACCCTAGTGAGTAATAAAAGTTGAGTAGAATTGTGAAAGCGTTTCTCATACCGACAACAACAAAAATCCCTTTCCTTTGTCTACCCCATAGGGCGAAAAATACCAGTGTCTTTAATCGGTGTATCGGTACCACCCTCAAGAATTTCTTAGGTGCTGAAAACACACAATGCCAATTTTGGTGGAGTCCTGCAGCAAGCTGTAATCATGAGCTGAGAGCAGCTCCTGCAGCTGTGCTTGGTTTATGTACAGCTTTTAACTTGCACAGGGGCTAAATACTTGTGCAAAAAGTCCTCTGATAACAAAGCTCAGTGGACTTGATTGAAGCGAGATATGATGAAAGTTGTTCCCTGCAGAGTTGGGAGGTAAAAATGACTTCTTTTTAATGTACGTAACTTGGCTGTACTGTTTAATTAAAAGGCTGTTGTACAGACAAGTCTTCCTAATGAGTACTCTTCCTGAAAGCCGTGGAAATACCTATTCACAGACTTCCTTCGCTCCATAGTGCACAACACAGGCTCTCGCGCTCGCAAGCCTCGGTCTGACTCCATTGGATTCCTAGGGAGGCTGTGTGATCTCAGGCAAGTTACTTAACCTTCCTTGGCCTCAGTTTCCCTAATTGTGTTCGTGTGAAGAGGAAAGACAATAATGCATATAAAGTGCCAGGCTCATCCTGGCTGCCATTTTGGTTATCTACTCAAACCCTTTTGAGATCAGTCATGTGCCAAGTTCTGTGCCAGGCTGTGGGACTTCAAAAATTAATAAGATAAAGATTCGGACTCAAGGTCTTTAAAATTTAAGGGTAGTAAATATACACACAAATACTTACATTGGGACATTAAGTGGAATGGAAAGAGATGCCGCAATGCTATTTGCATTTGTGTTGAATTCTGGAGCATGGATAAAAATTCTCCAGGCAGAGAAGATGAGAAGGCATTCCGAGATGGCTCAAGGAACCATGTACCTAGATGAGTAGAAAAAGATGATAGCTTTTTGTGAAGTATAGTCAATATACAATGTTATATTCATTTCAGGTGTACAATATAGTGGTTCAACAGTTCTATACATTTCTTAGTGCTCATCATGATAAGTGTGCTCTTGATCCCCTTCATCTGTTTTACCCATCCTCCCATCCCCTCCCCTCTGGCAACCACCAGGCTGTTCTCTGTATTTAAGGGTCTGTTTTTTGTTTGTCTCTTTTTTCTTTGTTTGTTTTGTTTCTTAAATTCCACATATGAGAGAAATCATGTGGTATTTGTCTTTTTCTGACTGGCTTATTTTGTTTAGCATTATACCCTCTAGCTCCATCCGTGTCATTGCAAATGGCAAGATTTTTTTTTTAAGCTGGATACTATTCCATGGGGTATATATCACCCCAGGAATACACACACACACACACACACACACACACACACACACCCCACATCTTCTTTATCCATTCATCTATCAATGAAACAGCATTTTCATTTTCTTTGGGTAAATTCCTAAGAGTGGAATTACTGGATCATACGGTAGTTCTATTTTTAAATTTTTGAGGAACTTCCATACTCTTTTCCAGAGTGGCTGTACCAGTTTGCATGAGGCCTCCTTTTTCTTCACATCTTCAACAACACCTGTTGTTTCTTGTGATGTTGAGTTTAGCCATTCTGACAGGTGTGAGGTGATATCCCATTGTGACTTTAATTTGCATTCACTGATGATGAGTGATGTTGAGAATCTTTTCATGTGCCTGTTGGCCACTGTACATCTTCTTAAGAAAAACATCTATTCAGGTACTGTCCTCATGTTTTGGGGGTGTTGAGCTGTAGAAGTCCTTTATGTACTTTAGATAATAACCCCTTATCAGATATATCATTTGTAAGTATCTTCTCTCATTCTGTAGGTTGCCTTTTTGTTTTGTTGGTGGTTTCTTTCACTGTGCAAAAGCTGTTTATTTTGATATAGTCCCAATAGTTTATTTTTGCTTTTGTTTCCATTGCCAGAGGAGACATATCTAGAAAAATGTTTCTACGGCTAATGTCTAAGAAATTACTGCCTCTGTTTTCTTCTACGAATTTTATGATTTCGGGTCTCATCTTTAGGTATTTAATCCATTTTCAGTTTATGTTTGTGTATGGTGTAAGAAAGTGGTCCAGTTTCATTCTTTCACATGTCACCATCCAGCTTTCCCAACACCATTTGTTGAAGAGACTGTCTTTTTTCCACTGGATAAACTTGTGTTTTAGTTTCAGCCTCATTTTCAAAGAATAGATTATGACTAATTTAAAAAGGTAAGACAAAGCTTACTGTCTGTAGGTTTTATTTTCCTGTCTCCCAGCATCAAGAAGATCATTAGATCAAAAGAGCACATTTCCCTGAGGTCTGAACCATCCAGTCTTCTCTCATCTGGGTCTCAGCCCAGATCTGCCCAGAACACTGCTTGGTGTTAGAGTGGTCCATGATGCACCGGGTCTCCAAAGTGCTTTCCAAATTCCCTCTGACCAGCAGAGAAAGATTTTTTGTATCAAAGGTTTCAGCATAAACCTCAGAAACTGACATATACAGAAGACTCCTTCAGGCATGTCCATAGTGTTGTTTCCTACCCCACAACCTGATCATGGGCACATGATCATTGACACCTCACAAAACACCAGGCCTTCACCTGGGAAAGGTAGGTGAGCTTGTCCACAGCATACTCAAATGTTTCGGCTGGAGAGGTCCTAGTGTCAGGAGACATACAGATGCTGCTTTAGGTTGAATGAAAGTGACTGTTTCAGAGGTCTTCCCAGGAAAAACTGGTAAGGCAGTGGGACCATGGAGGTCAAGAGCAGGCAAAGGGGTGCTACCAAGTGAAGTCGCAGAACAGTTGGCTTGGTAAGCCCCAGGGAGCCTGGATTCAGTGTCTGGGAGGGGTACACAGGAGCCGCTTGCTATATTTATATCTCTGAATCTGTCAGCCATTGGTTCAGCCCTGTTCCCAGGGAGCATCCTTTCCCGGGCACTGCCTGCTGTCTGAGCACACAGGCTGATGGGTTCCTACAGCCTGGGCACAATCCACCTGCAAAGAGACACTTGTTCTGGCCTCAGTAAATAAAAGCACACAGGCAGAGCTCAGTGCAAAATGGAAATGTAGGCACCCATTCTTTTTAAAGCAAGAAAAAGATGCCATTAGAGGTACTGAAATAAAAGCTTTTCCCTTCCATCCACAGTCTCTGTCTTCACCTGTCACGGCTTGTTGTTTTCTTTTTTTTAATTTGCTATTTCATGCCACTCTAAGAAAAGGGAAATTTAAATTTTAAATTATTAGCATGAATTTTACCTTTCATCTCCACATTGTGTGATGCCAGTTTTAAATGCAAATATAAGAGCATTTAACTCATATGCTCATCACCACAATTACACGATTTGCATACTTTGTTCTTACCGTCACACAGTGGAAAAGCTGCACAAAACTAAGTCAGCTGCTTTTATTTCATTTCTTGATAACGCCCATTGTATTAACAGTCCCATCTTTGGCTTAGACATGAGTTAGGAAGGATGGAAAAGAAAGGAGCTCAGGGTTGGCTAGAACCGTACGGGAATGTCAGTAAGAATGGACGAAGGGTATTTTGGTCATCAATATGTTTTAGCGTGTCATCCCTTTCTTTCTGTGTTTGAAACAAATTTTGGTTCAAAAGGAAAGCGTGGCCTCTGGGGGTGGTCGGTGTCCCTCCCTCACGCAGCTTAACCGGTGGTAGACAACCAGTGGTATTCGTTTTGAATCTCTAAGAACCGCCACACCTGTGGGTCCACTAGAGTTCTGTGTTTCCGGTGAACACACTACAAGAACGGAGTAATAAGAAAAAGCAGACAGGCATATTAGATGCATCTCTTCTTGCCTGTGCATGCTCTGCTGTCCCATCAGAGTTCACTTACAAAATTCAAGTTCAAAGAAAAATCTATTAAGAATTTTAATATGGTGGCAGTGGAGCCTTTAAACCCAGGCAGGGGTCCTTCTGAGAATGCTCCTACATACCATGACAATGACCTTGCAAGCAGGAAGGCAGCATGTATGAAAATGCTAAAGAGAGCCCAGGGCACGTAGGGGGAGCGCAGGAAAAGAAAACTGGGAAGCCAGGCCTCCACACAGCTGAGCTTGCACAGGAGGAGGCTAGCACATCCAAAAAGATGGCTTCCCAGAGGTCATAGCCCCAGAGCCCAAGCCATGTCAGGAAAGAGGAGACAAGAAGAGACAGGGGATCAAGTGGAGGGAATAAAGTCAGAGCGCTGGTTAACCAGGACACAAGACACTAAACTGGAAGCACCAAGAGCAGCCCCTAAAACAAATCCAAGGATCACGAAGAGGGGACAAGATACTAGCAAAGGTTATCATAAACCAGCGCAATTTGGATCTGATCGCATCCCAGAATGCTGAGCGCCCCCGTGGCATCCCTGTAAGCATGGAAGGTACCTGTCATGGGCCTGCACCGGGCTCCGGACAGGCCAAACCTTGTTTGGCAACCTGGCCTCCCAGGTCCTTCCCACTGCTCCACCTTCCTGGTAAAAAATGAGACAACGCTCTTGCGCTCTTGCAGAGAGCAATTCCTTCTCCAAAGCTCTCAGCATGCTTGTCCCTATGGTTTCATTGTGAAAACAAGCAGGAAACTGGCTCCGTTGAACGTGTGACATGGGATGTGGTTTATGGTGACCCACCAGCTCACAGGACACTGGGTATAGTTGTTCATTGATAAGACTTTGCGAGACAGCAGCTGGAGGCTGTCACTTGGGCAGTGTTTAACCACCTGCAGGCCTCCTTCTGTCAACTATGACTCAGTCACCTGTGTCAACTCATAGCAGGGTTTCTAAACGTTGGCACTGTTAACATTTTGAGACAGATAATTCCCTGTATGAGCAACTGTCTTATGCACCCTTAGATGGTTAGCAGCATGCCTGACCTAGGCCCAGTGGACAATTGTGACAGTTGTGACGATCAAAAATGTCTCCAGACATTGCCCAGTGTCCCTTAGAGGACATAATCGTCCTCAGTGAGTCAGCGACTTAGAGCATGTGGTCCCTGCTGAGGAACACACCTATAAAGACACCACTTTCACTATATGCTCTTAGCTGACTTACTCCATCTTTTTTTTTTTAATGCTTATTTATTTTTGATAGAGAGAGAGAATGTGTGTGTGCGTATGAGCAGGGGTGGGGCAGAGACAGAGGGAAATACGAATCTGAAGAAGGCTCCAGGCTCTGTCAGCACAGAGCCCGATGTGGAGCTTGAACTCACGAACCATGAGATCATGACCTGAGCTGAAGTCGGACACTTACACAACTGACCCATCCAGGGACCCCTGACTTACTCCACTTTGTATGTTAGCCTGAGTCTGTTTTTCTGAAAGCATCTCTTTAGCATCTCATCTTCCTGGTAGCACAATGTCCCACGTCCTGACTATGTTCATAGGGCCTTAGCAGGAAGTAAAGCCATTTAATGGGTAAGTCTCCTTGTTCTCGTCCATCCAAAAGGAGTTACATGAGCCTTTGAAAATTGCGGCAAAACATATGCATCTCTAGCCCTTCAAAGATTACTGTGAGCTCACCATCCCTTTTTTCCTTCTCTTAGGGTACAGTGTACTAATATCTAGCAAGACCTCAGTATATGCTGGCCTTGTCATATGTTTTATCTCATTTAATTCTCAAGGAAAAAAATATAACTCCTATAAAAGATCATATCCATTTTGACAGATGGGAAAATGAGGCTGGCAGTTAAGAAATAACTTGGCCAACACCACCCCCGTAGTGAATGGATTTGAACTTGTGTTTTGGCTGATAATCTAAGACCCTTTCACTTCTACCAATGTCTTTCAACTTTACTGCACATAGGAATCACCAGGAATGGGCCAGAGTGGGGCATGGAGGTTGTGAACAATGAAGGTTCCCAGGCCTCCTCCCACAGAGATTCAGAAGATAGTTTTAGAATAGGTCCCATGAATCAGCATTTTAATGTTTATTTATTTATTTTGGGAGAGAGAGAGAGAGAGAGAGAGAGAATGCTTGCATGAGCCGGGGAGGGGGAGAGAGAGAGGGAGAGAGAGAATCCCAAGGAGGCTCCATGCTATCAGCACAGAGCCCAACGTGAGGCTCGAACTCATGAACTGTGAAGTCATGACCTGAGCTGAGATCAAGAGTTGGACACAACCAACTGAGCCACCCAGCCTCCTCTCCAGCCCCCCGCCTCCCTGCCCCACTCCAAGAATCAGGACTTTAAACAAGTGTTCCCCGTGATTCTAATGCAGGTGGTCTAAATCCTTGGCCTTCCCTGGAATCATTGCCTACCCTGGCTAGATCATGAAAAATCTGGATCAGCTCGGAAGTTGGATGTCTGCATACTTTAGCTTTCAAATAGTCTGGAAAACAAGGGTTACAAGACATCTCAGTGTGATGTGTTTCCAGGAAAAAATGTTAGCAAACCATAAAAAGAATAATATTTGGAGGGCTCAGTTCCCATTAGAATTCAGCAAATGCTCCAGAAGATCTCCCGAGGTTCAGATCTATTTTAAGGGGGAAAAAAATGGCAGAGGCAGAATGGAGTTTCAGACTTGAGTTTCTGGCCTGAGATCATGAGCCAAAATCAAGAGTCAGACGCTTAACCAACTGAGCCACCGAGGGGCCCCGCAATTTAATATTTCTAACCTTAGTGTGAGTTTTGAGTCCCTGTTTTCTAGCTGCCTCAAACACGGTAACATGTTAAGCCTGTTCTCCACTGCTGAATTTTGAGGAATAGTAGACTTTATTCGCAGGGAAGGAATCTCCGGTCTTGTTCTGATAATATTTCACAGGATAGTGGGGAAGGAAGGGAGGTGGTCGCTGGAAGGATTAGGAATGATCTCCTGGTGCCAGAAGCAGAAATGCAGTTGTGCGCCCAAGTTCCCATGTGGAGAGGGGCCATGTGAGTGACTCAGTGAGTTTGTGTGTGTGTGTGTGTGTGTGTGTGTGTGTGTGTGTGTGTGTGTTTATGAAGGACTTTGAGTCTAAACTTAGGTCAGGAGTCCATCCCAGGTCTAGGAAGCTGTGAACAGTAAAGCGCAACCATTTTGCCCAAACTGAAATCTGGAACCTACCTCTCTGAGTGAACAGGACAACCAAGGGCATCTATTTGGCTGGGGAGATATTTCAAATGGCATGTGCTACAACCACAAATAAAATAGTTTATTATCATTACTTTCTTTTTTAAAATTTTTTATTTTTTATTTATTTTAGAAAGAGAGAGAGAGAGCATGAGCAGGGGAGGGTCAGAGAGAGAGGGAGACACAGAATCCAAAGCAGGCTCCAGGCTGTGAGCTGTCAGCACAGAGCCCAACACAGGGCTCTAACCCATGAACTGTGAGATCATGACCTGAGCCGAAGTGGGACACTCAATCGACTGAGCCCCCCAGGCGCCCCAATCATCATTACTTTAATAACAAAAAAGATCATAAAAATAAAGCAGAATCAAAATTCATTCTCTGTGCCCAATAAACCTCTCATTTAAATCACCCTCCTGGTTTCCAAGGTTCTCCCATCCCTGGATCAGAAATAAACTGGGTATGAGCTGGGCAAATTCTCACCTTGGCCTCATCTTCTCTTCAGCAGGTAGTTTGCTAACAACTGGCATACCAAAGAAGATCTGTAGAATAAAACAAGCAAATGGAAATTTGGTTTACGTTACTTAAAACAAAGCTTCTATTTCATGAGTATCAGGAAAAGAATAAAAGCCCACCAGATTTCAGGGCTGGCCTATAGGGCATATTTCAAAGTGATGTGTAATGTCACTTCAGACAAGTGAGCTGTTTCTTTTTTCAACCTAAAGATAAAATGGCCAGGGAGAAAGCAGCCAAGTGTCTGAGTAATCTTATTGAGGGTTCCATTTTCTGAGTATGACCTGATGCTAGCAACGGCTCCTAACTAACATGAAAACAAGCCAAGCTAGGCAGTCTCACTTTTATGAGACATAACCTCCAAGGGCAGCAAAGTCTGAAGGCTAATTCTAGTTACATAACGTTGATGAGTCACCGATGTCGTCAGATATTACAGACGGCTAGACTCGCCCTCTGCCTGCATTTTCAGAGCACATAGGCTCTCGTGGACTTCATCCATCTGACACATGCCTTTCACACTCCCTTCCTGAGTTATTTCTAATTTTGTTTCTTTTCTTCTCCATTCTGTGCTGTATTAGTCGGGGTCCTCCTCAGAGACAGAAGTAGTAGCATGGACATATAGCTATAGATATTATGATTTATTATAAGGAAGCAGCTCATATAAATATGGAGATGGACAAATTCTTAAGTCTGCAGTATGTATATATGTACATATATATGTATATGTGTGTGTGTGTGTGTGTGTGTGTGTGTGTGTATACCTGCTTATGGCTCTTCTCCCCACATGACATTCCCCACATGACCCTGGAACCTAACATGTCACATCATTTGCTCACCGACTTAATTCTGGATTTTCTCTTTCTCAGGTTGATACTATCTTCCACGCAATCTCCTCTACTTCTGTCTGGGAGACATTTATCACAAACACTCTTCTCCAACCTCCCCTTCTAATTCACTGACTGGCTAAATAGCCACTTGCTCTTGTTTTCATTGTTTCTGTCCTGAGCTTAATGGGGGACCCTCTGGTTTCGCATCTGGATTCTAGCACAGCTCTGTGATGGATTTCTTGCACCTCCACGCCAGTCACCTTTCCAATTCAGCCACTGGATTCAGTGTGATTTTTCTGACAAAGAAACGTGATCGCATTACTTCCCGGTGAAAAGCCTTCAAAGTCTTTCCCTTTGCCTTGGGGATAAAGTGGCAAGAAAATGTCAATGGTCTTGACAGTGGGAGCTGAGATGGCAGGTGGGGGGATGGGAGGGAGGAGGGAGAAGGAGGTCCTAAGGAGACAGAAAGACGAGATCCCATTACGGAGGAGATAGGGGCAGCAGCCATAAAGAAAGCACTGGTGGAAACCTCTCTGCCTCTGACTTGAATGATGGAATAAATCATGGTCCTGTTCTTCGAGACTGGGGACAGACACTGTTCTTTCTTCGTGGCCAGTTGCATTACCTGGGTGGGGTGCCAACGTCTGGGGAAGCAAGCCTTCAGGAAACCTGAAAGTTTGGGTGGAGATGAGTCAGAGCCTAGTAAAGAAGAAGAAATAAAAATTAATACCAGATGGGGGGAAAAAGGCAGTTGAAAGTCCCTGTAAACATTTGGCATCCAAGAACTTCACAGGAGTAGAAGGTGCAGCCATGTCCTCTCTTCTGCTAAGAGATTCCTGAAAATTTGCTGGCAGAGACCAGGAAAAGAATCAGGGCGGTGAGCTCAACAAGACATTACCTAAGCGCAGAAGGGTTTAGAGGACCTCATAACTCCGACTTCCACCCTCGTTTATTTCATGATCATTGCCATGCCCGTTTTCTTGGTCAGAGTTTCAGCCGTAGTTTGGAATATCTTGGTGTTTGTAAGAAACCTTCGAACACGTATTACTTCATTGCCATGTCCCCAGGGTGCACGTGTGGACATGCCCTTGGATGAACCCAGGGCCCCGTTCATCCCACTGTTTACTGAGTCTTACTCATTTACAACAAAGGGAAGGTTTGTTTTGTACATCTCTAAAACAAACCTGAGAATTTCCAACTCACTTAAAAGCCAGTCCCTTCCAGGGATCATTCTGAAAGAACCGAGGTCACTTGAAAGGCTATACCCCAACATTTAAATGGCTTCAACTAGGCCAAACCACCCAGTTTGAATGTTTAGCCAAATTTCAGTGTGTCCGATGCATTAGGGTATTAAATCCCCTACAAATTCTTCTTTTCATGGCCTGACAAGATCACGGCCATGATATTTACTGTTTTTACACAAATGGAAAAAATATATACCGTAACTAAAAAGAAGTTTCTTAGGTAATCTGATTAGAATCCTGACTAAGGCCCAAGAGGAGGCTGAGGCACACAATCCTTCTGCCAAAGCCCAGCAAAGAATCTGACTTTTTGCTCTGCAGGCAGGTGGCTGATGGACTGTTTTATGAAGGGTTTAATTAACTCTTTCTGTCTTAGTAACCTACCAAAATAAACCGTGTGACTCCCAATGCGATAGGCGGCCTCCATCAGCTGACAAGCAACATCTCAGCAAGGCTCCACAGCCCAAGGAAATAAAATTCCCCAGGAAGACAACTCAGTAAGTGTGTGGTTTCTAGAAGCCTCTATTTCAGGTGCTGTCAGCGGCCAGACAGTGGACAGCCAGTGTGCTCCCCTGAATGCATCATCGGTCCCAGGCCCCGAATCGCCTTGAGGCAGAAATGTAAGGGGTACCCAGCTGGTTTTAGCCCCTGTTCTGTTCCTCCTTCTCAAGGTGTCTCCCTCTGGGGAAGCACTGCCCAGTCCCCTGATGAGGGTCTTTCTAACACTTTTGTCCTTAAGCCTGACCTCAGGATACTCCCCAGGTGGTGAAAATATAACATCTTTGATGTTCACAACTGACAAATGCTTAGCTCCTGTGCCTTTTAATTAAATAGCACTGCAATTTCACCATCACCTCCAAGGCCTTATCTAAAAGACGCGGCAAAGTAGAAACATCACCAAGTGTGACAGGGTCAGAGATAGACTGAAACACAGAGACAGAGAGAGAAAGATACTATTTATGGTCAATAATGCCTTTCCTGGTGTCCCACCAGTTACATATCCAGGTGATAACCTATATGACAATGGAATTGAGGACACATTTTGTCTGACTTTTCATCTTGCACAGGAAGAAACAGAGCCAGAAAAATGGCCAAGTCGCCCAAAGTCACATACAATGGGGACTAGGTTCTCCGGTTTTCTAGTCCTCCTGATTTCCAGGGCACTTCCTGCCATGAACATTGCCAATTGCATATGGCGGCATGGGAGACAGAGAAAGTTAGAGAACCTGATTTATGCTAGTAGCTACCCAGGTCCTTTCCCATCAAGGATCCCATTTTAGGTCCTTAAATATAAGGATCAGATACCACCTAGAGAAATATCCAAGGATAAAAAGTGTAGACTCAGGGGTCCATTGGCTTCCATATATGAAATGAAATGATTTGCCAGGAAACGAGGAACTTAAGACAGACTGGTCTGAGGAAGCCATAGGGCTGCACTCCTCCACCGTGCTTCTTCCATCCCACAGGTAACTGTCCTACAAACAGAAGCCCTGCTATTTTACCCACGCCTAGATCAAGAGCACTGCCCCCTCTTAATCTGTACTTGTGGATTCTACTTTACCTACCTCTTTCTTTAGAAAGAAGTTTTGTTTTCCTATCATCAAGCCTTCTCACAGAGCTTCAGGGAGTTTACTTCATATGTCCTCAGGCAACAAATACTTACTGAGCAGATATCGAGTGAGGTCCTGGGAAAACAAAGAAGGGGCAGCCACAGTCATTATCCTCAAGAGCTCATCATCTGCACATCCTGTTCATACACAGGTTCTTGTTTGCACACAGCCCTCAGCCCCAGGTGGACAATGAATGTATTTTTAAACCCCAAATTTCAACACATAGTGCTCAAAAGAAGCTTGCTTTTCTATTATTTTTTTTTTTTTTTGAGAGAGAAAGAGAGAGAGAGAGAGTGAGCACGGAGGAGGGGCAGAGAGAAGGAGAGAGGGAAAATTCCAAGCAGGCTCCACACTGACAGAACAGAGCCCAATGTGGGCTCAAACTTATGGACTGTGAGACCATGACATGAGCCAAAGTCAGACGCTCAACCTACTAAGCCACCTAGAAGGCCCAAGCTTGCTTTTCTAATGTGTGAATGTTTTAGATAAACCTCTTTAAAAGGCTTAGAAATTAAGCTGTATTAGTAAGTCTTTTATCAAGTTTCTTTTACTGAAAAGAAAGATTTCATTAAACCAGGCCTTTTTGAGAAAAACCTGTGCAATATGTTCATCAAACCCACATGCTTGGACTTGCAAAATCTTATAATCATAGTCTATTGTGGTTAGAAAGGATCTGAGATATCACCTAACCCAGAAGATTTAACTGTTGTATTTCATTTTTTAAACAAGGAAATACTTTTTAAAGCCAATATCACCAACAGCCCCAAATTGTAAACCAGTTAAAACGGGAATGGCTGTGGCCAAAGGAGAAAGGCAGAGCTCAGAACCCTCACTTCCAATCTCCCTCTCTCATGTGCCGCCTCTGCTCCCACAGACTGTGGAGCTGCACACCACGAAAATGATAATCCAATGACTCCTCGTGTCCCAAATGAGGAAACTGAGATCCAGAGAGAGCATGGCTTCATTTTAATGGGTTACATCTTCAGTGATCCCATTTCCAAATTAGGTTGCATTCTGAAATACTAGGAGATAGGACTTTCACATATGAATTTGCAGGTGGGCGGTGGGGGGGTGGGGGGTGGTAGACACAATCCAATCCATAGCATTGTTTCTTGCCCTGTTTTGATGAAGTTCTTGGCCAAGCAAAGAAGTCTCTGATAAGGGAAAGACGTGAGCATATTTGACAATTACTGGGAAGTCAGGAAAGAGGTATGTCAGGCACATAGAGATATGTCCCTGAGCAGACATTAAGGCCAGATGGAGAGATAGGCTTGGGCACAGGAAGAGAGACACTTCCGTTATTGTCACAAAGAGGCAGGAAGGAGAAAGGAATGAGTTTGGATACAAAATGAATCAGCAGATGAGGAGGAAAGAAGTCGAGAGAGTTCACCTGAGGTGGCTCTAGCTTTCTTCATAAAGCAGGAAGAGATACTGCCTATTGGGGCTGACAATGGAGGTGGGAACTAGGGCTCAGTAGAGGGACTGGCACTGAAACCGGGGAATTGAGGAGAGTGGAGAAGAGTTTGAAATAGCCTTGTGCATAATAGACCACAGCCAGCTATGTCTAGAGGAGGCACCCACTGCATCATTAAAGGCAAGGATCTATTAGAATAGAAAGGTGGGGAGATGGGAGGGTGAGCAAAGCAGGGGAGCACAGAGGGGCTGCCTGATGGTAACAAGGGCCCAGATGGCATTGGTGACCAAAGTTTATAGTGGCACCATCTGCATGCAGGGTGTGTGGTTTTTCCAGCAATGCTCAACAGCTGGGCGATTGATGTAGAGAAAAGTAAACAGTTGAGTACATACAGAGCTGGGCTTTGTCCAGGAGGGTGCATTATAAGGACAGAGGAGAAAGGAGGTTGAGGACATGAGTAAGGGGAACATGAAGTCATAAGGCTCAGGGACCCAAGTAGGTGGAAAAGAAATTGTGCAGCAAGGAGGCTCTGCTCATTTCTGCCCAAGAGGCTGGTGCATGTCCCTTGCTTTCTGTTGACCAGAGCACATGGTTATTGCTGCCTTCTGGAGGAATAGATGTTGCCAGATGTGACGTGCTAATGAGCCACTAACTGATGCCCCCCTCCACCCCCCCAGCTAAACAATCTCCTCTAAGGTGGTCCTAACTGGCCCCAGCTGGACCATTTGTGCCCAGTGCTGCTACAACTGTCAGAGCATGCTCTGGGGACATGTGTGCCTCTGTGGAAAGAAGAGGTCAACACCAACTGAATATCTAGTGCACTGGTTTACCCCCTGGGTCAGTCTGCTAATCAGTGTTGTTTTAAAATGGGCCAACCCTATTGGTTTGGATTTCATTGCTGTGAATCTTCCAAGGGTACAGATCTTCTCTTAACTGTCATATTCCAAGTAAAAACTATGGATATTACTATAACTATCATTATTATTATTATTATATACTTCTACTGATGTTATCAGCAGTCAATTTGAAACTCTAAGCTCCTAGAATCACTTCAGTATTTTCAGAAACAAGTCACTGGGGAGAAAAAGAAAAAGAAACTTTTGAGTAGGATACTAAAATATTCCGAGTACAGAGAAATGCCAAATATTGTCAGTGGGATCTCCCATACCTTGCTGGTGAGAATATAAATTAGTGCAACCATTTTTATTTTCTGGTAAATAAAAGGAATGCATATCTATCATCCAGCAAATTTCATTCTTAGGTATATGGACAACAGAAATAGATAAAGGTCTACATAACTCTATTATCTTTAATGGCCTCATACTGAAGACGACTCAATTGTCCCTCCATATTAAAATTGATAGATATCAGTACAATGGAATACTATATGGCAATAAAAATTATAAACTACAGCTGTTGGCAACAACATGGGTGAATTTCATGAACAGAATGCTGAGTGGATGCAGTAAACATAAAAGAATACAGATGTATGATCTATTTATTCAGAGCTCAAAAATAGGGAAAAGGTACTCTAGTGTATAGGAATGCCAATTTAAGGGGTAAAGTCTAAAGAAAGGCAAGGAAGTGATTACTGTGATAAGATAGTTACCTTTAGGCAGGATCACTCCTAACATTTGTGGGGCTTAAATGAAGAACTGCATATCATCGTCATAGGCCTAAATATTTTAAAGTCAGTTAAACTAACACTAAATGAAATGAAAGATGTTTTATCCTCCACCCGGACAAATATAACTTCATGGCAATCTGGAAGACCAAGTTGGACCCTAGGATTCTTGGGTTGCTTACAGCTTGTCACTGGAACATGTGGCACAGGAAGAGGTGGCCCTGGACCCCCAGACCATCCATCTTCTCCTCCCATGTCTGACCCATCCTGGAGGTCAAGGGCCCCTGCGTCTGTGTATGTTTATCTGCAGCCTCCTGCAAATATTTGCCCCAAGGTCACCCCTCAGGAAGGTGGACCTGAGCAAGAGGCCGGAAAAAGACCTGGAAGTGGACTCAGAATCATTTGGACAGGGAATCGGAAGTCCCGGTACTCGGTGAATGGTCTAGAAAGCAAGACATAGATTCTAGGTGGACATGGCCTCTTGACCTCAAAGACTCCTCTCCCCTTGGAAAGCGATATTGCTGGAGAAAATCTAGAAACGTAATAGCACAAGGCTCAACACAGGGTCCCCCGCATGGGCTTTAGGATAGTATCCCCTTTAAAGAAAGGGGTTGTATTAGGAAGGGGGCCTGGAAAACTTCTGGGGTCCTGGATCTATGCTGTGCCTTAATTTACGACAATTTATTAAGTTCTACATTTGTTTTACATAGTTTTCTGTATGTGTGTTATATTTCACAATAAAGAATTAATAAAACCTATCTATCTATCTATCTATCTATCTACCTACCTACCATCTATCTATTCATCTATTACTCCTGGTACCACCATTTATGGGATCCCTCTGAATTAGCTCTGAATGCTTGACTTTAAGCTCAGACACCTTGGGCAGTTAAAATGCCTCAAGGCATGAATACAACAGGGGGAAATGGACAGAATTCTGGAAACATAGTAACTCTCATCGCTGGTTTTCTCCACCATCTGGGGCCCAGATACTTGGGTGACCATAGATGGGCTTGGGCAGCGCCTGTGAGTCATGGGCCCGTGTTCTCTTGCCTAGCCCCTGTAGAGCGCCTCAGAGGAAAATTCTCTTTTCCCCCATCTTAACCAAGATTTTAAATACTGTGTTTATCAAACCAAAATTACAGGAGGCTATTCCCATCCTAGCAGAAGTGAAAGGAGACCAACTCCCAATTATCCTCTGTTTGGAAAGCAGTTCTGAGAAGCCTTCTCTTCCCCATAAGGGCAGCTGGATAAATTCATTAGTTTCCTAAGCTTCTACTATGTGCCAGACACAGTCCTTATTTTTCTGTTCCACACTTCAAAACACCCATTTGGTTTTGATTCTTCATACTTGATAGGAAAAACACTTTCCTTTCACAAAGATTCAGATTCCTGGTTCTCAAAGAGATTTCTGTGTAGCCCATGTGGTTTAAATATCAGGACTTTTCTAACAATATATATTTCAACTATGCTCCATAAGGATACACACACATTCTCTCTCTCTCTCTCTCTCTCTCTCTGTCACACACACACACACACACACACACACACACACACACACACACACATCCCCAAAAACTGTTTAGCAGTGAGATGATGAAAGGGAAGTGAAAATCAGGCCTCTACTAACCAACCAAAAGCCCAGTCAATTTTTTTCCCAAAAAATAAAATTCTGGGCTTTGCATCTAAACTGTTTAAAAGCCACATTGCCAAAGCACCAGTTTTAATCATTTTAGGGAAACAAGGAAAGCATATGGCTGCAGTGACCTTCTCAAGCTGTTGATGAGAGGTAGAGTCAGGCACATGTGGTGGCTTCAAAATGATAAAAGCAATAACATAAAAAGGGATAATGAAGCAGTGGGTGGAGGGCTGGAGGAACAAGTTAAATCAATGACAGTCACTGACATTTAGCACTGACAGTGCTAAAACTGTAGACAATGGACAATGAAGTATCACTCACTTCTACCATTCTGTCCCAATATGAAATGCCTGGCAAATATTGACCCATCACTCAAGACTCCATCCCAAGTTTACCTTCTCCTTCCTTTATTTCCTCACCAGATCAAGTTCATATTCTATCAAAGTAACTGTGGCATTTTATGGAATTGTATTTTTTGGTTTGTCCTACTAGACTGGGGGTTCACTGAGGACAGGGGCATATTTTATGCATCTTTGCAGTTCCAGCTAGTGCATAGTGAGAGCCCCATAAATGTTTCCCTTGGTCACATGATTGAATGAATGAGTGAATGATGGATTTCATTCATGGGGGTATGGATTTGGCTTCTCCATCTGCTATGATGCAATCCTTAAGTGACAAAAAGTGTCTCTGCCTGTGCCAAGGTTTACCCATTTTCACATTTTTAACTTCTTTTCAGATTCAAGAAGCTGTGAATTCCATAATGTCACACACTGGCATGAGAATGTCGTGTATTCTTTAAACAGAGTTATGAAAAGAAAGAAGCTGGTCAAGAGACTAAAACGGGAATTGTCTTTTTCAAGATCCAGAACTCCAACATTCCTTGGCTTCACGGAGAGAAGCACCTGTGAAAATGTGGGCAAGGGTGAGTAGTGATGGAAAAAACGTACATTTTATGCACTTCCATTTTGTCCAGTTCAACTGACTCATTCCTGTGGGATAATAATCCAAATGGTGTTCCATCCTCACTCAGGATTGTAATTTATGTTTGGAATTAAAAGGCTAATTTCAGGCCACTAGTTTTTGCTCTGTTTGGTGAATCTTTTGAGGTGGATACACTGTTGCCAACAGGAAATCCTCTTCCATTCAGAAATCTCCGGGGAAGCAGTCTTCTGGGATAAAGGTAGAATATTTCCCTTAGTATAACGAGTTCCCAAGCAAGTCTGAGAGTGACATTCACTGATGATTCAGAAGCTGATCACCTAGGTTACATTAGCCAGGCCTGGTGCCTCCACTCTCTGTCTGCCCATAAGTGCTAAGCCACCCCTTTTCCATTCAGTCATTCCACAGGAAAGTCAACTTGGCCTGGGGTGGAGGTTAAGGTTAAAATGGTTGACTCGCCTCGCTAACCAAGGCTTCCTAAAGGTTTTATGGAAATTAAGTCGAAGAAGTGATGTGCTTCCATTAACTTGGAAGCAAGCAGCATGGCATGGTGTAGTGGCCCTGGGGGTCAGGCAGAGCTGGATTTAGGTCACTCATGCTTAGCAGTAGAGTGACCGGGAGCCAGTTGCTTCACTCTTTTTAATCTTTGTCTCTGAATTTGTAAAATGGACATAAGAAGGTTGTCCTAAGGATGAAATGAGAAAATGCCCATGAAGTAATTTGTGCTCAGAGGAAAAAAAGGTTATTTCCCTTGTGGGCTGAGATCCACAATCTGTTGTCTATATCACATGGAGAACTACCCATCAGGGCAAATAAGAAGGCAACTGGGCAGTCATGTCAATCCAAAAAGTGCTATATTTCGTTAGCAGGAGAAGGGCTAGATGTTAAGTAAAATGACAAATGTGTTTTTAAAACATTTCGATGAGAAATAAGAGGATTTGCATGGGAACCTTTAAAAACCAGATGGCCATATCACTGTAATTGTTTTAAAATAACTCTCTGTTAAAAGTCCCCCTAGTCCCAAAATCCTATGATGCAGAATTCTGTCACAGAATTGGACATTTCAGAAGCTTCAACCAAACTGAATTACAGTAGTTCCCCCTTACCCAGGGTTTTGCTCTTCATCATTTCTGCTACTCATGGTCAACTGCAGATGATGCATTCTGGAAGCAGATGATCCTCCTCCAGAGTGTCATCAGAAAGTCAGTTGTTACCTAACCCTATATCACAAGGCCTAGGTCATTCACCTCGTTGCATCTTACTTAGGCATTTGATCATCTCACATCATCACAAGAAGAATATAAGGGACAGAGAGAGAGAGAGAGAGAGAGAGAGAGAGACCACATTCACATAACTTTCATTACAGTATATCATTATAATTGTTCTACTTTATTACTCTTGCTGTGAGTCTCTTGTTGTAACTTTAGCATAGGCATGTACGTATGGGAAACTGCATAGTGTATATTGGGTTCAGTGCTATCTGTGTTTTCCAGCATCCACCAGGAGTCTTGGCATGCATTCTTTATAAATAAGAGAAGACTACTGTATGAATTCAAACTGGAGCAAATGACATTTATTTGTGATCCTTCAAGTCACTCAGTGTGAATATTCACTTCTTAACAAAAAGCAAAACAAAAATAGTTTCTCCTCATTTTTTGATACCTACTCAGTTTCACTCAATTGAGACAAAAGAAAGAAGGAAGGAAAGAAGGAAGGAAGGAAGGAAGGAAGGAAGGAAGGAAGGAAGGAAGGAAGAAAGAAAGAAAGAAAGAAAGAAAGAAAGAAAGAAAGAAAGAAAGAAAGAAAGAAAGAAAGAAAACTTAGCAATTCTCTAAAGCAAGCCAGCGTTTCATTCCATTTGAGTCCCTGCAATGAACATTAGCACTGTGGTATTTCAAATACATGTTGATTCTCAACTTTTGGTATTCTAGATCTGAAAAGCAGACAATTCCACCACCTGAAATCTTTAATTTGCTTTAGAATTATCTGTTCAAAGTCCAAGGATCCTTAATTCCATCACTTCTGGGTGGGTTGTTCTTTTTATCTTTCATGATTGAACTGTATTTCAGTATTACACACACACACACAGACGTACACACTTACACGTAGACTGGATAGAATGGAAGTAGTTGGCAATTATTAGTATCACCTAACAGCAAAAAAGAGCATTGATTCCTTGTCGTCAATGCTTTCTAAGGATATATCCCTAATGGTCTTTGGGGTACAAGGTCCCGCTAAAGATCCAAATATGTAGCCATACTGCCTGATTTGAATCCCAGCCCCACCACTAACAAGGAGTAGGGCCTTGAACAAACATTTAACCTCTCTGTGCCTCAGTTTCTTCATCTATAAAATGGGTGAGACAGCACCCTTTGGGAGGGGTTGTTGTGATCATTAAGTATGCAAATTGCTTAAAGTTATGTTTGGCACATAGCAAATCCTCAATAGAGGCTTCCAGTGAAACTCAGAGTTCTACAGCACAGAGGAAGTAAAAAGTCTATGGTAGGGCTCAAAGAAATCACTAAAGGCATAATATGGGAGAAGCAGAGTGTAAGGAAAGACCTAGGGAGAGATTGTGCCTTTAGGAATCTGGGTCAGGCTAGACTTTGTTGCTCTATTGAACACGTCCCCCGTGCTGTGATTTTCTGTTTTGAGGAACCACAACGAGCACACCATGAGGTCATGGCCAGATTCATCCTTCGGGGAAATGTATGCTCTTATTATTATTATTTTTTACGAATAGTTTATTGTCAAGTTGGTTTCCATATAACACCCAGTGCTCATCACCACAAGTGCCCTCCTCCTTGCCCATCTCCCCCTTCCCCTCCCCCCCCACCCCCATCAGTCCTCAGTTTGTTCTCGGCATTCAAGAGTCTCTCATGGTTCGCCTCCCTCCCTTTCCCCCACTATTTTTCCCTTCTTCTCCCCCACGGTCCTCCGTTAAGTTCCTCCTAATCCACCTATACGTGCAAACATATGATATTTGTCCTTCTCTGCCTGACTTATTTCGCTCAGCATAACACCCTCAAGGTCCATCCATGTTGCTACACATGGCCAGATTTCATTCTTTCTCATTGCCATGGAGTATTCCATGGTATAGATAAACCACATCTTCTTGATCCATTCATCCATTGACGGACATTTAGGCTCTTTCCATGTTTTGGCTATTGTTGAGAGTGCTGCTATGAACGTTGGGGTACATGTGCTCCTATGCCTCAGCATTTCTGTATCCCTTGGGTAAATTCCTAGCAGTGCTATTGCTGGTTCATAGGGGAGTTCTATTGTTAGTTTCCTGAGGAACCTCCACACTATTTTCCAGAAGGGCTGCACCAGTTTACATTCCCACCAACAGTGTAGGAGGGTGCCCGCTTCTCCACATCCTCGCCAGCATCTAGCATTCTGTGATTTGCTCATTTTAGCCACTCTGACTGGCCTGAGTGGTATCTCAGTGTGGTTTTGATGTGTATTTCCCTGATTAGGAGGGATGCTGAGAATCGTTTCATGTGTCTGTTGGCCATCTGGATGTCCTTTTTGGAGAACTGTCTGTTCATATCTTCTGCCTATTTCTTTACTGGGTTGTTTGTTTTTTGGGTGTGGAGTTTGGTGAGTTCCTTATAGATTCTGGATATTAACCCTTTATCTGATATGTCATTTGCAACTATCTTTTCCCATTCCGTTGGTTGCCTATTAGTTTTGTGGATTGTTTCCTTTGCCGTGCAGAAGCTTTTAATCTTGATGAGGTTCCAATGGTTTATTTTTGCTCTTGATTCCCTTGCTTTTGGGGATGTGTCAAGTAAGAAGTTGCTGCGGTGGAGGTCATGGAGGTTGTTTCCTGCTTTCTTCTCTAGGGTTTTGATGGTTTCCTGTCTCACGTTCAGGTCCTTTATCCATTTTGAGTTTATTTTTGTGTCTGGTATGAGAAAATGATCTAGTTTCATTCTTCTGCATGTTGCTGTCCAGTTCTCCTAACACCATCTGTTAAAGAGGCTGTCTTTTTTTCCATTGGGTACTCTTTCCTGCTTTGTCAATCAAAATTGCACCAGCATACTTCTCAAAACTAGAACAAACTATCCTAAAATCTGTGTGGAACCACAAAAGACCCCGAATAGCCAAAGTAATATTGAAGAATAAAACCAAAACGGGAGGGATCACCATCCCAGACTTTAGCCTCTACTACAAAGCTGTCATCATCAAGACAGTATGGTATTGGCACAAAAACAGACATACAGACCAACGGAATAGAATTGAGAACTCAGACCTGGACCCAAAGGTATACAGCCGTATGCTCTTAAAAGCAAGTCTTTTACCAAAAAGGTCAGCAAGTGAAAGCAAGCCCTGAGATGACTACAAATACCAATGAGGAGGGAAGATGGAGAGCCTGTGCTCACAGCTGAGGGGCCGTCTGAGAGCTGCAGAGAGGCCAGGCAGTGGGTAGCCTTCGTTTGCATCTCTACACGAATCAGTGGTGTATTGGGGGCAGCTAGTTCTTGCTCCCTGGTGCCCACTGTGCTCATGCTTCCCAATAAGTTCACGTAGGTAACTCAGCAGCCCCCATAGTGGGGGTATTTACACCGCAGAAACTGGCAGACTATAACTCAGGGGTGTTTTGTTTTGTTTCACTGTCAGAGAGCTGGTAGGTTGACATTTTCCAGTGTGCCAATGGGGATGACAGAGGAGCTGGCTCAGAGAAACAAGAACTGTGACAATAAAAATCTTTTAAACTACAAACCTTTTCCTTTGGCATTCCTCTCTCTTCCCTGTTACTCTAGGGCAGGAAGCTGGAGGTTGCACATGGTCTGTTATAGTTTATCTGAAGAAGAAAAATCCAGCTGGGCTATTGCTTCACGAATGGTCAAAATGTATTGATTGATGGGACTTGAAAATTTTGTCCTTTTTTTTCCCAATTAAATACAAGTTCACCTCAGGTCTAAAATAGTCATCAGACCACATTTATACCTGCCCTACGTTTGTGAAGTCGCAAGTAGGAGGATGCAATGAAGTGGAGTAATTCACATACTCTTTTTTCAACCCTTAAAAAATTGTATTTTGATTCTTCTGACATAGTGTAAGGAATAGGAGAATGTATGTACTGAGAATTATTGCCTTATGTCCCAACACTTAAAGGACAACTTAAACTTGTTCAGATTTCTGAGGTTGTTCCTCGAGATTAAAGATGAAAGAATAGGGAATGAAATGAAGAAGTACCTCTAAGTCTGCCTTTGTTAGTCTGCTTGGCTAGCTGTTACAAGTACTATAGACTGATGGCTTAAACAACAGAAACTATTTTCTCACAGTTCTGGAGGCTGGAAGTGCAAGATCAAGGTGTCAGCAGGTCTGGTTTCTCCTGAGGCTTCTCTCCTTGGCTTACAAATGGTCATGTTCTCCCTATGTCCTCACATGGTCTTCCCTCCATGGGAGTCTGTATCTTAATCTCTTCTTATTACAAGGACACCAGCCATATTGGATTAGGGCCCACCCGCATGACCTCATTTACCTTAAATGCTCTTTTAAAGGTCCTATATCCAAACCACGTCTTAAAAGACCAAATATAGTCACATTCTGATATACTGCGGGTTAGGACTTGAACATATGAATTTGGAGGGGGACGCAGTTAAGCCCATAATGCTGCCCAAACGTAACCATAATTTATCCACAAGGAAAATTAGATTTAACAACATCACAGGTCACGTTCCCAGAGAAGCAGACTCTGGAGAGATGGAGATTGGCCTGCAGGGGTTTATAGTAGATGCTCTCAGGAAAACCTACAAGCAATGAAGGCAGTGGCATTAGGCAGAGGGGACAGCAGTGCAGTCATGGTCAAGGCCCAGGGTGATCAGAGGACTCTCCATGCATGGGGATACTTGTTCAGAACTAAAGCCAGGATGCTAAGCCTTTTTAACTCCTGTAAGGACTAGTCATGAAATGTGTTCTGCCCCAGGGAGAGAGGCATAATATGCAAGAAGAGTCTCTCTTCGACTGAGGACAATCTCAGGTGGGTTCAGTTGAGAACTGCCAGTCACCCAGTCTTCAGAAGCTGACAGATGATTGCTCAGTCAACTGGAGTCTCTGGTCAGTGTACTGAGTGTCCATAGTATAAGGAAGGAGAGGTTCCCCCAAGTGAATGAAAAGATTTCCCATCATCTTCTTAAGAAATTCCTCATAATATCTTTCAGTAGTTTAAAGGGTGACCTATTATGAACCCTAAAACACTTGGCTTGATTCTGGGTACTTCAAAAATGCCCAGAAGAATGGTCAGGGTGTATGGCTTCATGGGAAAAGTGTGCTGTTTGGAGCCAAAGAGATCTGGGTTCAACTTTCTGTCCCACTATTTACTAATACTCTTTACCCTTCCTGAACCTCCAATTTCTCTTCTACAAAATGAGGATAAGTAAACCAACTTTGTTAGACTGGTGGGAAGGTTTAAATAAAAAATATACTTAAAGGTGTCAGGCACAATGCTTGACAAAGAAGGCACCCAAAAAGCGTAAGTTTTCTTCCCTTTCTTTAAGCAAATAGTTAATTGGTGGGAACCAATCTCAAACCAGAAATAGACATTTGATCTTCTAACTTCACAGAAGATGTTTCTCAAATTCTGCACTTGATCTTAGCCAAAAGGCCAAAAAGTGATGTTTCTCAAATTCTGGTGTGATCAGAATCACCAGTGAAGATTGTCAAAACAGATCGCTAGATCCCATTCATGGTGAATCTAAATCAGGAGGTCTAAGGTGAAGACCAGACATGTGTAATTTTAGCAAGCCCCATGGGGTTTCTGATATCTGGAGAATCTTGAAGCCCCCTGCTTGAGACCACGGGTGCTATCTCAGCAAGAATGGGAGTTCAGTGCTCAGATGTCTGGGGACATTTCCGCTGTCCTCATTGTCATTTAGTTCTGTGGATGTAGATGTACACATCTCATCATAAAGACTTCTCCCCTTGTATAAATACTCTGCATTCCAAAACTAAAACATGCATAAATTACATCAGTTATAGAATCAAACCAATTCCCCTTTTCAAGATGTAGTTTTATTGAGGTATAAATCACTACTACAAGGCAATTTAGTGCAGACAGGAATTTTATTGGGGGATGCAGATCCCCTGAGCTTGTCTGGAAAATGGGAAGCTTATTCAGAGATGCAGGTGTAAGAGTTGTTTGTCCTGCAAAGAAGCACTGTCTGGACAGAGATTTAACTTTCTCATTTAAATCAAGGAAAATGGAGTTCCCCTGGATGGGATTGCTAAAGGCTTTCTGTGTTTGATTATGGATCGCAAAGCCCATCTGTGCTGCAGAAATTATACTGTCAGAAAGACACCTGACCGGGGTCCAGAAAGTAAACAGGAGTTGGAACACAGAAAGTTACCCCTGAGCATAGACGGGCTTTCACATCCCTACCAGACTTCCCCTGATTTAACATGGGGCCATGTGGTTTCCCAGTGTCTTCTGTGGCTTTCTCTTCCCACAGAAAGAGGCCTCATTTGTTCTAAAATATGAAGCTTTGGGGCTTTCTTGAAAATGGTACTTTCACTCAGTAAAAATAAGTCAAGATGAAAATGCTATCTGTGGGAATTCATTCTGAAAATGGATTAAACTCAGAACATGAGAGAAATAGTCCGATTTTCCCAAGTGATCAGCAGCCACCCAGACGTGGTCCGTTTCCCTACAGCAAGAGCAAAAATTCTAGAATTAGCACAAAAAAAAGCATTACAATCCGTGAGAAGTCCAAGATGACTCTATGCTCATCGTCTCCACGCTAAAACCACAAATGTGGGAATCGGTGAGTTTTTTCTGTCCTTAGCCCTACTCTGAGTTCTTATCGAGAAACAAGGGTTCCCTACAACTTGCCTTTATTCTCTTTCAAACACTATTCCTCTGGGTTTGACTAGGGCCTTGTAACACACACAGAGTCATCCTTACACTAGAGGAACCATGTATCCCCTAACCTTTAAGTATTACCCAGATCCACTTGCTCTTTTCCCTGGCTCACTTAGAGAAGCATCTTTGAGTACAACATCCAATTAAATAAATTAATTAAAGCATTACATCTAATGTTTCTTTCTTGTGTTCAAATCTCTTTCTGACTCAGCCCTGTACTCTGCCATTCCATAGCTACACAGGAAGGGCTGGAAGAACACATTAGTCAGGGTAACATTACAATGAGCTGCAGTAACGAGTAAGCCCTATAATCTGATGTTGTAGCACAATACAGTTGTGTTTTCACTCCTGTGATAGGCATTGGCTCGCTTGGGGAGCTCTCCTCAGGCATCTGGGCTTCTTCCACCATGTGGATCCACCATATTGGAGTCTTCACTTCCAGCAGTGTAGATAAAAAGAGAGAAGGTACGGGACATTTCAGCAAGCAAGCCAGAAAAGTGGAGAATTGGTCTGCCAGCATTCCACTGACCCAGAGAAGGCTGACAATTGTTGACAAGTGCACAGATGCTAATAGTGTTTGTCTCAGAGAGTCCTTAGATGCCCCTGGCTTTCAATGCCTTCAAGTGTTTTTTAGTTGAGGCAACTGAGACCCAGAATTACACAGAGCTAATCAGTGACAGCTCAATTCAGTGCTGGCCAAAAGGCCTCTTGCCCATTCCTATTAGTTCCAATTAATGTATAAAAAGGCTCATAAAAATCTCAAGATACAGTTGAAGCATTGTTTCTAGAACTTTCTATCCAGGACTCCAGGGTGAGGAGGACTATGACCACCCTACTCCAAAACCCACAGTTTCGATGCAGTCCATCCATCTGAGAACTGGGCAGATGAATGTTTCAAGAAGCAAGTGCCAGTAGCAAACCCTAATTATGGGAAATGCTTCTTGGCCCCTAAGCATATAAAATTACTTTGCGGAAAGTCAAGAAAAATAGAAACAGAATACCCTGTAATGCTTTATTCAGAGGCCAAAAGTCACCTAGTAAGGTTTGCATCTTGTTCCTGGTTCTGTCAAGATAGCTTACAGGGTGGAGACAGTTGATAGGGAGAGAAATTCTGGATGGGGTCAGCCTGGTTTGTAACCATTATGTTGGCTCATGGAGAGTATGTCTTGAAAGATTTTCCTCCTCACGGTTGAGTACAAATGAGAAGAGACAGAGACTTCCAGAAAACACCTAATAGAGAATAAAGAAATGGGTGCAGGCATTGTCTTCCTGACAGGTTCTAAACACTATCTGGAGTCCCTGAGCAGAAAGAACTGCTGTGTGGGAATCCAGATGAATCTTTGCCACATTTTTAAAGTTTATTTATTTATTTTGAGAGAAAGAATGTGCATGAGTGGGGGAGGGGCAGAGAGAGAGGGGAAGAGTGAGATAACCCCAGGTAGGCTCCTGTTCTGGCAGCAAAGAACCCGGTGCAGGGCTTAATCTCGTGAACCACGAGATCGTGACCTGAGCTAAAACCAAGAGTCAGACACTTACCCAACTGAGCCACCCAGGCGCCCCAGAGCATTTCCCACACTTCTGACCATCTATATCAATGTCTACTGATGACTCAGTTACACACCTATGTTTTTTAACTCTGACTTTATCATCACAAAAGTTATATATCTGGATATTTTGCGTGAACCTTAAAATTTTTCACCTGGAGATCTGATGTTGAGTAGTTAAAGGCTGCATGTTAGTTTTTCTCAGTTTTAGAGAGGGAAAAGAAATAAAAATAATATCTGTCACTTGGCTGGAAACTACGATGTTGAGTTAACCTAAACATTATTATACATAATGTATTTTATTACATAAAATACACAAACAAGTAATAATAGAATTAGATTTATAGAGTGAGTGCCAAATTATATTACTTCATTTAATCAAAGCACAATCACATTTCCTAGATTCACAGATCAGGCATTAAAAATAGTGCAGAATGTAATTACACATGCTTTTATTTTTCAATCTTTTACCTCATTCTCAGTGTTTCATATTCAGTGCTTCCCCTTTTTATAAAAAAAAATTTTTCATCCTTGTGGGTTGGGCGAACATTGTGCCTGGGTTATTAACAGTCATAATATCATAATGAAGCCAGTGAGATGAATGGATTTGCTGAACCACATGATAATTTATGGCAAAGCTTCGACTCAGATCAATCTTCAGCATGGTGAGCAAGAGAGATGGAGGCGGGCTGGTTAGGTAACTCCAAAAAACTTTGAACTATGGCAGCGCTCAGAGTTAAACTCGTAAAATGCATACATAAAGTGCATACAAACTAGTTAAACAGAATGGATATAATTAGCCAATTGTGGATGGAAGCCACAAAACCATCCGTTTATATGTAAGATGGAAGTGTGTGAAAGTGTCTCAAACTTTAGCCCCACTGATCTGGGGGTACGGTAATGAGAAAGATGTACATATGATTATAAGTTAGTAAGCAGAAAACCCAGCGGCTGCATTGTACCTGTCTGGATGAAGGCTATGTGAATGAAGGAGCTGGTTAGCCAAAAAAAGCAGGAAAAAGAACCAGAGGGTCACAGAGGCCCTCTGGATAACACATTCCATCAACATGGAAACATTTAAAAAGACACAGTCTTGGCAGTGTCGGCCAAAGCATTATGGTTTCCTTGATGAGACTATCTCTTTTAGGAGCAAGAATGCCCAAGCCATTGACAGTAACATTTTAAGATCAATTAAGAGCCCTTTTTTTTCTGATTCTGTGGACATCAAGCAACCCTGTGATAATTTGGCTCCTCATGACAGACCTGTCTCAATGCTTTCTGGTCTATTTACCAGGTGTGTTTATTATTTTAAATCACTGTAATTGTATCTGATGGTTATGAGCTGGTCCCATCTTAAGCATGCCAACCAAATCCCTTTTAGGAACCTAACAGACGTTACACCATGATCTATTCTTCAAGGTAAACACCACCTCTGGAGTCCACCTGGGCCAGCAGTACTGTCACCTAGCAACAGCTCAGGCTTCACTCTGCTCTTCTTGAGCTGTTGTTGAACCAGCCCCATGCAATTTTGATGCAACCATACACAAAGTCAAGATCAGGATGTTCTTGGGGCACCTGGGTGGCTTAGTTGGTTAAGCGTCCGACTTTCGCTTAGGTCATGATCTCGCAGTTCGTAGGTTCGAGCCCCGCGTCGGCCTCTGTGCTGACTGCCAGCTCAGAGCCTGGAGCCAATTTCAGAGTCTGTATCTCCTCCTCTCTCTCTGACCCTCCCCTGCTCACGCTGTCTCCCTCTCTCTCTCTCTCTCTCTCTCAGAAATAAATAAAACATTAAAAAATAAAAAAAAAAAAGATCAGGATGTTCTAATAATTGACAAAGCAACTGCCATATTGTAAGCCAGGAATAGCCCGCAGAATCAAAGGATGGGGCCTAACCACTTTAACAGGCCGTGCGCTGATTTTCAGTTGTATCTGGGACCCCGCCACAGACAGCTTCCTCAAAGATACCAAGTAGTTGACAGAGTAATGTTTTCCAGGTTTTCTCACACCTTATCCAATTGCAGTAATTGTTAGGTGATAAATACAGTGACAGCTCATTACACAATTCAGCTTCCAGAAGCCGAAGAGTTAGGTGGTACCTCTCACCTGCTAGGTGATAGGTTAGCATTTTACCCCTGTCCCTTCTCCTCTCCTGACCCCACAGTTCTGTCTGCAATCTTGTGCACTCAAGGCATTAGATTTCACACAAAGCCTTTTGAAGTGAAAATAAAGTCAGAAGGCTCTACTACAGAACCTAGGAGTAAAACTATGTATCAAACTATACATAGAAGGCAGAAATGAAGGGGATAAAGAATATGGTCTGGTAATGTGAGAGCATTATCCCTAGTCTCTACAGGTTTTTAGTGTGTGTGTGTGTGTGTGTGTGTGTGTGTGTGTGTGCGTGCACACACGCCCTTGTACATGTGTGTGGTGTCTGTGTCTCCCTGAGTACCTAGGGAAGGGTTTTTATACTCTTGTGCCCTCACATGTATAGTCCTAAGTCCATAGATGCTAACTATTTGGTGATTTTTAGCAGCTTTATTGGGGTATAATTGGCATACAATGAACTACACATATTTAAGGTATATGTTTTGATAATGTTGACACACATATACAGCTGTAAAACCACCATCACAATCAAAATAACAAACATATCTATGATCCCCAAAAGTTTTCTTGTGCTCCTCTATATTTTTAATAATTATTTTCCAATATTTATTTTGAGAAAGAAAGAGAGAGTGAGAGAGAGAGAGAGAATGAGAATGCATGGAGGAGGAGCAGAAAGAGAGAGAATCCCAAGCAGGCTGCACGCTGTCAGCGCAGAGCTGGGCATGGGGCTCGATCTCATGAACACTGAGATCATGACCTAAGCCCAAAATCAAGAGTTGGATGCTTAACTGACTGAGCCACCTAAGTGCCCCCTTGTGTTCCTTTATAATCCCACTTTTTGCCCCGTCCAACTCCCATCCCATACCCAGGAAGCCATCAATATGCTTTCTGCCATTATACATTTGTATGCAATTCCTAGATGTTAATATAAATGAAACATACAATACATCTCCTTTCTTCCTGGCTTCTTTTACAGAGCATAATTATTTTAATGTTCATCCATGTTGTGGTGTGTATCAATAGTTCATTCTTTCATTGTTGCTGAGTAGCATTCTTATAGGTATAGACCACAGTGTGTTTATCCATTCATCTGTAGATAGATACTTAGATTATTCCCAGTATGAGGCCATTAGAAACGAAGTTCTATGAACATCTGCATAAAGGTGTTTGCATGGACATGTGCTTTTCTTTTCTTTTTCATTAATTTATTTTCAAGTTACTTAATGTACAGTGTAGTCTTGGCTTCAGGAGTAGACCCTGGTGATTCATCTCTTGTATATGACCCTAGTGCTCATCCTGAAAAGTGCCCTCCTGAGTGCCCATCACCCTCCATCCCTGCTTCCAGCAACTCTCAGTTTGTTCCTTATTTAAGAGTCTCTTGGGGCGCCTGGGTGGCTTAGTTGGTTAAGCGTCCGATTTTCGCTTAGGTCATGATCTCGCAGTTCGTGGGTTCGAGCCCCGCGTCGGGCTCTGTGCTGACTGCCAGCTCAGAGCCTGGAGCCTGTTTCAGTCTGTGACTCCCTCTCTCTCTGACCCTCCCCTGCTCACACTGTCTCTCTCTCTCTCCTAGAAATAAATAAAAATATTTTTTAAAAAAAGAGTCTCGTGTGGTTTTCCTCCATCTCTGTTTTCATCTTGTTTTTCCTTCCCCACCCCTATGTTCAGCTGTTGAGTTTTTTAAATTCCACATATGAGTGAAATCATATGATATTTGATGACTGGATTATTTTGCTTAGTAAAATACACTCTAGTTCCATCCATGTTGTTGCAAACGGTAAGATTTCATTCTTTTTCATCACTGTAGTGTAGGTTACATACAGACTGCTTGTATGGGGTAGTTTTATGGTGTGATATGATTTCCAAGCCCAGGAAGACCCTGTGCACCTCTCGTCACTCCCCAGCACTACCTTCCACCCCTGTACAGACACAAACACACACACACACACATACACACACACACACACACACACACACACACATACACACACACACTCTCACACAATCTCCCCTTCTATCTTGCTGACATGAGCCACCTAATCGGAAACCTATTTCTGTGCTTGATGACTTTGTTCCCTATAAAACTGCAAATTACCTTTGAAGAAAAAAAAGTAATCATGAACTTATTCATGTAGGTGACAGTACGAAGTCATAGAAAGAGCCCTGGACCAGAAGAGTCAAGGCTTGGGTTCTAATCCTACTGCTTCTTCTCCGTTCTCTGTAAGCTAAGATTCCACTTACGCTCTCTGGTGTACTCTAAGGGGATGATGCCATGTGAGCCATTCATTCACCCAGCGAATCTTACCACGGCCACATATTGTTTTAAGTGCAGAAGACATAGCAGTGAGCAAACCGAAGTCCCTGCTCCCACAGAGCTCAAATGCAAGTCAGAGAGATGGATAATAAGCAGTAAACACATATGTCATAGATCGTCAAGGGGCAGTGAATTGCAAGAATCAAAATAAAGCAGAGTAAAGAGATGGAGAATGAAAAGGAATGCTAATTTAGGTGGTGGCAAAAGACGTTCTTTCTGAGGCAGGGACATTTCAGCAAAGGCCCAAAGGAAGTTAAGTAATGGGACATGAGGCACCCTGGCAGAAGAACATTCCAGAATGGAGAGTGGTAAGTGTCAAGGTCATTTTGCTCAATGTGTTTGAGGAAAATAAAGAAGCCCATATGGTTGCAGTAAAGAGTTAGCTGGAGAGGGGTCTAGGGGCCGAAACATATGGGGCATTGCAGGCCACTGTAATGACTTTGGAGTGTGTGTGTGTGTGGTCTAAGGGACACGGAAGTCACTGCAAGGTTTGGAGCAAGGGAGTCACAAGGTCTGACTTATTTTTGAATGCTCACTTGGGCTGATGTGCTCAGGACAGGTAAGAAACGCGTGTTTGGAACAAAACATTAAACAATTAGATGTAGGGTAAGCATTTCACACAATGGAATAAGAAAAGAGTAATGGATGACTCCAATATTTTGGCCTCAAGAAGAGTATGTTATTAAGTAAGATACAGAAGCCTGGGGAAGAAGGAGGTTTTGAGGGGTCGTACCAACAGTTGTTCTGAGGCATGTTAAGTTGGGCTTGTCCATTAGCTGTGCCAGGGGCAGCTCAAGTGGGCAGTTGTGTGTATGGGGCTGGAGATTTATATCTGGAGTCATGAATGTCTGCACAGTAATGGAATTTATAGCAGCAAGTGGGGCCACCTAGGTGGTGACTGTTGCTAGAAAATAAAAGAATTCCAGCAAGAAAAGGGGGACCCAAACAAAAGAATCCAACTTATTAGTGGGTTAAATGAGATGAACACCTAACACAGTGCATTAGAGTACTTCAGGGTACACCCCAGAACCAGAAATCTCAACTAAAATGAACTTGAACAATAAGAACATTTATTATATAATATAATTCTGGAAAAAGAGTAGTTCTGAGTTTGGCTGATTCATTGGCTGAACGATGTCAGCAAGAACCAAGACCCTTCAGCCTCTGGGTGGCTTAGTTGGTTAAGAGTCAGACTCTTGGTTTCAGCTCAGGTCATGATCTCATGGTTCACAGGTTTGAGCCCCACATCAAGCTCAGTGTTGATAGCACAGAGCCTGCTCAGGATTCTCTGTCTCCCTCTGTCTCTGCCCCTTCCCCAATCTCTCTCTCTCAAAAATAAGTCAATAAAAACTTAAAAAAAGAAAAAGAAGAACCAAGGCCCCTTCATCTTTGGACTCTGCTATTCTCATAAGAGCAAGATGGCTGCTGTAGCTCCAGATGTCACATCTTCTCACACTGTCCAGAGGTGGGATGAAGGCAACAATCTTTTGTCATCTCTTTTTAAGAGGAAACATTACCAGTAGCCTCCCTGCAGAATTCCCTTTACGACTAAACCAGAATGGGTCACAAACTCATGCCAACACAAATCTTAGCAGGGAACATGCATATGTGCCTAACCATACTATCATAGACTCTGAGGGTAGAAGAGACCTTGAAAGTTCATGTATTTTCAATGTCAAATCCTCATGACTTTATGCAATCGATAAGATTGCAGCAAGAAATACAGGACCTATCCGAATTATCCTAATTTAACAGGAAGTCAGAGGATTTGATGCCAGCACTAGCTATGAGTGAGGGCAGAACACAGCAAAACTACAGAGTAGTGCACTACTCAAAGCCAGTGTGAGAGACGCCTCCCTCCCCACACCCCAACAGGATCTGAGACCTTTGGTCCAGGGGCACAGCCAGCCAACCCACAGCCACCTTACAGGATGAAGGATGCTTTGGAATAAATGCTCTTACCTCACCCCTTTCTCCCTCCAACTAGAAAACAGAGGTAAGACCCTGAGACACAAAGCATAGAAGAGTGGAGAAGGTTCTAGAAGAATAAATAGAAGATATCTAGTCTGCCCCATAGGGAAGATCAGGCACTCTGAGGCCACTCATTTCACCTAGGGGACAATTTTGACTTCTAGAAAGATTCCAGTCAACCCAGGATGGTGGTGGTGGGGGGGTGGTGCGGGATCTATATAGAACAGGTCTAATTCCTCATACTTGTGATAACAGTTTGGATGGAAGACAACAGCCCACACACCTCATAGTCAGGTGTTAGGGCAAAAGTCGTTATGATTCATTTCGTCCTTGACCCCAGTGTCCACCAGAGATTGAAGGTTGGGGTCTCCATGTATCTTTTCCTTAGCACAGTGCCTGTTAACCAGGAGCAATTTTGCCCATCAGGAGATACTGGCGACATCACTGTCACAACCTCAGGGAGGAGGTGCTACTGGCATCTAGGGGGTAGAGACCAGGGATGTTACTAAATATCCCACAAGGCATAGCACATCCATCACAGGAATGATGTGGCCCCAAATATCAATACTGCCACAGATGAGAAACTCAGCTGGTGTAAGGCCTTCAAGAGGGGCCACAGCCCAAAGTTTCCCCATGCACCTGGGCTGAAATCTTTGGTTTCAGGGTGAGCTAATAAAAAAACAAAAAAACAAACAAACAAAAAAATCAAAACCAAAACAGTACCAGGGCCTTTGAGGGCAAGGAGGGGAGGAGTTAGTGGGAGCAGAGGAATGGCCCTTGTTGAATTCTTCTCAGTCAGTGCATGGCCCCGAGCTTATGGTGGGGAGCTGTGAGCCTGCGGGCCACAGTGGACCCCATCCAGCTGCAGGGCTGCGTGAGAGCTGTATCACACCCCAGCACCCACTCTTTTCAGGCAAGCCTATAAACAAGAAGGCCAACTACGAGGACATAAGAAAGAAATAAAAGTTGTTTGGTCGGCCGTCAGGAACAGATTGTTGGAATATTCTAACCCCAGTCCAAAAGGAACAACCAACAATAACAATTAGGAGACCGCGTCTGACATTCAAACACGTGATGCCTGCATTTTCCTCCCTCGTGCCAGGACCATTTCCAAGGGGACCAGCCACTGGCTCCGTCCTGTTTTCTTACCATGGCCTGAGGAACCCTCTTCTCTGTGCAATCACCCATGAAAGGACCCAAACACATGAAAATGTCAACCGTGACCATGAATTAGGAGCACATGAACTTAGCCTCTACTAAAGGGCAGCGGGTATACTTAGATAGACATTTGCTGTCACACCTCAACTCCTCATTCACTTGGATCAATCGAAATCACCATAGATCAATCAAAAATATTGTATTTTAAGTGAGTCTTCCAGATGCCTGAAGTTACCCTGTTTAAAAATAACCTTACTGTTGGCATATTCAGAGGTGAAAAGCATTCTAAACAGTATATATGTTTTCCTTGCTTCAATAAACAAAGTATACTGACAATAATTCTAGCTTTTCAGGGCACCTGGGTGGCTCAGTCAGTTAAGCGTCTGACTTCGGCTCAGGTCATGATCTCACAGTTTGTGGGTTCAAGCCCCGCGTCGGGCTATGTGTTGACAGCTCAGAGCCTGGAGCCTGCTTCCGATTCTGGGTGTCCCTCTCTCTCTGCCCCTCCCCTGTTCATGATCTGTCTCTCTCTGTCTCTCAAAAATAAATAAATGTTAAAAATTTTTTAAAAATAATTCTAGCTTTTCAAGTGACTCAGGACAATTACTCTAATGTAACAATAAGAAAGTAAGAGGTCTTCAGACCTTAGATCACTTTGCCCAGGCATCAAATGAACCCAGATCATGCCTTCCCCTCCACCTGTGGTTCTCATGCAAACTTTCTATAGCTCTTTACCCTCCCTTCATGCACCTCTCAGTGATTACTCTTGATGTATATAACCAGGCCTGCTCACCCATAGTCCTTGCAATTGTTGCTGAGGGCTAAGACAGCGGTTCTTGAAGTTTTTGCAGCATGCTGAAATCCTCTGGGAGTTTAAAAAAAATCGTCCATGGCCGGGTCTCATCTCCAGAGTTGTAATTTCATTTGCCTGGGGCCTGGCCTGGGCAGGGGGATAGTTTAAAACTCTCTCAGGTAAGACTGTGGTGTGGCCAAAGCTGGAAACCACTGGAACAGGAATAGTCTCCCCGGTTAGAATAAGGCATAAAGTAGGAGTGAATGATGATCCGAAAGGTTTTCCTGTACATAAGCTTTAGTGTGAGAAACTTTTTGTAATGTATTTTAGGGCTCTTTGGGTCTCATGTTCTACTTCTTAGCTGTGCTCAGAGGAAGTGATTTAAGGAGGGAGAGGGGTAGGATGGATCAGGGGTTAGTGGTCAGTGTCTTGTGTACAACTCTGTGGGATCTGACCTTGACTCTGCCATTTACTGTGTAACCTTAGGTAAGTGGCTTTATCTTTCTGTGCCTCAACCTAATCCACAAAATGTCGGCATTATTACACTATATATTAACTAATTTGTGTTTAAATTAAAATAAAAAGTAAAGTGGCAGGAGGACTCAATGGGTGAGTGCACACAGAGGACGGAGATTAGAGCCTAGCACGTAATAATACTTGACAAATCTAGTGCCATTAGTTCGGGACTTGGCAAGAGACGAAACCAACTTCAGGTAGTCAAGGTGGAGAAACAGAGATGTGGGTGGGGCTAAGGAAAGAAACTCGGGTGTTGCAGCCCCAGAGACAGGCAATGGTAGGAAGCTGTCACCAGCCCAGGTCAGCAGGGGAAGAGGGAAGTAATGTTGCCAGGATCCAGTACAAGCCGAGGCTGTGGAGACACATTTGCCAAAGAGGAGGGGAAAAAGCAGGGAGGGAACAGGGAAGAAATACCCCGACCTCTCTCTCCTGCTGCCTTCCACTGGCTGAGCCCCGGGGAGAAGCCAGATAGTGGAAGGGAAGTGGCCCCCAGGGGTGGGGTCAGCATCCTAGGCCATGAGCTCAGTAGAGAAGGAAGCAGATTGAATCGGAGTGGGAGCGAAGTCAGTAGAGAATAACCAGCACAGTTAGCTGTTCCTGATTATTGTATGAGCCTGGAAGTCACCGCAGAGAGTCCTCCTTGCCCTAGAGGTGGTGCATCTACTCAGCATCAGCTGTAGAATCCAGAGTTGCCCCTCGAGCCACACTCATTCTGAAAGAAAGGTGCCATCACCACAGGCCTTCAGCACCAAGCTGGGGTGTTTCAACACAGCTGCAGGTGAAAGTCCAATCAGAACATGAGCTTGCTGGGAATTTCAGGGTTTTGCTGAGCCCCCCATCCCTGCGAAGTGTTCCCCTCGGAAGCCTCACTTCACTTGCTCTGTTCAGCTTCTTCCCATCTCGGCCTGAATGTGTCAGAAACAGCTCCTCGTTAACTCCCTCTGGTCACTGAGGCACATTCCTGAGACTAATTCGCTGCCTGCTGAGGAATTTCTTTCTCCATCCCTTCCCCACCCCCAAATACCACCTCTTTCCTCTCCCTCGTGAATGCTGACCTTTTGTCCAATAAAGGCTGCAGTCTTCCAACTTCCCACTTTCTACTCAAATGGCCCATTCTCGGCTGTATTTGCATTTGCCCCATGAAACCACCCCTCCACCTCAGAGTCTCACTACCTGTCAAGAACTGAGTGACATAAGTGGAAGCAGAAGCCCCTATCTTCCAGCAACTTCCACTCTAAGTGTAAGGGATTAGAGGCAGTGCTCACGGGGAATGGTGTTTTTTTTCCATAAACACCTATACAATGTGACAGTCTCCTCTTTATGTTTTGTCGCTGCACCTCATTGCAAATGAAAATGATTAACTTAGAATCATGGCCAGGTGCCCTGGTAACTTTTCATACTATGCTGATACATATACTCGGTCACCCTTTTTCTTCATTTACATCATCAAGCCTTTTCCAGATCCTCCGACTAGATGTTCCTTTACTAGATTTAATTGAACCATTCATCCTTATAACTCCATTATGTGCATTCCAAATTCCTTTGGATTCGTGCTTTCCATCACATACACACTGTGCTATCATAACAGCCATCATCTGGTTCTGTTCCCCTTCGGAAGCCTGGCCGACGTTATTACAGGGCTCTTCTGAGACAAGAGAGAAAATGAAATGCCTCCTCTCCTCCTGCCAATACTCAGGGGCCCATAAGCAAAAGCATCATAATGATGTGCCAGTGCCCCTAGAAAGAGCTGGAGATTGAAGTTAAGAGACCTGCTCAAGTCTCAGTTGGCAGGACTTTAACCATTGATTTGGGTTCAGAATGGCCAAAAGCAGCTGTAGCACAAACAGTAGTACTCACTCAACACATAGGTCTTAGGGATTCAATGAATCCCTGCCTTCGAGGAGCTTACATTTAATTTTTATTTATGTATATATTTTTGTTGAGGTCTGCACTTTTTTTTTTTAACATAGCAGATGCACAATGTTACATTAGTTTCAGGGGGACAACTTAGCGATTGGACAAGTCTAGTCCAGTTCACCAGGAGTATGGCCATCGCCTGTCCCATGGCATGGCTGTTATGGTATCACTGACAGCAGTCCTTACAAAGGAGCTTGCATTTTGGATAAGGAGGGAGGACACACTGTGTGCATGCATGTGAGCACATACAACACACACATGCCACACACTCCTACCCCAATGCTGTAGGCTAACAAACAATGAATGCCAATTCAGTAGTACGTAAATAAAAATAATTGAGTTTCATTTAAATAAAAATAATTGAGTTTCATTTCAAAAATCTGTAATTCAGGGGCACCTGGGTGGCTCAGTCGGTTAAGCAACCAACTTCGGTTCAGGACTTGATCTCATGGTTGGTGAGTTTGAGCCCCGTGTCTGGGCTCTGTGCTGACAGCTCAGAGCCTGGAGCCTGTTTTGGATTCTGTGTCTCCCTCTCTCTCTGCTCCTTCCATGCTCATGCTCTATCTATGTCTCTCAAAAATAAATAAACACTTAAAAAAAATTTAAATCTGTAATGCAGGCATTTTCCTTAATTAAAGCTCTTTTTCTACCCAGGCAATTTCCATTTCAATTGATGTTGGTAGGATTTTCACTATATTTCTTACTGTGCCTCTGTTTCCATATGCATAAATGCTTAAGAATTTCTCCCACTTTCAAATCTTCTGATGGACTGTTTGACATTCTGTATTCATGACACATCCACAAATTTACTAACAATTTATGCATCCATATCTAAAGACATATCTTGAGATGATGTCTGTTTTTAAATTTTTTTTATGTTTATTTTAGTTTTGAGAGGGAGAGACAGAGCACGAGCAGGAGAGGGACAGAGAGAGAGGGAGACACAGAATCTGAAATAGGCTCCAGGCTCCAAGCTGTCAGCACAGAGCCCGACACGGCGCTCCAACTCACAAACTGTGGGATCATGACCAGAGCTGAAGTTGGACACTTAACCGACTGAGCCACTCAGGCGCTCCAAGATTTAAATACTTTAAAGGAGAAATTGTCTAAAGATAACTCTGATTTGGGTAGGATGGAGTGCATGCTTTATATCTTCAGTTCTCATTCTTTTCAGGGGAGACACTATACCAAAGCCAATACCTCCAAGAACAGCCCCTCCCCCTACAACACAGTTGTCCACATGTGTCACTAGCACAGAAAAGGCCAAGTCCAATACTGAGAATGAGTGGTTCTGAAGAATGTCTCCGCTCTAGCTCACAGTGGTGGGCATACAAATAAACCATTAGTTTGTCATACTGACCCCTGCTTTGCTTGCTTTGATGCCCTGTCCATATTTCTGTCACAGCACTTCTCAAAGAGGCTGTGCCTGCTGTCTGTGCACACAGAGGCCTTATCCCTCTAGACTGTGCACTCTTGGAGAACATGCAGTGTTCAGCTTGGCATTTCCAACATGGAGCGTGGTGTTTTGTGCTCAGCAGGCCCAGGGAAATGTGGATGAATGAACTGACTGAATAACCAATGAATGGAAAATGGGAAATCATAGGCATTAATACTCCTGGAGAGCAGGAATGGGTCAAGGAGTAATTCTGAGAAAGGAAGCATTGTCTGCAGGATCACTCACCTTCTTTGGCAAAATCACACCCCAGAGCGTAGCACCATTTGTACTGAGGGTTGATGACTGAGCTGGTGGTGGGGGTGACCCGTTGTGGCCTGGGGGAGGATCCCGGGGGCACAGCCTTCCTTACCCTTCAGAACGCACAGCGCAGACCTTCTCAGATGCTGTAGCAACCTAGACAAGGACCAGATTACTTAGCCCCTACATCATGTCCCTTTTAAATAAGACGCTCTGCCATTACTCCCATAAAACTGGAAGACCAGGTTATGCGTAAACTAGGGTATACTCAAAAAGTTCCTGGGGCGCCTGGGTGGCTCAGTCGGTTAAGCGTCCGACTTTGGCTCAGGTCGTGATCTCACAGTTCGTGGGTTTGAGCCCCACATCGGGCTCTGTGCTGACAGCCATCTCAGAACCTGGAGCCTGTTCCCGATTCTGTATCTCCCTCTCTCTCTGACCCTCCCCTGCTCACGCTGTCTCTCTCTCTCAGAAAAAAAAAGTTCCTAACAAATTGTTACTCCAATTCTAACCTAGTTCTTGGGTCTGACGTAGGAAGAGACAAAGAATTTAGACTCAAAGGGACATGTGAGTTTTGCCTGGAACACATTTCAAGGAAATTGTCAAAGACAATAAGCACTATAGTGTTTTGTGATTTAATTGGAGCCTGTGGCCAAACCCCATCATTAGAAAGGGGGCAAAGCACATTGGGACACCGAAGTGTCACTAATGTTGTCATCCTCCTCTCTTGGCTCAACCTGGCAAAATGCTAACAAAGCAGGAATGCAACCAAGAGGAGCAAGCCAGGCTGTGTCCTGCACACAGCACTTCTCCCTCATCAGACATCAGAGTCTCATCCCTGAAGATCAAGTCGTCCAGATAGACAGAGTCGTTTTCCAGGGAACAATCTTATAGTGGACGATGTGCTAAGAACTACTCACAGGTGTTCTAAAGGTCATGGGGTATCGATTCTGCCTCCAGTCATATGAACAATGCCCTGAGTCATTGGAGCCCTGATAACATTTACTCCAAACCTCAAATAAATAAAGTCATACTTAGTCATACTGAGAAGGTATCTGCCAGCAGGACAGGAATAGGTGGTTGATAGCATTCAGGGACGGTGTCAAACGTAGCCTGAGTAAACAGACACAGATAAGCACAGCCGTGGAGTATTCGCACCTTGGCTTTGGTGACACTATGTGACATGTGTCACGATTCAGGTTGTCCTTACCTTAAGCAAATTTAATCTTTAGTATACTGGTTTTTATAGAAACTAAATTAAAGAGGGATTGTTCACTTGAGGGTTTTTTTCATTTAACCAGTCTTAAAAAGCACTTCTGCACTCGTAGTCTTAATAGTTTTTTAAAGTTTCTTTATTTATTTTGGGAGAGAGAGAGAGGTGGGGAGGGGCAGACAGAGAGGGAGAGAATCCCAAGCAGGCTCCAAGCTGCCAGCATGGAGTCCAATGTGGGGCTCAAACTCATGAATCATGAGATCATGTCCTGAGCCAAAATCAAGAGCCGGACACTTAACCGACTGAACCACCCAGATGCCCCAATTTTTTTAAATTTCTAAAATACACATTTTCAGGTATATCTCTATCATAAAGTACACTCTTATAAAGAAAGGTAGATAGGTAATCCAATGACTATTTAATTTACAATATCATAATCTTGGACATTCCTTTCAATAATACTTCACCTTGCCTACACCAGAGAAACTGCTTCCTTGACCGAGTTAGACAACAATTAAGCAATAGGGATGTCTTTTGTTCATACCACAGCACAGAGCCAACAGTCCCTCTGATGATCTGTTGCTAACAAAGACAAGTACTGTGTGGCAGATCTACTCATCTGCCAGGCACATCCCTATGGGGGTCAGTGTTTTGGCATAAACAAGTCCATGGTTTTGGGGTCAAGAGAGAAGCAATTAATCAAACCAAGGGGAAAAGAAATGAAAATCGAGCAGACAGTTACGAAGACCAGATAAGAGGAACAAGAATCCAATATGTGTATGGATGAACATGCTCCCCTTTGCACACTAAAGAATGTGCAAGAGGCTGAAGCCAGAAATACAGAAATGGTAGCAGTTTCCAGGCATGGCTTTTCTCTCCCGAACTTGGAGCCCCCTCCACAGCCTCATTCCTTGGGCTCTGCACCTGGGTTACCCACCTCTAGCAGCCAGTGGAAGCCAAGGCCGGTGCAAGGATCCGAGCAACCCAGAAATAAGGAGGAATGAGAAAACACACCTTCCGCCATTAGTGAAAAATGGAACGTTCCCAGTTAACCATCTTGAAGTAAATTCCTCAGGCGATGCTGTTCTCCTTTTTGTCCCATGCTCACACATCCTACCTTAACTTGAAACACTGCAATGGAAAGCAAACTAAGAAGGCAATCTAGATTAACTTGCGTTCAGCTGTGCATGGAGCAAAAAGCCTGAAAAATAGGAGAGGGTCATTTTGTTTTGGTGAAATTTCAAAGGCAAGCATATCTTCTGTCCAGGGCTGAATGTCACCGTGACCCCTTGTACCGGCCTCGCCTCCCTTCCACCAGGCTTTGGCGGAAGGGAGGAGCCACAGTTTGTGACCAATGAAGAAAGACTTAAGAGTGGACGGAATGCTTAGATCTGATTTGTGTTAGGCACAAAACGAGTGATCCATGAGCTGCAGAGGTCCTTTGTCTTCAGCTTCCAGAGAGTAGGGTAAACTGAGTCCCCAGGCTAAGGGCCAGCAGAAGAACACAGAGGGAGACAGTCTCCTGACTTGGCATGCCAGGTCTTCACTGAGCTGTCTTTTGATATGGAAACCACCGTCTCTGGTGGGGCCACCTAAGAAGTGCAGGAGGAAATATCTCAATAGGAGAACCAGACGGAAATATGCTTTCAGGGAAGGGATGTGTCTTATTGCCCGTTGTGGTTTTACAATACATGAGCCTAGTTTATATAGCAGCAGCAAAAATGCACTCTGTATATAATATTGTCATACTTAAGCTATGCACGTGTTTATCATTTCCTTACCAACAACAGCTGGAGAAAATGGCTAAGTGAGATGGGGGGGTGGTGGGAAGAGGGAGGGGAGGAGAATGGGGAGGAATTCAAACACCAAAATGGACAGCCTATAACTAACTCCCTCAGTAATGAAAATCTAGATACAGTCATATGTCATTGGTGTCAAAGTATCGTGGTTCTGCATTTTTTCTTCCCAACACAGAAGTAAGGGTGGACAAAAAACAAGACTGTGAAAATAAAGCAGATAAAGCTAAAGACTTTTTGCCTTCATTTCTTGAAGTTCTCTATTTGCCCCCTCTCCGCATGGGGCCCTCATTTCATTTTGCAGGTGCAAGCTTGTAACTGCTTAGAATGCATCTGTTGACTCTTCTCCTGGGGGGCACTTGCCTCCCATAGAGTGCAAGAGCTCATATTGCACCTGCTAACTGCTAAGACCCAGATCCAGCGGTGCTCTCAACTCCCTCTGTAACTTGGGACAGACCCACACTGCCTGAGCAGGACTTTCTGCCCGGTCAAAGGCTGCTAAAGCAGGGGAAATGGTTCAGCAAAGGATTTTGAACTCTTTTTTTAAATTTATTTTTGAGAGAGAAAGAGCTAGGGTGGGAGGGGCAGAAAAAGAGGGAAAGAGAGAGAGAGAGAGAGAGAGAGAGAGAGAGAAAGAATCCCAAGTAGACTCCCTACTATCGGCATAGAGCCTGAGGCAGGGCTCAAACCCTCAAACCATGAGATCATGACCTGAGCCAAAATCAAGAGTCATATGCTTAACCAACTAAGCCACCCAGGTGCCCCAGGATCCTAAACTCTTAAAATGATGTCAACCAAGAGCACTGCTCCATTGCTGTTCCTTAATGGCTTATCTTTGTACTTACCATCGCCTTGGCTTGAGATGACTTCTACCCCCTACTCACCCACCTTCACACCCCCTCTGTTACCTAATTCTTCTTTGTCCTCTAACACTCAGCTGAAGTATGGTCTCCTCTTAGAAGCCTTCCCTGAAATCCTCTCAAGGAGCCTTCTTTCATTGACTTCCTTCTTTGGATTCCTAAGTAGCTCTTCAAGTTTGTCTCTTCAACTAAACTGAAAGCCCTCTGGAATCAGGAGCAATGTTCTTTCCATCTTTGTGTCTTCAGAACTAGTCACCATCATAGTGCTCAGCTAATGAATAAAGGAATAATATTAACATACATCTGTAGCCACTTCACTGAACTGACCGTGCCAACAGGGGCAAAATATGAATTCATCTATTGGTTAGTCCAAGAGCTGCCAGCTAGACACTGCAAACAAGTCAGGTGTCTTACAAAATACATAGCATCTTCAAGACAGAGCAATAGAAGGATCGTTGTAACCTCACTTTACTATTGGAAAGTCTAACTGTTAGGTCCCACTCACAGTGTGTCCGTAACGTCCCCTTTGGATGAATGGTGAGATACATGTTCATATCATATATATATCATATATAATAAAGCCTTTGTCTTGCACTAAACGCCAATGGATCCCCCAAAAGATAGAGAGCACCAAAGCCCACATGGGCCTCAGGATATATTGCTCTCCTCCTAAGAGTCTGGTAGGCTGTTAAGCTGGTGTTACCACAGGAGTAGTTAGGTAATTTCTCCAAATCCACTTACTTCGCTACTTGAGTCTGACTAGGATATTCAGCAGAGAAACACATTACACATAGCTTTTTGGTTAAGAGCGACAACTGGGGCGCCTGGGTGGCTTAGTCGGTTAAGCGTCCGACTTTCGCTTAGGTCATGATCTCGCGGTTCGTGGGTTCGAGCCCCGCATCGGGCTCTGTGCTGACTGCCAGCTCAGAGCCTGGAGCCTGTTTCAGTCTGTGACCCCTCTCTCTCTGACCCTCCCCTGCTCACGCTGTCTCTCTCTCTCTCTCCTAGAAATAAATAAAACATTAAAAAAAAAAAAGAGCGACAACAAAATGCAAAGACGCTGATGTGAACTGGACACACTCTCGATGTGCTCAGTTCACAGTGACACAGACACCGGTGTCTCCCTCACACAAAATGAATAATGAGGGTGACTGCAACCAGGGTCAATGAGCCCTACCCAGTCACCTTATTAGTCAGACGACTTAACCTCGTTGAGTCTCTAGGACCATTTGAGCTTATGAACGCGGACGTGACACTGTTGCCATTCAGGATAAAGTTAAGTGCCTAAGAGTTTTCTGGCTTCACCACTGGGTCACTAACGACTAAGCCTTGGTCAAGACCGTTCAAGGTCTCCACTCCACTCCTGAGAGTGTCCACTTGTTTATTTTAGGTAGGTAAGTGCCGCTCTTGTTCCTGGATGCATTGGGATCACTGGAAACTCTTTAAATTAGAACAGTGTGAAGATATGTCGGAATCTCTGGCACATTAAAGCTAAAGCGGGGGAGAAACAACATACTCTTATCTGCATTTGGTGATACAGTAATTACAGTTCCCCTTAAGAGCGGTTAATAATCACTTTCCATTTTGTAACCTAAGAGTAATGAACACTGTAGCTTTGCTTATTAATTGAAGTTGACAGAATGCTAGAAAGAGCCTCATGGCACATCCCTTACATCAGGGGCGTATTTTCTCTTTGTTTATTCATAAGGGAGTGTTTGTTTATTTCTTTATGGCTTTCCCAAGGTTTAAATGAGAGGAAGCAAAGATCTTATTCTCAGGGAAGTCCTTGGGGGAAAGTTCCACTCATCTGTGGTGAGCATGATCTCAGTATGTAACTTGGCACACACCAATTAATAAGTAATCCATTTTGCCATTATACTGAATGTATCCCTGGGAATAAAAACAGACCAAAACAAGTGGGACCAGCTAACATCGTCTCCATTCTCTTCCCAAAGATCTCCCCAGCCCTCTAAAGAGCCTAAGACATCAGAGGTCTGGGGCGCCTGGGTGGCTCAATCAGTTAAGCGTCCGACTGCAGCTCAGGTCATGATCTCATGGTTCGTGGGTTTGAGCCCCGCGTTGGGCTCTGTACTGACAGCTCAGCTCAGAGCCTGGAGCCTGTTTCAGATTCTGTGTCTCCCTCTCTCTCTGACCCTCCCCTGCTCACGCTGTCTCTCTCTCTCTCTCTCAGAAATAAATTAAAAAACATTAAAAAAAATTTTTTTAAAGACATCAGAGGTCAGAAACTGACTGCCCATACAGTTCCTGGCAGCAAATAGAATGCCCATAACCTAACCAAACAGAGCACAGGACAGAACTACAGGAATTAATGGTTCCAATGAAGGCTATTTAGAGACCAGAAGGTCTACCTTGCCAAGTCATCACTAATGCCTCACCCCCACCCCCTGACTGTCCCCTGTCCCCGTCCAAAACCTCCAGTGGACACCCCTTGGTAATGAATGGGTTAGATGTGCTGAATTGTAGTGAAATTCAAATGCCCAGGCTTACACGAAGTATTCAAAAGCTAGAAGAGAGCACTACTTTCATGTAATAAGGAATTTCAGAAATTTGGGCCTTTACTTTAAGTTTGTAAATTTTAATTTCAATTTTCACCCTTACTGAACTTTGTTGTAAACAATTTCTTTTCCTAATTTCAAGTAGATTTAAAGGAAACTATGTTAAGGAACTAAGATACCATAGAGTACTCCCATTTCAGCCAGCTGAAATAAATATAAATTTAGTCTCTTTTCCCAAATACTGGAAATTTCCTTATTACCCTTAAAAGGCAGTAGCTTTCACCCAGTCTTATTTTATATGTATGATCTTTTATTCCTCTTGCGTTCACAAACAGAATGCCATATAAAATATGTGCATTTGCTACTGTTTACCTTGATTGATAGATATCCAACATTAAAATTGCTCCAGATAGTTTATAAATCAGAAAATAATTCAATGCCAGCCAATTGAAGATCCAATTTTAATTTTCTGCCACATTTCAGCAAATGAAATAACAGTTACTCTGGTGCCATGTGTGTCCCAGAAAATATGTCCTCTCCTTTTTTTTTTTTTTCCATTTGCCACACATTTTGGTTAGAGGTCAAGGAAACAGAGGTGCTCATGAGTGGGGAGGAGGCAGACAGACCAACCGCTTGCCTCAGGTCCCCAGGTGTAATCACCACACTCGAAGATAGGCTCCTACCAGTCAAAAAAATAAATAAATAAGTTTTTTCTTTGTTCCAGGACAAATCTGACCCTCAGGAATTTACTCAGATTAACCAAATGGAGAAGAGGTGGATCCACAACTTGTAGAAATCAGATGAAAAATAATAGGTAGGAAAGTCAGGTAGAACTTGAGATGGTTGGTACTTCCAGAGGGAGATGGTGCTCTGCTTTGAAATCCCGGAAATTGGCTCTTATGGGTTCATGGGTGACATCAACCAAAATGCAGATGTGCTTAGGGTATCCTCTAGAATGACAAACTTATACAAAATACAATGAACCAGGATAAGCAACCACATGGGTGTGATTCTCTCCCTGGACTCGGGCTCTATGGGAAGCTCTACCAACATCAGAAGCTGATCTGTTGCTTCATCTTGAGAAACTGTTGTCATAAGAAACAGATTGCTGGCCATTCACATCACCCCTACCTGAAAACTTACAGGGAAAAGCCAAGTATTAACCAGAAGGGGGTGGGTATCCTGGGAATCAGAACAAGAGGCTTCAATCAATAGAATGTTAACAGAATTGGGTCCAAACAGCCTTAGGCCTCCATCTGATAATAGGAATAATTTTACCAACAGTGGCAAAAATCGTGTCTAATAACTATACTCTTCTTATTAGCTGTTTCTACATTATAGATTTCTTTGCAACTGAAAAGTCATAGCATGGCCAGCCGCTCTCCTCTTCCCCAAGACAGTGGGCCCATCCATGGAATCACACTTCTGATTGTTCTTGTTAAGTCTCTAAGCCTAATCAACCTCCTTCATAGGGCCCTCTGAATGGATCTCTTCCAAGTGCTTTTGCATTGGAAAGGTATGTTATTAGCTCAAGAGTTTCCCACTAAGTTTTTCAAAGGCTCAGGTCAAATATCTACCTCTCTGAGCCTGAAATCAAGTCTGTTTTCCCCAATCCCATACACGTCCCTGATACGTGATTCTTCCACCCACATACCCCACTCTCGAAAGGGGGTGCCTCCAAAAAATAGACAAGTCCCTGAGAAAGGAATAAATACATGGCAAATTAGTAAATTGACATATTGGCTTATGTCTTAAGTATGTGGGATCTCCTGAAACGTTCCCTAGAACAATTGGAAAATCGGAAAAAGGTTTCCACCTGAGAGTTAAATTATAAGATCAATATATAGAATCCAGAATACTTTAAAGTATGCTTATTTCTATGTTCTTCAGACTCACCAGAATAGCTCAAAACTGCCACATAAGATTGTCTCTTCTCCCAGTTGCTGGGAGAGGAGCTAGATGGGTCTGAGGGGTAACTGCCTAACTGGAGGGCAGGGGTAGTTGCTGGTACGAACAGCAGCGTTGATGGAGGGAATCGCAGGCTTATTCTGCTGCCTCCTCCATTTCCTTGTATCCAGATACCAAATCAGCGAGCTGGAAGGCTTGGCTATGAAAATGATTCACGGGGCGCCTGGGTTGCCCAGTCGGTTAAGAGTTGGACTCTTGGTTTCGGCTCAGGTCAAGATCTCACAGATTCGTGAGTTCAAGCCCCACATGGGGCTGGATGCTGATGGTGCAGAGCCTGCTTGGGATTCTCTCCCTCTCCCCCACCTGTCTCTCTGTCTCTGCCCCTCCCCTGCTCGCTTACTCTCTCTCTTTCAAAATAAATAAATGAACTTAAAAAAAGATTTGTAAATAATACAGTGTTTCTCAAATGTAATATAATGAGCAATAGCTGAAGTCTTTGTTAGTGATAATATAAAATACCTGAGGTTCCAAATATTACAAATGCTTCACATCTTTAGTAGGAAACTAACATTTCTTTCAGGACTAGTCAGGCCAGAGAAGACGGAGATACATGAATCCAAATTAAGGATAAAGTTAGGAAAGGCAATCCTCTTAGAAAATCTAGTGAAGGAGCACCTGGATGGCTGTCAGTTAAATGTATGACTTTGGCTCAGATATTGATCTCGTGGCTTTTGAGTTCAAGCCCTGTGTCTGGCTCTGTGCTGACAGCTCAGAGCCTGGAGCCTAGAGCCTGCTTCAGATTCTGTGTCTCCCTCTCTCTCTCTCTGTTCCTCCCTTGCTTGTGCTCTCTCTCTCTCTCAGAAATAAGAAATGAATAAACTTTAAAGAAAAAAAGAAAGAAAGAAAGAAAGAAAGAGGGGTGCCTGGGTGGCTCAGTCACTTGAGCATCCAACTTAGGGTCAGGTCATGATCTCATGATTCATGAGTTCGAGCCCCACCTCAGGCTCTGTGCTCACAGCTCAGAGCCTGAAGCCTGGTTCAGATTCTCTCTCTCTCTTTCTCTCTCTCTCTCTCTCTCTCTCTCTCTCTCTCTCCTTTCTGCCCCTCCCCCACTTGTGCTCTGTCTCTGTCTCTCAAAAATAAATATATGTTTAAAAAATTTTTAAATAAAGAATAAATTTAAAAAAAGAAAGAAAGAAAATCTAGTAAAAACCAACACCAAATGCTTGGACTTACCCATGACCAGGAATAACTATCTTTGAGCAGGTTTGTAAATGTGTGCTACGGAAGACTTAGGAAATACATAAGTCTGTCCAGGAAATATCATTTTGCAATTATTGGCAATTACATTGCATCTTGCCGGGGAAAGGCTAGTCTGCAAAAGAACAGTGAACTATATCGGGTCTAGATACAGGGAGGAAGAATGTGTTCCTGTCCATTCGTGGAAGCAAGAGAATATACTGGATGGAGAGAAAAGGGTGCCCTAAGAATTTGTCTTAAGGTTTCTCTCTGAAATATAGCTGGAGAATACTATCCCAGTGGTTTTCAGACCTTTTGAGTATGGGAGGAAACTTTCAGATGAGAAAGGGCTTTTCCTTTCCTTTTTCCTTTCCTTTCCTTCTTTCTTTTTTTAATCTTAGAAAGCTCTAAGATTCTCCCACAGGTAATATAATTGTTCTTAAAAATTCAATGCAAAATTCCCAACATTAGACTTCTGACTGATAAGGAACAAGTTGTTCCGAAGGAGCTAAAGTTTACAACGAAAATCCTTCAGTGCACTAGTTAACAATCTATTTTCAGCATTTCATACATGTTACTTATTTTCATTCTTTCTCATGGCCAGCGTCTCCTGGCCGCCTAAGACGTGCCCACTTGGTCCAAAGATTCAATTGCATTAGGTTGATGACATCTATGTCTCTGGCTACTGCTTTCAAACATGTATCACTTCATTTTCCACTTTTCATAAAATAGTAAGATTGAAACTGAAAAAAAAAAAAGTCAAATAATTGCACAAGTATTAGTGCACAGAGACAATAACCCCAAAACTGAACCCATAGGCAACACTATCAGGCAGGAGCCTGGAGTGTACTAGTCAGCTCATGTCTAAACGGAGTGCCTGAAAAGCCATTTAGAGGTCCAAAGCACAATGTAGAAGAGTAAAGGCTCATCAAAATACACTGGTAGTAAAAACCCCTCACAAATACAGTAATGTTTTGAAACAAATGCAGCTGTATATATTCATGAACTAGCAGAGCACCGATGTGATTAGAGTCCTGACTTCCTCTGCAATAATATTTCTTGCTCGAAATTAATTCTCATTCTGTCTTCTGAACTGTCTTCTGAGCCTCATCAGCTCAGGATGAAGTGAGAATGTCTGTTTTCAGGGCTGGGAGAGCTGAGGTTCGCTGCTGTCGTCAGGTTCACTGACTCCTGTAAGGAAGCCTTGGGGGTGGCTGTTTCCCCTTTTATGTTTCTCTACTTAAATGCAATCTATGGTTACGACATATGCTTAGAAATAAGCTTTATTATAAGTCTCTGATAAAATATTCAGAAAGGATCCATTTACGGAAAATAATTGAAGAAAAGCAATTTTCTTCCCCCAGAAAAGACTCATATCTCAATAATCCTTGATAATAATAGCTGCATGTTTTTCTTGTTGTACTAGCTGGTCAGTGCTGCACTGACAGCACTCTCCCCCATGGACCTTGGCTGTAAATTGATAGTGTATGTAGCAATCAGCATATGTAGCTGAAAGCCAATGCCTCTGACAGCCCTGGCTGCCCATCTTGCTCCCCAGTACCAAAGTACTCTATATTATAATAAAGCCAAGTTTACGTTTCTTAAGCTACATACGATAGTTGAGTCAGAGTACAGGTGTGGAGGCATTATGAAAAGATACTTGAAAAACACCTGCCTGATGCAAGGAAGTGATAGCTTTTTATTTTTGCAGAAACATCTGACCTTATCCAGGCTTCAGACCAAATATTCAGTTCATCAGTTCATCCGGCATCCAACAAGCCCAAGAGCCAATTTGTTCTTTGCATGTTAGAGTCAGATGGTATGTCACACACCATTTCCAGGTTTAGTTTCTCGAAAAGACAGATTTGCAGGAAGCACTGGCCAGATAGAAATGACTGCGGCTCAAATAAAGGAATTGACATCAAGGAATCCTGACTTCAGGAAGAGGTCCTGAGAACAGAGTCAGAGATGCTGAGATTTTTCTGTGAAAGTTGTTTGTAGTCACAAGCCAGACAGGTAATTCCAGAATGTGCAGGTTTTCTTTGGCATGGGTGCCTGTTTCCATCTGTTGATGGATTGTCCTTATGGCAAATGAGGAGAGGGTACACTTGTATACCAAAATGGGTCCAGTCTTCCTGCATTAACTTCCTGCTTCCTACAACCGATGTGGACCATTCGTTGCTTTCACAGAGATGTCAAAGGGCCTGGCTGGGCTTGCTCAGCTAGTGAGGATTAAGATCAGAGGCTGGTTCAGTCAAGTTGGTACTAAACGTACCACTGAAAACTACATTGACTCTTGGTTAGACTCACGCCCCTGATTACAATTACAATTTCACAGCCCTCGGTGACAAACGAATTGATACTGTAATGGAGAATTAATTGGAGTCCAATAAAAAGCAAAGAAGTTGTTTTTAATAAATGTACTTCAACTAAACACTGTAGTGGCCAGAGAGAATAAACTTGGCTTCTTAGAGAGAATTCACCTCCAAATAGGATCCTCTGCCTCTGAGCTCACTCTTGTTAGTGAATTCGTTGTCCATATAATGGTTTCTTTTCTAAGACTTTAGGGCAGGGTTTCTCTACACTGGCTTCATTGACATTTGGGGTCAGATAGTTCTCTGTTGTGGGGGCTGTGCTGTGCATTTATGTTTAGTAGCATCCTTGGACCCCATACTCCCTCCCCTCTCAGTTATGACAATCTAAAATGTTCCCCAGAGGGGAAAGGGTACCAAATCACACCCAGTTGAGAATAATGCCTAGTTTAGGGCATTATTTAGTAAATACATTTCTTCTGACCCAATGACACCTCTCCCCCAATTTCTTATTCTTAAGCCTTCCTAAAGAATTGCCTCTTGTTCTACAAAGAAATGACCAGCTTTAGTTTAAATAACTTCCCCACCAACATGACTCATCATAAGAATAACACATTGATTGATTGGACTTATTATCCCAAGATATAGCTCTAAGACACAAGTGTTGCCCTCCATACCTCCAGGAGAACCAAAATGGAAATCTCTCTGTAGAGGTTTGTTGAAAGAATGTAATAACAAGTTAAAGCCCAGCAAGCACCCTTGAAAAATCCAAGTAATGTAGGCAACAATTTTGGTAACACTTAAAAATCACCCAAAATCCCACCATGCAGATATCACCATTACTGATATTTGGGGGGCATTCCTCCAGACATCTCTCCATGTATTTATACAGGTATAAAGCCCGATGGATATACTGAAGTTCCTCTCCCAAATAACCCAGGACAAATTATCCCATGATTCTACGCTGACATCTACAAAAATGAGATTACACTCATGCAGTTTTAAATCAAAGAATTCTATTGAATTTTCAGATGAGAAACTGAAAACTGAAGAGGCTGATGAGTTTCAGATAAATGTCTCTTCACCACTGGGGATTTTGGTTCTTAAAAGATCCCTCTAAATTAAGAAAATGTTTACGCAAAATTTTAAGAGCTGATGTTATTGTTATTTTTAAACTGTCCCTTCCAACATTAAGTTGTACCTACTGAATCCCTTACAGAAAAGATGCGGAAGGAAGCTGGCATATTTTTTCCTACCCTGTTCCTCCCGTCCACAATTGGATTAGTTATAATATTTACACGACATTTTAGTTCTTCTCTTTAGCCATACTTCCTACGGTTGTTTGGTCTCACTTCTATTTTAAATGAATCTACAGCCTCTCAGTTCCTGAATTCTTTATTTTGATTCATCTTATTATTTGGCTGGACTGGTTTTCAAGACACAGTTTTTATTTGCAAAAAGGACCCACAGATGCTGTATTTCTTGAGCTTTTCAGCCCTTGATGATATCTGCCTGCTGCTTTCATATTCAAAGGACAGCTTGGCCAGAGATTCAATTCTTGGGTGACCCCTTCTTGCCCTCAAACTTTACAGACACCACTCCGTGATGACTGCCGGAGTAGATGGCTGGTTCCTAGTGCAGAAACCTCTGAGCCCACCGTGGATGCTGGGGCTGGATGGCTCCACCCAGCACCCTGGTTCCTTCTCTTGGGGAGTCATTTACAGACCCCACAACTGCTCTGATCGCCTAGTGGCCTCTGCTGCCATTCAGAAGGCGTAGGAAGCCTGCAGGCTCTGGGGTCACTCTCCTCTTGCCTTTCTACCCCATCCCAGGAACACAGCCACCTCTTCATCTCTCACAATGACAGCAGGAGCAGACCCTTGTTCCTCTCTCACTACCCGTTGTTCACCTCTAGGGAACTCTGGTGGCTACTCTTTCCCTTCTTCCCATTCTCTTCCCATGGAATCTAGAAGGCATAGAGTCATCTCTTCCTCCCCTTACCCAAGTAAGCCAATATTTCTGTCTCTTCCAGTCTTCTTTCTGCTTAATTTCCCCACTCAGGATCTGCAATTGAGCTCCACCCGTTGGGCGCACCTCATTACTCAAATGGGTACCAAAAGGTCTCCCTGTGTACACTTAATATTCCCACTCATTCCCAAAATGTACATATGAAATAACCAAGGATACTTATCCCATGATTCCGTACTGATATTCCGGTATTAAGCTCTTCTCCTTCAAGGCAGATAACTCCCAACTTCTTCAAGTGTCCCCCGGTCTACTCTTGCTTACTGATGCCCTCCCTGAAAATTCTGACTATCTTTAATCTACTGTATACATCTGAGCACAGGAAAAGGCCAGGCTGTATGAATAGTTACCTTGTTAGAGTGTGTCCAAAAACCTCTCAAAACAGAATGACCTACACATAATGGAATTTGGCAAATATTTGTTGACAAAGGGAATATATTGAGAATCTTATGAACATGTTCCAGGGCTCAGGAAAGAAAGGATGCATAAGGGAATACCAAAAATAAGTGAGAGATCAGGATGTAGGGCTTTAACAATAATAATAATATATAATAATAATAATAATAATAATAATAAATATTAGCCAAGTGCTTCTCATGTACACGACAACTGCTTTAAGTTGTACCCACAAGTGGTCTTGTTCAATTTCTTAAACAACCCTAGGACAGAGGTCCAATTATTCTTCTTGTCTTAAAGATAAGGAAACTGAAGCACAGAGAAATTAAGGTACTTGCCCACCAGAGCTAATAAATGGCCATGGCTAGACTTGAACACATTAAGATAAGGAGATGCTCTCCATGGACTATTTTGAGGGAAATGGGCTGCTCTTCATCTTGACTATGGTTTGTAAGGGTGTAGGCCTAAGGAAGCATAAATTAAAATTTTGGTAAGAACTAATGAGCTTCCTTTCTGTGAAAATGGTAGGCCTCCATCTACCAAGAGAGGTTAGAGGCTTCCTATGTAAATGTCCCAGACAGAAACGAACCTCTCCACGTGTGACCTTAGCGCACACTCTTCCATTCCAACCAAACGATGGCCTCATGATGTCGAAGGCCAGGAATGCAAGTTGGGGAGGAGAAAATAACAGCCTGCTTTCACTTTCCAAGCACAAGCACGCCAGCCCAAGACGGCTTTCTGTGCTGTGCACTCTCCACAGCCCAAGAGGGCCATCCATGTGCCAGACAGATTAAACACTCGGGGAATTTGATATGATCACTCCTGGGAGGGGTTTTTTCCACTACTCTCTAATCCAGTGAAGCCCGGGCTGGCAAAGGCTGTTGAATTGAGAGAGTGACTAAATATGCAGGGTCCTTGGAGGTTAGAATAGAGTCTGTCTATGAGAGGAAGGCATTTTGCCTTTAGTCTGTCTGGATTTCTAATATTCACTGCAGACTATTAATCATGCAGACCAGACTCTTGAACTTCTTTGAATTGTTTTACATTTAATCAGAACCACCACCACCACCTCCTGCAAAAAAAAAAAAAAAAAAAAACAGAAAAGAAAAAAGAAAAGGAAAAAAAAAAGCTACAAAATCCTGCCCGATTATCTGATTTAAGTGATTTTAAACACTGAAACAATGGTTTATCTGGAATACACACCCCACATTGAGCATATGTTTAATCGTTTCAAAATGGCCTCAAAACCAAAAATGCAATTGCTGCACATATCGTGCAATCATGAGAATTAAAAATGAGCCGAGGACTTGTTGTTCATTTCCTTTAGATTTCCTGCTCCACTATTAGTTACCCAAGATTTTCACCATCAGGAATACAATGGGGGAAAAATGGAATAACTTCTTTTCTATAGGATTATTTACATTTAATTTTATTGGGTGAGAATCTGGCAGAGATTACACTTTAATGGATGATTCTGTGTTAAAATGTCACCTGATTTTATTCCTGACCTTCATACAAAGCAGATGCCGTGATGTACAAAACCGCATCTATCTGAAGTCCAGGAGTATCACTTTTCTTCGCTCCTCCACAAACCTCTTTTCCATGTATTTGCTAGCCTTTAACTTACTTCATTATTTTAACAAAACTATATTGTGTTTAACTCAAGAGTTTTCTCTTTTGGTTTTCTGGGCTGTGTGGATGGAAATGCTTTTCTCTCAGAACCCTATCCTGAGATAACAATTGAAGCCAAATTGGAAATGTGGAATGGTAGCCAGGTTCCAGAATAGTCTTAACCACACATAAATCCCTAAACTTGCTTCAAGCAGAGACTCTGAGGAGCGAACAAAGTCTATGTTTTCCTTCTTCTACACTCAAGAAGGGTAGATGGCATGTTTCCACCTAAGGGCAGGGAGGGAATCAAGACACATATGCTCTTGAATGCACAAAGTAGGAGGAAAAAAACAGAGCAAACATTTACCTAGGCCAAAAGAATGTTGCCACAAATCTGTCAGCAATGGGGCCTGTCAGAAACTTTCAAGGTGCAGAAAAACTAAATCTTTAAAGCAAAGCCTCTTTGGTTCTTTCTTGTGGGAAGTTTCTCGTTAATTTCCTCTTGCCCTTCCTGGTCATCTGAGAGCCAGAGCTTAGGCACCATCGACTCAGCAAATAGAATCTGCGTGGGGGCAGGCTGCAAGGCAAAGGGGCTCACTAAACCACAGCCCTTTACAAATCTGGTCTGGGTGGGTGTTTGCCCCCAACTTTCCATGTTGGGGAATTCTCCAGAATACTTAAGGTTTTTGATTTGTCTCTTTCTTTAAAAGAAATGCTTCAAAATCAAATTCAGCTGAAGGAATCTGGGAGGTGGTTATAGTGGAGGTTTCATCCTAGGAGACGAGCTCCCAACTTGACATCCTCAGGATGAGAGAAGAATCTGGTAGATAACAGCAGTGACTGTGTACTGGTCTGCAAGCCTCCTTACGGAGCCAATGTGATCTCTCACTCCCCAGATGCGCCCCTGTGGGGATTTCAGTGGAGCAAGAATTAGGGGAAACAGAGAAAATGAGATAAAAACAATGTATAAGTTATCAACAACCACCATATTAGGTCTTCCATGACTTCTGTTCATGTCATCTCTCCAGTGAGTCCCATAAAGATAGACATTCTGCGGGTGCCCGTGTGGTTCAGCTGGGTGAGTGTCTGACTTTGGCTCAGGTCATGATCTCACGGTTCGTGGGTTCGGACCCCGCATCGGACTCTCTGCTGACATCTCAGAGCCTGGAGTCTGTTTCGGATTCTGTGTCTCCCTCTCCCTCTGACCCTCCCCTGCTCACACTGTCTCTCTCTCTCTCTCTCTCAGAAATAAATAAAACATTAGGAGCGCCTGGGTGGCTCAGTCAGTTAAGCATTCAACTTCGGCTCAGGTCATGATCTCACAGTTTGTGGGTTCAAGCCCCGCATCGGGCTCTGTGCTGACAGCTCAGAGCCTGGAGCCTGCTTCAGATTCTGTGTCTCCCTCTCTCTCTACCCCTCCCCCATTCGTGCTCTGTCTCTCTCTCTCTCTGTCTCAAAAATAAATTTAAAAAAAAGAAAGAAAGAAAACATTAAAAAAATAGACATACTTGCCAGGTAGTTTGTCTCCACTTTTTAATTAGGAAAGTCAGAATTATAAACTAGCTACAGTTTATAAAAGAGAGGATACAATTTAACTGTTCTTGGAGGGGACAATGATTGTGATGATTTACCTTTGTATTTTTAAAAAAAAATTTTAATGTTTATTTTTAGAGAGATAGACAGAAAACGAGCAGGGGAGGGACAGAGAAAGGAAACACAGGATCTGGAGCAGGATCCTGGTTCTGAAGTGTCAGCACACAGCCTGATGCGGGACTCGAACTCAGTGAGATCATGACCTGAGCTGAAGTTGGATGCTTAACTGACTGAGCCACCCAGACACCCCTGTCTTTGTAGTCCTAATGCCCTCTATGACATATGGCAAACAAAATATATGTTGAACCAACAACTGAATTTAAAAATGAATAAGCTGTTTCACCTCGATGACTGGCTTTTAGCATAAACTAAGCATCCAGAGATCTAGGTTCTAATCCTAGTCCTGCAAAGCACTACTGAGAAAGTTACTAAACCTTCCAAACACTCAGTTTTCCCATCTATAAAATGGAGCTACTAACTTCCTTTATTGAGCTTATGTTACACACAGTTGTTATATGAGCCAATAAGACACTGAGTGAAAATGCTGGGACACTTGAAAAGAGGAATGCAAATGTATTTTTTTATCATAATTTAGAATTTTTTTCTCATTATTTATCATTATTGTCACTAATGATCACAGCTCTACTACCCCGGGGTGCTCAGCTTCTCAGATCTCGCCCAAAAGAAAATGGCTTAGTAGCCCCAACAAACCTCATAATGCATCTGAACTTACTTTTCCAATTGGCTTTATTTTTATAATAATTAAAAAACAACTCATAACACTGCACGCTTTGTCCACACAGTGAGACAATCAGGGCACAATCAAATGCTGGAAATTCCACAGCACCAACCCCAGGGAGAATGCTTCAGCAACACACACACACCTCAATACCACATATCCTTCAGCACTAAGAATGTTTGATGGTAGGTGTGAAGAAGACATGCTCTTCTTCCCATGCCTCCCCCACTCCGGTCAGTCAGTTAGTTGATCAAGCCCTTTGCTCAAAGCCCGCAGCGGGGCTGGCGATGAGTGGGGCAAGAAATCATAATCACCAGCTTTTAAGTGGAGAGTCTGGGTTTGAAACCTGGTCCACTTGATTCTAAGTCTGCCTCCCTCTACCACTGCCTTCCCAGGTGTTTCTACCACAGGGCAGTTTTGGGGTGCTAAGGCGGAGATTTGCAAGGAGTGAGAAGCTCTTTTGGGAGTTCCTCAACGTATATCTTTTACTCTGGTCATTACTATTAATCCTGTGAAACTCTTGCATACACATAGCTGACTATGCCAGACCTGGAGAAATACATAGAACTCGGTATTTCCATAATGTAAGTGACTATTAATAATTTAATACCCCTTTATATAGGGTTACCTGTGTTTTTGTTTGTTTGTTTGGATTTTTTGAGAGAGAGAGAGAAAGAATGCATGCATGAGGGAGAGGGGCAGAGGGAGAGAAACAATCTTAAGCAGGCTCTATGCTCAGCCCCTGTTGTGGGGCTCAATCTCATAACCATGAGATCATGATCATGGGAGATCATGACCTGAGTCGAAATCGAAAGTCTGATGCTTAACCAACTAAGCCACCCAGGTACCCTGGGTTACCTGTGTTTTAAAAGAAAAGCTAAATGAAAGACTTCTTAGTGGTACCATCTCTGACACTGGGGAAAGCAGATGGGAAGAAAGCTTTGTTTCCATGGGGATTTTTGTTTGTTTTTGTTTGTTTCACAGGGACAATCATTGCAATCCTGCTCCTAAACACCACACCATTTAGGTGACCACCCAACCTGACCTCTCAAAGATTCGACCTCTTGGTATTGCTTTTAATGCCTTCCTCCTAGATGTAAAAATGTCTGGTTAATATTAATATTTGCTCAGTCTATCTTAAAACAGCATCTACTCCTATTATTCGGCAAATCAGAAATTACATTGAGTATTCCTAAAGTTATGGCTTGTTTCTCTAACTCCAGGGAAGGGGAGGGAATGTTTCAGACCACACATGTCTCTGTGTTGTTAGTGTGGGGTGTCTTTTTTTGCATTGAGTAACGGCACGCAAACAAAATTCCATTGTATACACAGTTGATTCTGCTAATAATAATGCATGCCTAGAGCTCTAAGATTAAATTACTATATGTACTCATAACATTATTCACAGAGGCACTCCCTTGTAAGGCTGGTTTTGGGGAGACAAGACTAAAAACTCGCCTTCAAAGCCCACCCTGTCACATCAAGCCTTCGTGGGTTCTTGTTGTTTTCAAGGTTTAGATACTTAACTTACAAGAATCTGGAAAAATAATTTGCTTAATTTTTTTTAAGTTTATTTATTTATTTTGAAAGAGACAGGGAGCATGCAAGCGGGAGAAGGACAGAGAGAGAAGGGGAGAGAAAGAATGCCAAGCAGGCTCCAGGCAGAGCCCAACACAGGGCTCGAACCCACGAATCATGAGTTCATGACCTGAGCCGAAACCTAGCCCGATGCTTAACTCACTGAGCCACCCAGGCACCCCAGTAATTTGCTTTTATAAAAGCTTGGGATTTACCATTTCTGCCCCTCTTCCAAGTTGGCCTTTGGGGGTGAAAAGTCATTAAACTTGGGTTAACTTGGATATGTTTCTGAGCAACCAGGTTCCGGGGAGAGAGTGCCTTCCACACATAACTTCCCTGCAGAAATGGTGTTCCCTGCAAGGCTCTCAGAGCAAAGGGAGGAGCATTTGTACTGCCAGAAGGTTCTATTTTGTAAGGCTTCTCTGCTTGCCTGAGGTCACAGGGTGAGGAGAGGAAGGGATACCCTACCTGGCATAACACAAAGGGCCAAGCATGTCTCCCTCCCAACCTCCTTCCCGTGTCTGGCTCCTTCACACAAACTGTCCAGATCTGGGTCGTGTTTCCAGGTCCTCCGCCATCCTGCACAAAGAGACTCCAAGGGACTCCCCACACACCCCCCAAAAAAACCCCACCAGCAGCATCAAGTGCCAACAGAGAGAAATGAGGTGTGCGTTTTCTGGTTTCATATTGCAGCCCTTCTAGCTTCTCTTAAGGCCGAAATAACATCTGTGATGCCAGAAGCCTGTGAAGTAATAAATAACCTTTCCCCCAGACGGTCACCGGCTTTACGTTACTTTGAGGCACAATCAGCACTGAAAGGTTTATGACTGTGTGTCCTGCGATCTGAATAGATATTACCCCTTCTGAGAGTTCAATGACCTCACTCGGCTTCACGCTCACTCTGGGAGGGAAGCATGGGCACAGTCACCATGGGGGTGTCTACACTGGCTGCATGGCTTCAGGTGGTTCCGAACCTGCAACCTTTGGTCCAGATTCCAGGAGAGGCACACAGATAGAGAACTGGCTTCTAAAGGAGGTCAAACAGCAAAAAAAAATGCTTCTTCACATCAATAACTGAGTGACATGAAACTTAAATGTAAAGAATGCATTAAAACCCACAAAACCACTTCCCTTCAACTTCTTGATAGCAAATGTGTTTGATTATTAAGTGAGGCCTGCTGTTGGTAAAATTCAGAGAAGAGCATTCACACCTTCTAGAGCAGGGCCCATCTGGGGTGCTGGGGCCCCCCTCTCACATGGTCCTCCTGTGCTGCCGTGCAGGCAGTGGTGGCCAGGGTGAGCCCTGAGAGTACAAGGCGCCCTCAGGCCATTCCATAGCTTCATGACCTGAGTCCTGTAAAAATGCGGTTACACCAAGAAATGGACAATTGTGTGTGCCCCACACTTGTTGCAGTACAGTTTGAGTTTGTCGCAGTTCACACTGGGCTTTCCTATGACATGGTTTATTTAGAAAGGTCCATAGTTTTGTGCTACCGGAAGCCGTATGCTTCCTCTTTCAGGATATGCCAACTCTGTAGAAAATGATAGCTTGCAGTTATTACCAGTATTCATACGTTACTGTGAACAAAGTCTACATGAATCAATTCTAAAAGCAATAGATGGACAGAAGAACACTTGTCCATGAACAAGATATTACTCACTAGTATACAAGATGAGGAGTCAAAAGATAACCTTTCATGCTAGTCAATTAACACACACACACACACACACACACACACACACACACACACACACACACTAAACACACACTCGGCATCTACGTTGTGCCTGCTCGGCTGCTGACAAGGCAGAATGAAAGGCTTCGGTTGTCATCCTGTTCAGAATTTTACTTGGGACCTGCTCCTCTGTTGGTTTGAAATTCTACTTGGTGAATGTTTCAGTGCTTCTAGAAAGACCTTGGGAGCAAGAAGATGCAAGAAGAAATTCAAACAAAAGGGAAGGGATAAGGAGCAGTGTGTAGAGAGGGGGACATGAACAGAAAGGCACAACCTTGTTCAGAATAATAATCTGTGTTGGGGCGGCGGTGGGGACAGACCCAGCCTAGGATTCCAGAGACCCAAGGGCTGGTTCCAGGATTGTTCCTATGGAGTGGTGGACCCTCCAAAGGTATTCTTCCCTCTCCAGGTCTTGATTTTCCTATTAGATAAATGGGAAGGTAGAGTACATGGGGGTTCTCAACCAGGGGCAATTCTACCTTCTCAGGGGAATTTGCCCATGTCTGGAGGCAGTTTTGGTTATCAAATCTGAGAGGAGGCCAGGGATGCCACTAAACACACTACAGTCACAGGACAGCCCCACTACCAAGAGTTACCCAGCCCAGATGTCTTAGTGACAACGTTGAAAAACCCTGGGCTGCACCATTTGAAGGGTCTATTAACCTCTAATAAGATCCATGTGGTTGATGGAACTGCCAAAAATAGGCCTTGTCTGGAGCCAGGAGTCAAATGGCTACACTTTGCATTTTTCCAAGGGCCTGAGAGCCAACATGACCCATTATACTTACAAATTTTGCCTTTTTTTCCTCTGACATTCGTGAGCACAAATCCAACACACCCAGAGGTTGGCCAGTGCTACTCAAAGGGAAATTTGGCCTCCAGTAAAGTTGGGAGGTCAGCAAATATGCCACCCACACAGATGTGGCTCTGAGTGTGAACAACACATGATGTCACCTACATCAACTCATACTTGGGGATATTAAAAGGCTACTTCGAGGGGGTCCTCTTGAATTCAAAGGCTTTGTAACAAGCATGTAATGTATGAATTACATATCCAAGGATGCTGCAAAGAGATGCCCCCTGCACTCCTCTGGTAATTGTTTGGTGAGTAAGGCCAAGAAGAGTGGAGGTGCCCTTGTGCTTTTAGAACTGGCCGGAGAGCTTCCAAGAGTCAGAACCATCCTGCTCTCCTGCCATAGACACACCTGGGAAGAGAGGAACCAATGGGAGAAGCAAAGTGCTAGTAGTACTCGGAAGGCTTCAAGGGGGGGCTCAACGGCATGGGTGGCTGGGACTCTACCTTGGCAGGTGTTTGGCATAGCAAAGGTGCCTCTTGAGTTGGCCTGCATTCCCCTACTCCTCGGAGGCCGGAAATATCCACTCGGGACTCTGCTGAACTGCTGATGTTCGGTTAGGACACCCTGCGCCTTACCTCCAGCAGTACTGATAGATGGAGACATGTGGAATTCTTCCCACTTTGCTGGGCCATCAAGACTCAGGTGCTCCATGGGCATGCTGATTGGAGGCCTAGTGATGCTATTCCTGATTCCTCTGAAAATGAGGCAGAAAAAAATTTTCAGGAAAGATGGGGTGTATGGGTTTCCCTCAACTCTTACCCAAGTTACTTAAGTAGCCTCCTGACTTGTCTCCTCACAGCTATCTGTACAAAATGATCAGATGAATGTAATCCTCAATGTTTATTCAATATGGCTATCATATCACGCCTGAATCACCATCGTGAAAGGGAGGGTGATGGATCTATCTTATTCTTAGTGTATAAACATACATCCTGGGGATGATGTTGTATTTACACATGCATTTGACGCATACTCAGGTCACCACCTATTGTGTTTGGAAAGAAGGAATAGCCTTTGGTGACTGCCGTTATAATGTTGCTATAGAAGATTGAGAATTAAATTCCAAAATCATACTGTAGTTTCCCCTATATCAAATTTTACATTAAGAAAAGTGGAAGAGTGGAAACCAGTTCTGGACATTGTAGATAAGTGAGCACGAACATTCACAATGTAGTTCACCGTTGCATGCATTTGTCCCAGAACATGGGGTTGTGAACAGAAGGGACAAGGCATATTTCTCCAGCAATTTTCCTAGAGACCTAGGACTTTTCAGGGAGGAGGAAATAAAAGTGAAGAATGAGCCATCTACCCTGATCAAATTTGTCCTTCAGAAATCACAACCACTACAGAGGGCTTACTCCCCACAACCTCAGTGGAGAAGGCCAGATTCTTGTAACTGGGGAGGTTTTGTTTGATTTCATTTTATCTTTTCCTCCCTTACAATCCTGCAAGGTGAGACTTCTTTTAAAAGTTCTTCTTAACAAGACTTAAAACTCAGTTTGATGTGACAAGTTTTTGTGAGTTGAGTGACCATACTCGTGTGTGAATGTGACAAAAAAAATAGGACACTGCCTGGAGGAGAAACTAAACAAGAATTTATTAGGACTAAAGTCGGTGCATTTTCTTTGACCATAACCTGATCCTTGTCTACGGGTTCTTGAAAGAACATGTCCCAGTGTCCTTGGGACTCAGCTGTGTGCAAGAATCTTATGTCATTAAGACAATCTTAAAGATTCCTGCATTCCCACTGTCACCCCAGAAGATAATGTTCCTAGGTGACCATCAGTTAGCATTAAAAACATTAGTTCAAAGCCCAGTTTAAAAAAAAATGATTTCTGTGTTGAAATTGAGGGCGGAAATGTATTCTTATCATCTGTCTCTAGAAAGAAATGAACATTCATGATGTCGCTCTAGAAATCTAGATTTCTTTCTTTTCCTATCATCTGTCTCTAGCTTTTCTTTCTTCCTTCCTTTCTTCCTTCTTTCCTCTCTCCCTCCCCTTGTCTCCCTCCCTTTCTTTCTTTCCTTCCTTTTATTCTTCTTTCCTTCCCGTTCTCTTTCTTTCTTTCTTTCTTTCTTTCTTTCTTTCTTTCTTTCTTTCTTTCTTTCTTTCTTTCTTTCTTTCTTTCTTTCTTTCTTTCCTCTCTCTCTTTCTTTCATTCAAGGATATGTTGACCCTAAGGTATAAAACCAGTTTACATGCAAAAACAAACCATATACTTGAGAGACAGAGTTCTTCCTTGGAAATTAGAACTTGGCCAGGCTAGGAATGACTTTCTCTTTAATATTTGTCACTTCCAATCTTGCATATTAAGGTAGCAATGCTTTGCATGTGTAGAAGGTTCTGTGTAATTAAACACCATAAGTGACATGGAATTAAGATGCCTATTTCTCTGTAGTTTCTTTCACCATGGAAGGGGTGCTTCTAAGAGGTCTGGGAAAAGGTCAACCATAACTTCCACGGTCTTTAACGCCAATTTTCAATGAATCATGTTTTAGTGTGTATCTGTGATTGTGTGTGTGCTGGGGCGGGGGGAGGGGGTGCAGGGGGTGCCTGTGTGCATGTGTTAATTTGTCTCACTCCCTTTAAAAGAAGAGACTGGCCCGCTCAGGCCTTCAAATAATTACACGAGCACAGGTTTGCTGAGGCATTCCAAATAAGCAGAAATAAATGAGTTACCACAAGGTAGAGACACGAGAGGTGGTTCAGATATTTCAAAAGGAACCTATCGCTCGTTTACTTGATTGGCACCCTCTTAGAGCCTCCAAAGACCTTTTTTGAGTTTTGTGTTCATTTGTATTCTCAGCTGCCACTGGGCCGGAAAGTTCACGACATGCTCGGGCTGGTGGAAAATGAGAATACCAGTTGTCTCTGGAAAGGCCTTGACGGCCATTGCCAAGGCTCCCAGGCCAGACCTGAAATGAAGATCTGGTGGAAGTGGTCCTACCAGGCAGGGCCACAATAGCGGATAAGGCTCTAAGTTAGGGTCGAGATCGAAATGCAATCTGTGATTGACAGGAATCAAATAACACAGCCTCAAACCAAGAGGCAGAGCGGAAGCACACAATATGCGAAAGACATTTGTGTGAAATGAGAGCAGGAGGTAAGAGGAGAACCGTGCCCCTCACCCCCCAGCCACCCACCCCCACACATGCATATTTGCACTAACAGATGCATGAACATGCGCATGTGCGTGCATGCAGCATGCTCAGTTGAGGCGGGAAGCATCGAGGAGCCCACAGCAAACATACCCCTGGAACCAGTCACAGAGAAATTAGTGGAGGACTCGGGGACATCTCGAATACAAAGGGCCATTTCTTTGTGGAAATGCCTAAGAAAGGACCATATTCTTCCATGAGACCAGGCCTATTCCCAGTTCTGCCTTGTTTTCTCCTCACAGCTCTGCTTCTGAATCCCTGCAGGGGTGAATGCCTGTCTCTGAGGCTCCAGACTTTGGTCACTGGAACCTACTGAGGAGGGGAGAACTGGACACAAATCAGGAAGCATGGAGTCAGGGTGCAGCTGGCCCTGCCGCCCGGGGAAATGCTACAGAGAATGATCAGCATTCAGCTGTTTGACATCCAAAATTGGGTTCTTAATATGGGCCTGGCCCACCTTGGAGGGAGGACAGAACCCAGAGAGCCGAAGGTGCTTCTGGGTGTAACCTGTTCACAAGGAAGGAAGCTATTTCCTCTACCGCATGGATTTGAGCTCCTCACTTAACTACCATGGACCCTGAATGTCAGTATCCATTTAATACTCAATTCCTGGAAATGTCCCCATCACAGATGTCCATTAACAGAAAGCAGCAGACCAAGAGAGGTGATTTAAACAAAACAACCTTAACAGCAAAATCCTTTATAGGACTTGTAAACCTTCCCCCCACCCTGAATGTTGGAATCGGTTTGAGCTAATTAAACAAGGTTGAATTAGCTTTCCATGTTGGCAGAATTTAGGTGAAAGAATGGAATAATAGCCAGCCAGTTCTTGTAGGGCTTTATTTTTGTATAGGGTTGCATTTATTCTTCCCATCATAGTTTATATTCTTTTAAAATCCAAGTTAAAGAGACACTTATCATATAACCCATCATCTCCTTAACTTCCTTAGAGCAGGAAAACTCTGGAGACATTTCCACAGGTGGGAGATCCGGGCACAGTACCTAGAGAAACTAGAATACAGCACACTGACTCACAGTTACAGATTGGAGCTGAAGTTTGTGTGTGGTTTTGCATGTGTGTGGTTTTATTCCTCAATCTAGTAAAAAGTGCCATTTCACCGTTGCTAACCAGGGGCTGAGCCTAGGGCCTTATTAAACTGATCTGCAAATGAGAACTTTGAATGTGGAGGGATGGTAAAATTGAAAAGGAATGGGGGTGGAGGTGGGAATGAATCTTCTAGAATCTCGGAGTTAAGGTCACAATGAATTCCTCAATGCACTTATCCCCAGGGAATAGTCACTGTCAAATTTAAAAACTGTGGCGGGCCTCAGCAGCAGGTCTCTCGGGGACCTGGGGAAGAGGGACACCCACTGGGTGAACGTCAGCATGCTGGCGAGGAGGCTTCTGAGCACTTGTGGGCATAAGACTGGCAGCAAAACCCTCTTTGGTAGATTCAGAATGATTCCAGGGACTAGCATCCTCCCATGTTAAGCTTCCCTCCCATGTTAAGGACACACATGATGTGCTAAAGAAAAGGGAACGTGCTGGAGGCCACCTTGAGAAGGACACTCGTGGAGGGTGGCAGGTGGAGATTCTAGCAAGGAATAGCAGACGATTGAATTTATTTTCATGGCGTGTCAAACTGAATTTAGGATTTGGCTACTATGCTTGTCATGGGGCTTTAACTGTCATCCAGAGCAAACAATTTGCAAAATTTTACAACGTGGCACCGTCTTTGACCTCTAAGGACGATGGCCATTCAGGAGAAAGACCAGCAGGGGCTCTTTCCTCTTGAAGTCCCAGTGTTTCCCTCCCTTCCTATCTCTGAAACACACGCTACTTGGATGTTTGGCTACTCTTTGGTCACACCAATCAATTTGTACTTCTCTTCATGTGGATGGACAGGAAGAAGGAGGGCTCCTGGCCGGCATCGGGACCCAGCTGGTCATGGCAGAGGCACTGCTGTAGGTTGAAAAAGCTGGGGAAGACTCAGTCCTGGCTGGAGGCTCCGGCAGGCCCTTCATCATGACCCCGACACTTACCACATTGTGCACCAGGAGGGCAGACCCAGGGGTAGGAGCTGAGAGGAAGCCCATGCCAGTAGAAAGAGCACAACCTCTGGTAAGGGGGAAGGAAATACCACATATAACCTATTGACCCAGTGTGACTATCTGCCATGAACAGAGGGCTATCCTGACAGGCAGACAAAGCCAGATGTATACACATTCAACAAACAGTTATTAAGCACCTACTATACATAATTACACAGTAGGTACTTGTGACCGACACTAACAGTCTTTCTCTAATACTCATTCTCCTCTTCCTTAGCCATGGAATGACCACCCAAAATGAAAACTACATTTCCCAGCTTCCCCTGCAGGTAGTTGTTGTCATGTGACCAGGGTCTGGCTAATGGGCTATGAGCAGAGGGCCCCTGGGCATCTTCCAGGGTAGAAGCACATTTTCTTCACCTCCTTCTCCCTTCTGCTGACTGGAGTGCAGATCGATGGTTAGAAGTTGAGCAAGCTTGGGTCTTCTATTGAGGACAGCAAAGCACAAAATGCGAAGAGCCTGAGTACCTGCAGTCTTCAAGCCCTCAAATGGCCCTAGGCTTCCTTCTTTCAGACTTTTTTTTTTAAGTTTATTTATTTACTTTGAGAGAGAGAGAGAAAGAGAGAACCAGCAGAGGAGGGACAGAAAGAGAAGGAAAGAGAGAGAATCCCAAGCGGGCTCCACACTCAGCACAGAGCCCAACACGAGGCTCTCTCTCAACAATCGTGAGATCATGACCTGAGCCCATATCAAGAGTCAGAAGCTTAACTAACTTAGCTATCTAGACACCCCCAGACTCATTAATAAATGAGAAGAAAATTAACTTCTACTCTTTGTTTAAGCCTGTCCTTCTACGGTTTTCTGTCACTCACAGTCAAATCTAATGCTATAGGACTCAATAAATATTCACTGAGTAACGAACTGACCTTGGTCAGTGATTAAGTAAAAAACAAAACAAAAATGAATGAATGAATGCAGTTCTTGGTGCCCAGCTCTTTATGCTAAGCCCTACCCCATAAGACAGACATGGCTCCAGCCCTCATGTGCCTATCACCTTGCAAGGAAGCTTGACTTTGAACAAGAATGATGTGTGATGAACTTTAAGAGAAGTGTGGTGTGCAATGGTGGTATATAACCAGGGAGCTCCAACACAGTGTGCAGAGTGGTACTTCAGATGAATCCTGAACTCTGAGCAAGAGTCAGGAGATGCGGTGCTGTTAGCCTCGCAATGAGAGGCAGCGTGCGGCACTGGAGGAACTGAAAACGGCCAATGTCCATGGCCCCGTATTCAAGGAGAGTCACGGGGTAAGAACCAAAGGAGCTGACAGGCCCGGCCGTGCCGTGTCCTCTGAGCCCGTGACACTCTATCCCCGGGAGCTCATGGGAGGGTACAGATTCTTGGGCCCCACCCAGACTACGGAATCAGGGCTGCACTTTAACAAGAGCTGGAGAGGGTTTGAGAAGCACTACTACGGGTCAACTTGGAGACTTAGGTTTTGTTTTATTTTGTGTTATTTGTTCTTGAGAAAATTGGGATGTGACCCTTTAAGCCTAAAGGCATAGTCAGATTTGCCGTTTTAAAAAGTCTCTGTGGCCCCAGTGAAGAGAGTGCATAGGAGGCCTAAATGGATGCACAGAGGCCCAGGGAAGCTGCCAGGAAGTGACAGCAGTGGCCTGAGCTGCATGGCTGGGGACAGACAGTGCAAAGGGATGTGGAGAGTTGGAAAGATACATGTGAAGGGATTGTATTACTCAGGGCTCTCCAGAGCAGCAGAAACGATAGGATGTGTGTATACACAGAAAGAGATTTATTGGAAGGACTTGGCTCATGTGTCAGTGGAGGGTGGCTAGGCCTCAGTCTGATGGGAGACACTTAGGAAAACGAGTTGTAGTTCAAGTTCAAAGACAAGCTGCTGATGGGGCGCCTGGGTGGCTTAGTCGGTTAAGCGTCCGACTTTCGCTCAGGTCATGATCTCGCAGTTCGTGGGTTCGAGCCCTGCGTCGGGCTCTGTGCTGACTGCCAGCTCAGAGCCTGGAGCCTGTTTCAGCCTGTGACTCCCTCTCTCTCTGACCCTCCCTGCTCACGCTGTCTCTCTCTCTCCTAAAAATAAATAAAACATTAAAAAAAAAAAAAAAAAACAAAGACAAGCTGCTGAGAACCAGGAAAAGCCAGCGTAGTCAAAGGCAGTCTTAGAAATCCCTCTTGCTCAGGGAACGTAGGCCTTCTGTTCTACTCAGGCCTTCAAATGATTACACAAACCCCACCCACAACAGTAAACACTCTCGCAGAAAGACCTAGAATAATGTTTGGCCAAGTATCCGGACAAGGTGCCCTAGCCAAATTGACATATAAAATTACCCATCATCAGGATGAAAACTGGGGAGTCACTGGCATGTGGTTAGGTGACTATGCAAGCACGGTAAGTGGGTGGCATTGCCTGAGGAGAGAAAACAGAGGCAGAAACGCAGGGCCCTGAGGAACATCACCATTTAATGATCAGGTGCAGGAGACAGCAGGTAGCTGGCAAGAGAGACCGCCATGTCACTTGACCAAGTTCTCAGAGACCAACCCATCACAGAGCCATATGCAGGTAGCAGGGCCACCCAAGGGGCAAGCTGGGGCCTCTGTGTCCCATCAAGTCAGTTAGCAGAGCTGGAACAGATCCAAGTAACTCTGGCATTCAGGAGGCTTAGTGCCAACCAGAGAGCTGGTCTTGAGGCCCGGAAGAAGCCGCTCCCACATGAGAGCGGCCTCGGGGATGCAAAAGGCCAGAAGCTCTGATGGCTTTTCTGCAGAGGCCCCAGAGCCTGAGGAACTGAGTGGCCTAACAGAATGGCTGATGTCCTTTCCTGGGCAGGATGAGAAAATGTTTGCTTGCCTGTCCCTGTTTCCTGGTTGTCTTCCATAGCAGTAATTTTCTCATCAGGATACTTTTTGAGGACCAGTTCGAAGATCCATAGACCCCCAGTGTTCAAAGGAAATAACAAAGCATGAAGAGCATGAGAGTTGAAGCCAGCAAGCTTTGATGAAACCCTTGCTGGGTGGTGCTGGGCAAGGCATTCACGTCTCTGAACATCAGGATATTTCCTCATCTATAGCATAGGATTCTGAACTCCTGCCTGATTATTGCAGAGAATAGATAATGTGCTTAGGTCTCTCTGGCATATGATCAGACCCTACATGGTAAATACCAAGAGAATAATCTCCCTGCCTCTGCAAGACCTATTTCTCTTCTCTCTCCAAAGGCTTTACTCCCCAACCCCCTTTGAACCACCAACACTCCCTCCTAACTTTTGCTTTCTCTTTCTGTATTTAATTACCATTTTTTGCTTGTTATCACTCTGCATTCCCTTGCAAGTATTAAATATGTATGTGTTCATGCAACCGAAGCAATTCTTTAAAATGCATACAGAGATTTTAATGAGCAATCTCATGTTTGCGCCAGCTTTTGGAATTGTGTTGGGGGAAAAAAAATACAAGAAGTCAGTTATAACTTGCTATTGCCAGATGGAAATTAGATGGCTGGTCATGGTCACCAGGATTTGCAGGGAAGAGAAATGGGGAGTGACTGCTGATGGGGAGTGGGTTTCTCTTTGAGGTGATAAAAGTGTTCTAGAATCAGTGACGACGGTGGTACAACTCTGTGAATATACCCCAAACCACAGACTAGTACACTTTAAAATGGTCAATTGTATGTATGTGAATTATGTGTCAATAGAAACCAATGGCTATTGCCTAGGTCAAAGAGGGGATTGCCTACCTCCAAGGTCAACTGCCATGCAGACAGGAGGCACCCGCCACCTAACAAGGCATGGTTAGGGATTCCCACGTGATATACCCAGTAGTTCCAGGATGCCAGGGTCGCACCAGCCCGTGAATGTAGCGTGGATTCCAGAAAAGGGCTCATCTGTAGAGGCTGGAGTACATTTCAAGGAGAAGCTTGAACTGAGTGTCAGGGAGAAATCGATACACTTGAAGAGGTGAAGTGAGACACGCTCCAGAGGAGAGTCCAGAAGGAGTGAGAGGTCACATTGCTCTCTTTGCTTCGTTGTTGTCTTTTTCATTTCATTTCTTAATACAGTGTTTTCTTTTTTTTTTTTTTTTTTTTAATGTTTTATTTATTTCTAGAGAGAGAGAGAGAGACAGCGTGAGCAGGGGAGGGTCAGAGAGAGAGGGAGTGACAGACTCTGAAACAGGCTCCAGGCTCTGAGCCTGTAGTCAGCACAGAACCCGACGCGGGGCTCGAACCCACGAACCGCGAGATCATGACCCAAGCGAAAGTCGGATGCTCCACCGACTAAGCCATCCAGGCGCCCCTGATACAGTGTTTTCAAGGAGAGAGGGCAAGACTCACTCCTGGACAGAGGACAGGGAAGAACAGGTTTCGGCCAGATAGGAAAGAGCCACATTCGCTCATTTCTTGGGAGTCCAGCTTTGTCTGGATGTGGGAGGACACAGAACAGAGCTCGAGGCCGTTGAGCCGTGCTGGACAGTCACCTGTCATTCATGCTGATGCATTTGAACACCTGTATCCCACATCATGTAATGACATAAAGATCGTCTGTTGGCAAGGAAACGTTTGGACTGGCCTGGCCTTTGCAATTCTTCATTTACAAGAGTTGACTAAACTCTGAGAGAAGTGAGGTTTCTTTGTTTCAAAGAAATACAAAGCTGCAGGGCTGAGGGGGAATTCCTAGGCATGCATCTTATTTTATGTGGGTGTGAAGTGCAAAAACCTTCATTTTTTTTGAAAGCTGAGAGAAGCCAGGGTAAAGCAGGAGCAAAATGAATATACACGGGCTCCAAATACCACTTTGAAGAGCCAGGGCAGCCTTCACTGGCATGTCTGGGAGGCTTCAGGGAAAAGGCTGCCGTGCAAAGTCTCAGTTTTTCTGTAAAATGTCACAAGGCAGTCGCCAAAGTGCCATGCCAGACAAGTTGGTTGAGCCCAGCAGGCTTGATTTCTGGAACCTGGAGCATATCTATCTTTGCCTCTTCCGTGGGTGAACGTGTCAGAGAGGGTGGACGAAACAGAGAAGGCTGGCATCTCCTAAAACTTCACGCCACTGCCCTGCTGGGGGTTATGGAACCCTGAGCCAATGACAGCAAAGGTATTTATCTCCATATTCTTAGATTCCATCTGGCTGGGATATCTAGTGGCTGGCTCCTTCTTTGGGGTGATGGAAGTCTGAGTCTACGACATTCTGTATCCTTTGGTACTAACATTATCCTTTCGTTAGTGGTGTAGTAATAGTATGACTGCCATTTATATTACCCCCCTCCAAGTATTTGTTTGCCCTGAAAAGAAGTGGTTTGGTGTAAAGTCAAAGTTTTTAAACATCCATTTTCCAGACCTCTCTGTTAAATTTATACACACACACATACACACACACACACTCATACACAAAAGCTAAACCATGTGGAATGCTCCTAAGTCAGTATTATTATTTACTAGACTTCTTATTCCATCTTACGGTATTTTATAATAAAATATCACCAAGCTCATAAAAAGGGATCTTTTTTTAAAGATCCATAATCTTTCTAACCATAACAAAAGAGCGGTAAATATACTGTACAAGAGCGCGATGGAAAAATGTGCTAAAGTATTTCCATAAATCAAATGTAGCGCTTTGGCATTGACTCTAAAGCATTAAATTTAGTGAATTAGAACCAGATGATTTTAAAATAGAAACTTACATAATTTTATGGTGTGATTTTTTTTTCTACCCGAGTTTATCTTCATGAAGTTCCCTTGGCTGCTACCGTAATAGGTATTTAAGGAGGAAGGGCAGCGTCTGGGTATTATTCATCTTTGTAATTCCCATGGTACCTAGCATTCTGTTGAGCAATTAGTAAGCACCAGTGGACAGATGAGTGAAATCTCAGCAGTTACTAGCAAGTACAAGTTAATTGGAAAGGCAATATAATATAAATATTTATACGGATCTATAGGTAGACAAAATACTGCTACCCCACACCTCACAGTAAAAGTATGTCTCGCTTCTCCTTTCATAGTTAAATCTATGCATCTCAGTCAGTGAATTTAAAATCAAAGGGTGGGGGCACCTGGGTGGCTCAGTCGGTTAAGCGTCCGACTTTGGCTCAGGTCATGATCTCGTGGTTTGTGGGCTTGAGTCCCGCATCGGGCTCTGTGCTGACAGCTCAGAGCCTGAAGCCTGTTTCCTATTCTGTGTCTCCCTCTCTTTCTGACCCTCCCGCACTCATGTTCTGTCTCTCTCTGTCTCAAAAATAAATAAACCATAAAAAATTTTAAAATCAAAGGGTGGATCTGCTTCTCATTTGGGCCATCATGCCCCCAACTACTCTCACCCTGGGAAGTTCCTCATGTATGAGTCTCTGTTCCATTCCTGCCACCTTAGGAGCCACAGAAAATGTTCCTTTCTGTCATTTTTCTCTCTCCTCTCACACACAACTTCACAAAGTAGCTGGTACCTTAAGGACAAGCTGGGAATTCAGTGCAACACATAGACCGAGGTGATCTTAAATGTGCTGCCATGCTTATGGGATATATGTGAATAAGGTACAGTTTTTGCCCTTTAGGAGAATACTTTCTGGTAAAGGGTTCATCAGGACACTGTCACTGAAAATGAAAGAAGCTCAATTCCAACTAGGTTAGGCAGAAAAGTGTGTTTCTTGCCTTATTAATTGGGTTGTCTACACATGGACATCAGGTATGGCTTGATCCAGAGGCACAGACAACAGCATCAGGGTTCTCTCCATTCCACCACTCCAAATATCTTTGCTTCTTTTTGCATGTGGACTCACTCTGTCTTGCTATTGATACTCTGTACAATGAGGAAAAGAAGTTCACTACCAAACCTACGTTTACAGACTATGATCCAAAGAAAGAGAGGTCCCCTGTCTCCCAAGCATCAGTTACAAAATCTCAAAGATTTGACTCTGAATCACGGGCCAATTTCTTGGGCCTGTCATTGTGGACAGGAGGATATCTTCTATGACAGACCAGGCCTGGGTAGTGGTTGGGGAATCTTCATTAGCAGACAAATGGAAAGGAGGGTATTTATGCCATAAATATTGAGGATGTAGAATGGACATGGCCGATTGGGTGTGGGAAGAAGGTGGGGGAAAAAAATCAACAAAAGATCAGTCTGAACTTATAATTCTAGGCATCTGAGACAAAAGCAACATCATAAATAGAAACAGACTAGTTAGAAATGGACATTGTTTCAAGAGAAAGTTCATATGAATATCAGCCAGAGTTCTCCAGAGAAACAGAACCAATAAGCCAGTAGGATGTGAGTGTGTGTGTGTGTGTGTGTGTGTGTGTGTGTGTGTGTGTAAAGAGAGAGAGAGAACAGAGGGAGAGACAGAGAGAGAAAGAGAGAGAGTGAGAAATTGAGTTTAGGGAACAAGCACATGACTGTGGAGGCTGACAGGTCCCAAATCTACAGAGAAGGCTGGCAGGCTATAGACCCAGTGGAGAGTTGAAGAGTTGATGCTGCAGCTCAGGTTCAAAGGCAGCCTGGAGCAGAATTCCCTCCTCCCAGGGGGACTTTTGTCTCTTAGTGACTTCAACTGATTGGATGAGGCTCACCCACAGGATGGAGAGTAATCTGCCTTACTCAAAGTCTACTGATTTAAATGTCATTCTCATCTACAACATAGCTTCGCAGCAATGTCTACACTAGTATCTGACCAAGGATCTACGCCCTGCGGCCTACCCAGGTTGACATATGAAATTAACTAGTGCAATCTGTGACTATGAGGAGTTAGTGAGGCACCTCTGGACTATTTGGGTGCAGTAAGAAGTGAGAGTGTGGGAGTCAGAACACAGGTCAGGAGATGTGATTGTTATCTGCATAGGAACGAGAGATAGATAATGGGAGCATGCGGGATGAGGACGGAACCTGGGGGAAGAGCCTACCTGGAAAGGAGCCTCAAGTACTGGTGAGGGAAGGAGAAGAGGAAGAAGAGCCAGGTGCCATGGAGGGCCAGGGGAGGAGGCCGCTTCAAGGAGGTGGGGGGGGGACATCAGGAGCCAGGGGAGGCAAGGGCCCAGGAGAGCCCCTGGTGTGGGGAGTGGAGGGCTCCTCCAAATGTGACCTGCAGACCCCCAGCCCCCAGGCTGCACACTGCACAGGGGCACAGCGAGAGTGAGGCGGACAGTGAGTGCTTCACAGCCCCGACAGCTATTAGACAGGGCCATTTATATCATTAGATTCCATTATAAAGACAACAGACAAGGCTTGCACTTTGTATGTCTTTTTTACTCCGATTTGCTGGTACCATTAAGTATTTTCCAATACAACTGACTTGTGAATCATGATGGACCATGAAATGGGAAGCGCTGATGCTTCACTGTGGAGGGCCCGAGAGGCACAGGCCTGAACTGTGGTCTGTGGGGCAGACGGCAGAGGCAGAGAAGAGGAGGCCTAGATGGGAGGCCAGGCCTCAGACTGCTCACTCTGGCCCTCTGGTCGTGCTAGGTGGAAGAGAGACAGCACTCAGCTTGATGCTGGGGGAGGGAGAGGTGCCGAAGGGAAGGTCCAGAGGAACGAGATTGTATCCATGCTCACTCATCCACAGTTATCAAGTACGAAGGTCTACAGTTCTTTCATAACTCATTTGGCGGCAATGCTGGGCCGGATCGGCCCAAGGAAATGCATATTCTTCATTTACCCCACTTGGCATGAATACACGTACATCTTCCTGCTGGGACATGAATGAGTTTTCAGACTGGATGCTGGCCCGGGTCCCACTGGTTGCGTAGTATGGGGAATGGGTAAATCTGTTTCTAAAACCTGAAATATTCAGAATTCCACAAACTCGTCTGGCCTCCAGGTTTTTGAACAAGGAACTGTGGATCCATCTTTAGGATTGAGGAAGACCTCAGTGGGTGTGTAGAGAGCAGGATGAAAAAGACCAGGGGTAAAAACAAAAGAAGGGAGACTGGGAAGCTGAGTCACAGGGTGGGCTTAGAAGAGAAGATAACGCTCAGCGCTGTCTGCCTAAGGAGCAAATATACTTGTTTCCCTGGTGACCAGAACTGCACGGGAGGTGGCTTTTGAAGATGTAGAGGGGTTTTGAGGCCACAAAATCTAAAGCTGGGGGAATGGTTCTGCAGAAAGAGCAGAAGCCTTGCTTCGGTCCCCCAGCTCTCCACCCTTCAGAAGACCTAAGCTCTAAGGCTGGTTAGAGCATGAATCATGAGAACTGCAGGCACCGGCGTTGGAGGAAACCTTTGCAACATCCCCTCTTCTCCACCCCCTATCTGGAAGTCACAGGGTGCCAGGACATAAGCAAATTAAGGGAACTTACACTCAACATCTATAAACCTCAGTGGTGTGAGTGAGTGAAGCCTTAAGGTCTTGGGCATGTTCATTAATTAGCAGGGCTTCCCCCCCAACTCCCAACCCCTTGGCTTTTCTTATGAGGAAGAGAGCTGCTCTGCATTTCTTAGCCCTGGTAGGCAGAAAGGAACGCGCTGTCCAAACTCCGCATGGCAAGTCAAGGGCGGACGTGGGAGTCTCCACTACCACCACCCAGTGCCCGGCCCACGCTGGAGAGGCATTCCTCTTGCAGACAAAATAAAAGATTGCTGAGAGCTGGAGAAGTTTGTTTGCTTTCTAAAATGAAGCAAACTCTTCAAAAGCTTGGCTTGAACAGTGCTGGGTGAGCGGTGTCCCCACACCACATTCTTCTTATCCTGTCTCTCCCCCACCCCCCCCAACCCCCGCCACCCCCCAAGGCCCTGCATTACTCGGATTCCTTCCCCTTGCTCATCAGCGCCAGCTGGCGGCTGCCTAGGCTGGCCAGACGGGCCCGATGCCCTGGGACGGGGCCTGCTGGCCACTCGCTGGCCTCAGCTGGTGAGGGAAGCAAGGGACAGGAGGCGGGCTTCCTTGGAGGGCTAGGTCAGCTGGCCCCTTTTAAGGGCCCGTGGGGGGTGGGGGGAATGCATCTCCAAACCCTGAAGAAACAGTTTACCCTGTTTCTCTAGGAAAATGGTTGGTTATCTGGTCTTTAAAACACCTTGCCTCCATGCTCCTTGATTCTTTCCCACTCTGCCAACCCCCACCCCCACCCCCACCTGGAGCCATGCTGGGTGCCGGATGTGGAAGGTGAATCTCAGTGACCAGTGTGTCTGGAGGAATAGACTGGAAATAGAACATCTGGCCTCATCCAGGCACTTAGTCCCTAAGTCTCTCCGTTCACCACACTTGGATAGTAGAAAACAATGGAGAGAGGAGAGGGGACAGCAGAGCACCAGCATATCGTGTCATATCTTAGATGCAGATGCAAGGAGAGGACAGGAAGACTTCAGACTCAAGAGCAAAGGAAGACCAGACGTGAGCAAGAAGGGAGCATGGCGCGGTCGTCCCCTCTTCCTGAATTCGTACTACAGAGCAATATCACTGCTCAGGCTGTGCCTCCAGGAAGAGCAGGCCAACCTCCACCCGACCAGGGGAGTTCTGTCCCTTTGGTCATGGCAGATCACCTTGACCTTTGTAAAGATCTGGTCTGCAGTTTCTACCAGCAGAAGAGGCTTCCGCGACAGCTTTGCATAACAAATTGTTTATTTGGACAAACCGAAGTGTGTGATAACGGGAGACCTCGAGGAGAGAGAAAACGGGAGGGCATCTTGCCGGGCCGTCTGCACAATCTTAACTAATAAAGTCCTTTTGTTCACATCATTCCTGTGCCCAACTGGATACATATAAATAGCAGAAATTCAAACTTTTGCATGTTTGGTTTTCTCATAATTTCACCCCTAAATTAACCCCCCAAATCCTTCAAATAAAGAAAACACTAAATGCTGTATTTTACTACAGTCGAGCAAGTTTCTTGACATATAATTTAATCTGCTTTGTTTTTTAGTGCTGTGGGGGGTAGTAATTAAGGGTTTCAGAGTTATAATAACGCTATTATGTATGTATGTATGTATACAACATCTAAACCTTCACAATTACACAGTTTTTCAAAAGTCGAGTCGAGGTATTGCCCGGAATCATCAGGGGCGATTCACAGGGGTCTCTGTAGATTTCTTAGTAGTGTGCCAGGGTCACACTATTACATGTATTTCTTTTTTCATGCTTTATCAAGGACTGGCTGGGGTCTAAGACACTCTCCATTTTAGTACTTCCCCCTTGGGAAAATGAAAAGCCACCTCAAAGAATCTGTGATGGAGAGCAGAAGGCAGTGGGAAACGCAGGGGTGTAGGGAGGCGGTTGGGAAAAGAGGAGGGTAGATTTTTAAAACAATGACACACTTATAAACTTGGCTGAGCAAAAAGGGGCAGGGAGACCTTGTAAAGTTGTCACAGTGTGGGAATCTACTGTGTCATGCAATAAAGAGAAGATCTAGAGGAATCATTCCTATTCCCTGTTGTTTAGAGCCCCACCCCACCCCAGGTGGCTCATCACTGGGTGAGAATAAGAAATAAGTCAGGGAGGCACCAAATCAGAAGTAACTTAGGGATCATGAGTCAACAAGCCTTTTTAATAAACACCACCCTCCATCTGCAGAAACAAATACTGTAAAACAATGTTTTTAATGAGTCTTGCAGGAAATAGAGTTTACCCCTAAGACACTATTGTTAAAAGGGGAGTAGGTGGGAAGCGTTAGGATTGGATGGCCTCATGAGTCTCTTTCACCGAATATGAGTGGAGAGAAAGTGAAAGAGAGAGCTCCTTTCCCCAGCTCATGAAGAAGCAAGTGTTAGAAACTGTATCTGGAACATCTCTCTAATAATAGACTTTCATTCATCCCAAGAGCTTGACCAGCTCAATAGATAAAAAAGGGCGATTGCCTGGAATGAGATGTTCTTTCTTCTGCCTGCTGAGAAGTGACTTATTTTTTCCCCGTTGACGTCAGTAAAGTCTGTGAGCATGAAAAAGATTCAGGGCTTTGAGAAGCGGTACGATGAGACTCAGCCACCTGCATGAATGCAGAAGGGGAGAGAGCAAACCAAGACAGGGTCCCTTTTACAAGCCGCTTGAAATCTCACTGCAGAGAAGAAGCACTTCCTCACAGGAGAAACAGTAAAGGAATGAATACCTAAGCACTGAACGTCAGGCTGTACACATAAGCTGTGTACAGAATCATCTGGGGACCTTTCTAAATGAATAGATTCCAAGTTCCCCACCCCAGGTCCACTGTATCCAACTTAAAGGAAAGAAACCCAAGCATTTGTAATTGCTTTTTCAGGGGGGTCAGCTTAGGGACGCACCAACGAGAGGACAGAGAACGGGGTGAGGAAGAGATCAACACTGGAAAGGAAGTACCATGTCTCTCATGAAGGAGACAGGGTACAAGCTGGGGTAAAGGTGGGATCTAGAGAAACACAGTGATAAAGGGGGACAGTCCACACAAGTGGGGCTTGAATGTATGGATAAGGGGTGTCACAACTTGAGAACATTTCCTCAAGTCCCACTCGGGTGGAGAAGCTACCTTATTGACTTGACTAACAAATGGGGCTAGAGGAGACTTGGGGGCCAGTATGCACAGTGGTTCAGGCTGCAGATTTGGGAGCCCAAGAGCCTGCTTTCATGTACAGGACCCGCACTCATCTGCCTGTAACTTTGTGCAAGGCGTCCGACCTCTCTGGGTCTCAAGTTGTGTTACATGTAAAATTAGGATGCTCCAACCTGTTTCCCAGGGTTGTCCTATTAGATAAATATTAAATGAAATCACATTTGTGATATATAGCACTGGGCCTGGTACCCGTGGGGGGTTTTAACAGTCAGGGCTGAATATGGCAGGGGTCAGCTAGAAAACTCTCTGTGGCTCACCTTTGTTTGGGAAGGTTTCTGGAGATTTACAGAATTGAAAAGTTGCTGCCTCCAATTATTTTTTTAAATAACTTTGTTTTATGTAGATTTTTTTAAAGCTGATATCAAACTAGAAATGGTAAAACATGGCCCTAGAATGGGTATTTCTAGATTGTTTCTCTGTGGATATAGAAGGCCCTCTACTTTGGTCTGAACTCAAGGATAGACATATCTTGCACTATTCTAGGGAATGAGTCAACAAACGTTTCCAGTGGAGAGCCAAATATTCAGGAGTTTCTTTGTTTTTTGGGTTTTTTTTTTGGTTTTGAAGCCTTGACCACTTCTATGACAACCACCCAAGTCTGCCATTATAGCTTTAAAAATGCCACGTAAAGGAATGGGTACCCACGTTCCAATAAAACTTTATTTATAGACACTGAAATTTGACTTTCACTTGATTTTCCCATCTCATGAAACATTCTTCTTTTTATTTCTTCCAACCATGTAAAAATGTAAAAGCTATTCTTAGCTCATTGGTTGTACAAAAACAGGAGGCCTACACGCTGCAGTGTTCAGACCAAACCGTGTCCAAGAGCCAGAATTGGCAATAGGCCTGGAATTGGTTCTGAAAAGTTGCATCTTAGCTCCACTTTTCATAAATGTAAGCCACACTACTGCCCTCAAACTCGAGTTTTCTCCATTCCTTTCCTGAGCATCACACAGTACATCAAGATAACATACGTCCTTTGATGTTACTTCTGTTCCTTCCTTCCTTCCTTCCTTCCTTCCTTCCTTCCTTCCTTCCTTCCTTCCTTCCTTCTTTCCCTTCCTCCTCCCTCCCTCCCTCCCTCCCTCCCTTTCTTCCTTCCTTCCTTCCTTCCTTCCTTCCTTCCTTCCTTCCTTCCTTCCTTCCTTCCTTCCTTCCTTCCTTCCTTCCTTCCTTCCTTCCTTCCTTCCCTCCTTCCTTCCTTCATCAAGCATGTAAGTACCTGACACAGGGATGAACAAGATACCACCCTGTCCCTCTGGCATTCACCTTAAAGCTGGGGCAACAGAGATCAACCAATATTATGGCACAATGTGGAAAAGCCTTATAAGAGGACTGTGTTCCAAGTACAATGGGGGCATAGTCAAAGGGAGGGAGGAATTTGTTCTGAAAGGAGGAGGTGGGCAGAGTGGGGGCTGTTGACAAGGAAGCACAAAAGCGTTAGTGTTGGGGCTCGGCTTGATAGCCAAAGTGAGAAGGAAGGACGCACGAGGCAGAGGAACCCATCTGTGCAAAGTCAGGATAGTACAACTGGGTCTTGGAATTGGTGAGTTCCTCCTGTTTGGCTGGAGTGTGGGATGAGGGGGACGGGGGTGGGAGAAGGTGAGGCCAGAAAGGAAGGGTGGGCTCAAATCACAGTCCACGCCAACGTCTGCAGATTTCGTTTTTTAAGGCATTGAAGTGTCCCTAGAGGTTTTTAATCATAGTAGCCACATGCTCTGCTCTGTACTCTAGAAATTAAACAGGTAGCAACGTGGAATACAGATTTCCAGCAGGGAAACTACAAAGGAATGACTGGAATAGATCAGACAAGAAAGACAGAGGACGGACCTGGAACACTGATTGCTGCTATGAGCCAACCTGGAGGCACCCCGTGTGAGGCATCCAGCCCTTGTAGCAGCCGTTCTGTGTCTGCCTCAGAGGGGGCTGTGCTAGATCCCCAAGGTCACTTCCTGCCCTCACTTGTTCTGACTTTGCCTTTACTCTTTGAGAGCAGCTACATGGGTTCCTCCCGGGTTGTGCATAGGTGAATCTCTTCCCTCTAGCATCCACTTGATTTTTAGGCTATAGCCATGCCCATGGCTGCTGGAAAATCATTTGGACGGCACCTGGTGTCATATTCCCCTCGTTCCTGCCTGCATCGGCGTCTGGGGAGATAGAGCCCTTGGTAGACAAGTGGGCAGGTGGGAAGGCTGACATGCCGACAGAGTGACATCCCGAGCCCCAGCGCCCTGGCCCGTTTTAGGAGGCTACCCATGGGGGTAGGAGGGTGGTCCCATAAATCAATTGACAGTGTTTATACAGCATGGGTTAAACAGTAATTTTGCATCCAAAAAGCTCAGGTAATAGATGGGGATGGGACTGTTTTTCTATTCAGTGAATTTGTGTTTCCCCAGAGGGCTTTGAGGGAAACATATTAAATGACTAAGTACTAATAAAGTAGCTAAATACTAATAAAGTTGGTACTAAATACGAATAAAGTAATGACTATCTGCATTATATAAGCTGCGTTAAGACCAGAGCCCAATATTTTAACTAACAGCCTGCTGCCCTTGAGTATTTAAACAAAGGGTAAAAACACAGAGAAATGATCACATCATTCTCTGCTCAGATGAAGGCTCCAGTGCCTTCCTGTGGCAATCAGGAGAAAATCCAACTGCTATCATCTACCTGTCTGAGTCTCTTCCACCCCCCACCGCCCCCCACCACAACCCCTATGCCCAACTCCAGCACCCTGGCTTTTGTGCTGTTTTTAAACACACCAACCACATTTCTACTCCAGGCACTTTCCTCTATCTGGAATGTTCTACTCCAGGTGCTTTCCTCTATCTGGAAAGTTCTTTCCCCAGATCTTTGAATGGATCCCTCATGCCCTTCAGATTTCTGCTTCAATATTACCTCCTTAGAGGGGCTTATGTGATCACGCTCTAAAATATGACATCTTACCACTTGCCAACCCTTATCTGTTTCTGTCTAGCAGTTTTCCCTGCTTAATGTTAATTCATGGCATTTAGCGTTCCAAACCCGTATTACATATTCATTTAATTATTGCCCTCCACTCCCAGTAAGGCATAAGCTCCATGAAGGTAGGAGTTTTGTCTGGACGGCTCCTGTATCTTCACTCTCTGGAACAGTACCCTGCATGTGGTAGGTGCTAAATCGATATTTGTTAAATTACAAAGCTGTCCTGCGAAAGAATGGCACCCAGATGACGGCATTCCTCTGCCTTGTTCTCAATGCTTACCACACTTAAACTATTGACAAGAGTCTAGCAGTAATAATGACTATAATTAATATAATAATTAAGTAAATACTAATGCTTACAAGACATATCATGTAATAATGTCATATAATATAGTAATAAAATAATATATGATCCATTTAATATTAAAAAAATCATTAATAATGAAACATTAATAAGTGAACATTTATTAAGATCTTAATAATAGCTATCATTAATATAATTAACTAAACATTAATGCTTACAAAGCATATCATAATAATGTCATATAATATGGTGATAAAATAATATATGATCCATTTGATATTAAAATAATCATTAATAATGGAATATTAATAAGTGGAAATTTATTAAGATCTTACTATGTGCTGGTAGTATTAACTTCTATCTATACTATCTCATTTAATACTCAGTATAACCTAGCAGGTAGGTATTATTATTTTCTCCATGTCACACTTCAGGGCACCAAAAGCGAGAATTAAGAAATTTGTTGAGACTCTCAACCCAGTTTACTCTACTCCAATGTGACTATTGCTGATCCAAAGTCCCCTGAAATGAATTTCAGGTAGATTTTAAGTGTCTACTGAACAGGAGAGAAGCAGGAAAGCAAGAGGGCCACGTAGTATGATTTAAACTTTCTCGCTAGAGAATGAAATGACAAAAAGTGCTAGCAAATGCTTTGGGAAACTGAAAGCATTTGGGGTGAGATCGTGTTCACCTATTCAATGGCACTCATCAAACAAAACAGAAAGTGGATTCAGCCCTACTGCTTAGGAAGCCAAAGGAATGTTATCTAGATCTTCTGGAGGCCACCAGACTCATCTTACAGACGGGAAGAACTTTGACTGATCCTGGGAGACAACAAAAACAATTTCCTGCAAACTAATGACTCGCCCATAAGATGGTGGGACAGTTAGGAAGATCCTTGCAGTACAATAAATATGCTGCACGCTTAATTTGTCTTCAGAAATACCTTGCAAAATCACTCGGGCTTATTTTCACTCCAAGGCTAAATGAGGAAAAGCAAAGTCCAAGCTGAGGCCCGAAGGGTGTTATCAAGCTCATTATGACCAGTGGGGGGAGGGGTCAGGTCCAAGGAGTCGGTGCCATATTAAACTGTGATCTGGAGCCTTGTCTCTGGAAAGTATTTTTGCAGGGTAGCTGCTCCTGTTCTTTTTGTTTGGATCATAAAAGTAAAAATTCGATCCACTGGGAATGGGGGGGGGAGGGGAATCAAACTGATTCTGATCCAACTAGGTCAGGAAAAAAAATAAGAGCTGATTTTTCCATCTAAGTTATGTAGTCTGCTTGGAGCCCATCCCACTCAGGGACAGCTATTGTCTGAATCACCGAGTCTCAATCCTGAGACCCAGTGAAAAGGAATTTTCCCCTCTATCCGCTTCATCCTTTAGAAGAGTCACTAAAGGTGACCGTTTCTGTCTTCTCCTGGGTGATTTCTCTATAGAAATCATGAGGCTGAAACGAATGTTCTGTGCTTCAGTGGAGAGACTGGTCTTTTAAACCAGCCTTCACAAACGGTGGGCATTTTTTTTGTTCCCCTGATAATAAGTGTTGGTGGGTTAATGGGTCACCTTCAAGAGAGAGGTCAGAAGGAAAACACTGCAGTGTTCAAAGCTGGAGCCAGCAATGCCAGCCATCAAAGAACACAGTCCTCAGTGGACAGCGATGATGTATAGGGCGTGCACTGGCCAGCCTCATCTAAGAGGTCACATCTAACCTTTATCCTCAGCAAAGCCAGAGAAGATCACTGAATGTGGCTGACACTCAAATCTCTGAGGCCCTGGTGAGAAGCCGGCTAGGAAAGCCCTGGTGCCTATGCTAGCAGAGTTCCTTTTCACAGAGAGAATTGTATTCTGGCTCCTCGCAGACTGACGTTGCAAGTACTTTGAACACTGAAAAGAACAAAAAAAGCAAACAGCCACAAAAAAGGGGAGGGGAGGGAGGAGAGAAAGAGAGAGAGAGATATATCAGCAGGGGTAGTTAGTAAAAAGGGGCCTGGAGACAGAAAACCTTTTGTTCCCCGAATTCGTTTCATGTAGAGATGGGGAGGTGAATGGCTTTGAAATGAAATGGGTTTATGAAGGAGTTGCTAGGTCACAGGAAGCACGACTGTCAGACTGCTTTGTGAATTCAGCTTCTTTAAAACTTAGGTTAATCTTAAAGAGAACCTCCTTTTCCCGGGGCTTTTGGGGTGGGGGGAGTTGTGGGGATGGGGGGTAAAGCTCGAGACGCTTCCCTACTTCGTTTTATTTTCCACCCGTTCGGGCTCCTGTAAAAAAGAAGTGACCACATTACAAGTTCTTTGTCAGTTCTCCGAAGTTAAGAGGTGGGCGGGGCCCACATTACCTTCGCCCGCCAGCCAATGGCTGGCGATATGCAAATATGGTCGAGGCTCGGCCAGGCTCCATCAAAACAGTGAGCTCAGAGGCTGTGCGGGAGCTGGCGCGCTGCGACTGGCACAGCCGCCCGGGCGGGGACCGGTCTCACTTTCATTTAGCACTGCACTCCATGGAGGGGCGGACACGCCGGTGCTTGATGCAGGCTCACTAGTGTAGGAAAAACGGCTCAGGTCACCGCCGCCGAGATGAAGTATAAGGTAAGAGGCTGCCTTTTCTGTAAGGCTTCCGCGCGCGCGTGGGTGTGTGTCGCCCACTGTGACAACTCCTTTGCAGGGACCCCCTTCTGTGCCCGGGAGAGCTGGGTCTCAGTCAGCGAGGTTGGCAGAGATCCAGTCTCTGAGACCCTCTCCGGGAGTGCACAGCACACCCGGGTCCATGTCCGCTGAACGACTGAGAATGGGTCTTAGAGCCGCCCCTGGAGCCGCCGGAATTCAGAGCGTCTCACTTGAAGCGGAGTTTAAGACTGCGGCTCCCCTAGGCCTGGCCCCCACTGACCAGGAGCGGAGCCGTAATGAGAGAGGAATCAGAACTGCTGAGTCCCCCAGACTGGCTCTTAGAGCAGTTTTCAGCCGTGGCTTTATGCATTTGGTCAGAGAAGCGGTTTGCCTTATGTACTTCTGGTGGGAGAAATTAAAAGCCCCGGGTACTGTTACGCAGCTGATGATGGAGCATTCTGACATCCTTAAATGAATATTGGATGTAAGAACGGATGAGCAGTTGCCGTTTCTTTAAAACACTTCTACTGGCGTTTGAACGGGCTGAGAGTCTGAATCGGCCAGTCAGCTTATTGTCCCTGAAGCTTACAGAGGCTCACAATACATTATTTTCCCATGCATTATGCACCAGTTTTTATGTATTCTTGGCAAACGGATTATAACTTGCTCGGCATCTCCCGTTTGTTTAAGGTACCCCCATCTAATCAGGAAAGCAGCTTCCAGAGACACTGTAGTTAGAGGCACACTGCAGTGAGTTGGGCGTGACTTCTAGAATAGACGTGAGACCTAATGATTTTAAACAACAGTGCTAATATTAAAATGAATGTTGGCAAGGTGGCTATGTTTGTGGACTGACAATTTGTATTACCTGCCTGACCTTTGGGATTGTGCTAGCTGGCAGCTACTTTGCTTCCTTTCTGAATTATCTAGCTTCTGGCCCATCCTTTTTTAATGTGAGGTTGTAAATACTCAGTTCTCGCTAATAGGCACTGGCTAACCTCGGTGATAAATCTTTTATTCAAAAGCTATAAATCTTGTTCAAAAGCTCTAAATCTAAATGCTGAAAGTCTTCATTATAATGCATGAGTTCCAGTTCTCCTTGGAAAGGTTACAACTGTGTGAAGACAAGGTATCCGTTTTCACTATACTGTTAGCCTTCCATTATCTGCCTCAATAGGAAAGATCAGAGGCATGAAAAATCCTAGTGATTACTAATACGTTTGACTATAGGATACAGCCAGAAACAAATCCTTCTACCTGGCGGGGAAATTCCCATTCTTGAAGTGGCTCACCCTGTATTTCCACAGTCCCTTGTTTAAAATAGTGGTTACTGAGCCTGTGGTAATTCTTTGCCACCCCCCACCCCCCATTACTGAATGCCTTTAGTTTCATAATAGCCAGTCAGGAAAAGAGCAAACATGTTCCTACATTTATTATTGGAAAGTATAAATGGCTGAAATCAATATTGAGTGCTGCAATCTAGAAAGTGACAGAAGTGACAAAGTCCAAAGTCACTTATATTCAGTGACCTCATTGTGTTTTGGTTTTACTCTAATGGAAAGAAAGCATGGCAACGGATGCAGTAAGTTGCGGTTGGCATTCACAGAAAAACCCTCACCCTCCTGTTCTGCCGGGTCTTACCGGTGTTGAACACCCTGCCCGGTGACGTAATTATAGGGTCTTTATTAGCTCATGGACACCTTGACCAGAAAAAATACTGACTTCTCTTACTGACCAAATGCCAGATTGACACCTTGTGGTGACTCTAAAATAAAGCAGTAGCTGAAGCAACCTACTGTCCCTTTCTTAGATAGCCTGTGTTCTCTCCAGTTAATAATGCACAGCTTTCCTTCAGGAGACCATTTGGTCATTTTAAGTAGAGGAAATGAAGCAAATGGTAAATAAATTAATTATTATGGTAACTAATATTCAGAATTACCACGATAATACAAGATTGTCATACTTAACTCTTCCGAAAACTCTATAAGGTGGGTTTTATTATGTACTCATTTTCAAATGTGGTAATTGTGGCACAGAGAGGCTGAGTAATTTATCCAAAGCCACACAGCCAAACAGTGGTGGAGCTGCTAATTATCCCAAAGGATCAGGCTCTAGAACTTGTGACTTTAAGTCACTATTAAAGAAAGGATCATCTGTGATCTCCCTAAAATGCTCTGTGTGACTGGTGTTTTTGTCCCCGGGGAAGTTTAAAATAATTTTATTTCAAGTATTCCTGCAGGGTAGACTCTTTTGTTGTGGTTGTTGTTGTTTAGATAGTAACTCTACAAAGCAAAGTGAAATGCACGTTTGGCAGTTATTTGTTTAATTTGAGCCATTTAGGTAGTAAAACCAGATAATTATTAGACTGTAAAGTCCTGGAGTCAGGAATGATCTTTTAAACTGCGCCGCTCTACACACTATAAATGTAACACAGACTTCTGTTAACCGAGAGATTTATAATTCAGCCACTATAAAATTTTTTTTTAACCAGATTATCTGGTTTGGCTACTTCAGGAATCCTACCCAGAGGACAAGCAAACCTCCACTCATTTTGCACTTGGACACATAGCTCCAGGTCAGCCATCTATGCATTTATAATAATCTTGAGAAGCGTAGGGTGTATGCCTTACAAACTTTCTGGTTAGCACACTGGTCTAGCTTTATTTCATTTTATGTTTTGTTGATGTTGTTCATCAGAAGGCTGCACTAATGTTCCGTTTCTCCAAAAAGGCTTCATTCAGTCTGGGGTTCTGTGATAGTAAATTACAGGCCCTTCACTTATTAAGAGTTTTCCACATGCTCTTCCGAATATACAAAAGCATGTCCTGAATTGGCGGGGCGGGGGGGGGCGGTTTGAGCTGTGCCTCAATGGCCGTGGCTTGCCCAGTGAAGTCTCCCCTTCCCAGGGGTCTGGAAGCAGATTGTTGCTGCTGTCTGCCAGGAGGGTGATAGAAGGATCCACTGTGCACAGCTGTGTTTGAGCAGAAGCCGGAGACCCCGCCCACTGTGTGCAGGCCCAGGCCTGGTCAGAGCTCAGCAGGCACAGCCTGTCTGATCTCTAATAGCTGAGCAGCTTTTGTGGCTTTGCCAAATTTCTGAACCCTGTGCACCTATACGAAAATTCTAAATGATGTATCTAGTCGACCAGTCGACAGATTCTTTTTTTCATCGAAGCATGGTCGACAACAAATTCTTTCTTAAACGTTCTGAGTCAAGAAAAGGAATAGATAGACCCTATGATACAAATAAGAAACCTACATTCTGAAATTCAGATCCCCGTGCTCTGGCTGGATGCAGGCAAAGTGTGTCCTATTAAAAGCTTTTGAGGGGACTTTGAAAATACTTTTATTTTCACAAGCTAGCTTGAGAAGAAATGACCAAGGGACTTCAGTTTAATCAACGCGGTCATTTGTGAGTTGTATAATTACCCAGTCTTCCCTTGCTTTGACATGGTGGTTTTAGATTATTTGTTCTCGTGTACATGATTTGCTGTGTTCAATCCAAACTGGAGACTCCTGTCCCTCGTGCTTTTTTTTTTTGCTTTTTTTTTTAAGAGAGAGGCTGGGAGAGGGGCAGAGGGAGAAAATCTTAAGCAGGCTTCACACTCCGTGCAGTGCCTGACACGGAGCTTGATCCCGTGACCTGGGGATGGGGACCTGAGCCAAAATCAGGAGTCAGACACTCAACTGACTGAGCCACCCTGCCTCACCCTCCTCTTCAAATCTTGTGTGAGATCTACGAATTTAAACACACCAAAAGATATTCTCAAAAATACTGACTTCACTGTCTATGGATGTATGTGTTTATTGAGCAAACCCACTGTGGGAGCTGAATGGCTGACCTGCACGGAGATGAAAGTCTTTGGGTATTTGGAGGTGTTCTGATGATACCAAATTGAGCACAGCGTGGGGCATGCCAAGGATTCCTTTAGCATCCTTCCCTTACTGTAATATACGTCAGCCCTTTTCTCAGAGTTCACCAGTGGCTTCCTGTCTGCTGCCCCCACTGGCCCCACCAGACTTCTGAAAAAAACTTCCTCTCGACGTTTTCCCCTTTACAAATTCCCTCCCCCTTTTGTGCCCTTATGACCTCATCTGCTCTCATTTTCTCATTCAAGCAGTCTCTTTGCCACTCCAAATTACCAGACTTGGGTATGGCTCGCCTCCCCACCCCGCGTAGACACGACGCTCCTAAAGCACACCCTCTACCCCCTAGCTCTCTCCTGTCTTTCTACTCTGCCGTGGGAAATCTGGGTCTCTTGCTGCTCCCATTCATTTGCCCCTGTCTCTTTGTGCCTACCCGACTCGGTTAGTCGGTCACTTCCCGCAAGTCAGGTCTCCTCGTCCATCCACTCTATAAAACCATCAAAAGCCCACACCTTCGTCTCCTTGATTGTCCTATAATCCCTACAACAGGCTTTATGTTGTCCACCTCTGCCCTGTTCTGTTAGTGCTTCCTTACTTATTAACCCCCTTTGAATCAAATCACTATCTAAACGATAGCTGTAACTCCCATAGATGGCCCACCGGGGCTGTCTGGTTTCAGGTAAGCCCCACTGAAAATGAGAGACCCACCCTTTATTTGTGGGTAGAGGTGGATGGTTAGACAAGTCCTTGAATTAAAAGTGGTTCTAGGATCTGTTACAGCCTGGAGGGGGCACAGCCTTGATCTTATATGTTCTTGTGGTAGATACAAGATAGAATGTGGGCTGTGGAGAAAGGCATTTCTGTTTCTTGTGACTTAGTGCTCTATAGCCTCTGGTGAACTAACCTCTCTGAGCCTTGGCTTTCTTATCTGTAAAATAGGGATAGTAACTGTCTGATACTATTGTTCTAAGGTCTACGCAGGATAATACATGGATGTAAAGTACTCATCCTGGCTCTTGGCATGTAGTAAGTACAGAAGGCTAGTCAGCCGAAGCTCTCTTTGCATCAGTGGATGTTGAAAGGATAGTGTGGACTCAAGACTTGGTGACAAGATTAGGTCAAAACCCCAGTTACTAGGTAAAGGTGGTTGAGCACTGTTTAGTGCTCTATGGGCCTGGAGGGATAATGTGGAAATACAGATGCCAGACACAAGAATTTACCAGCATACTTCTGTGCCTACTCACACACGTTAATTAATGACTTGGTATCTTCATTGTTATTAATAAGATTTGATATTCCTGAGATCACAGGAGCTTGCCCTTGGTCAACACTCAAGAAACACTGAATTGAATGTTGAATGACATAAAATATTAATACAAAGAGCCATTAAAAAGAGTCTTAATGTAGGGCACTTAGGTGGCTCAGTCAGTTGAGCATGGGACTTTGGTTCAAGTCATGAGATCATGAGTTCAAGCCCTATGTCAAGCTCACTGCTGTGAGCGCAGAGACTGCTTCGGATCTTCTGTCCCCTGTCTCTGCCCCTCCCCTGCTTGTGCTCTCTCAAAAATAAATAAACATTAAAAGAAAGAGAGAGAGTCTTAATGCTGTATGGCCTAGTAGAAAGAACCTGGATTTTGCTGCAAATCTCACTTTTTGCTACTTTAGGCCTCTGTTTCCTCGTTTATAAAATGGGAGTAATAATACAAATCTTACCAGATAGCGGTAAGGATATGGTATATGAAAATCATTAGGTTTTAGCCCATAGGCACTTAAAAATGGCAGCTATTATAATATGCATTATAGGACATATATAACATATAGATATAGAAACATTATGTAGATAAAATTTTAAGAGCTTTCTCTGAAAATTGCTTATTCATACCAAAAATATGACAGGATGAGAAAAAGTCATCAGCGTACAAAATCGACGGTAAAATGTGAAAGAGGTAATTGGGGGAATACAGAAGTTCAGGCGAAACTACATCCCTCATCCCACTGCTGCCACGTGTGACATAGATGTAAAGTAAGAGGCCTTGGTGATCTATTTTTGGATCCTTTTAGGGTTAGAAAGAAACGTAAACAAATTGGTTTGAAATGCCAACCACTGAGCCCCTGGCATTACTCTGCAGTAACATATAGACTTCATTACCAAGCCTCCTTGCCAAGATAAACAAGAAGGGCCACTGCGAAGGAGTGCTGTATTTATTTCCAACTTAAAAGTACAGGAGAATAGCCTGTCTCCTAGGTGATGGATGATTGTAAAGAATATGGGCACGGAAGGGGACTCCCCTCCACCCCCCACAAAAAACCCTGTTCATACTCCATCAATGGCATCTCCTCCATTTACTTAGAGCATTCCAGTCATCTCCCCACAGTCATTCTTACTGGTTAATGAGGACGAGGCACGCCTGGGGAACGTTATGGCCCAGCTGCAAGACTATCTGTCTAAAGAATCTTCCTTTTAAGATAAATGGCCTTGGTGGTGAACGTTGTCTACCATCCACTGGGAAGTGATTCTTTTAGAAGGTAATTTTACTAGACAATGAGATTCAGGTGAGTCGAGACATATACTCTGAGGGAGATGGAACAGGCACTCCAGAAAACAGGCATGCATCGTGACTGTGTGTGACAGTTACTCTGCATACCTGAAGTGGGCCCGGGGCAGCTGACCGTGGAGATATTAACATGGCCAGTAACATGCATTCAAATACATCTGACTGGGCCCTGTCATGGACCACTAAATACCAGTTTATTCTTATAAAAGAGCTCGTTCTTTCCCCCCAACCTCCTCCCTAACCATTAATGGTGCTAAGTGGTGTTTAAATAGGCAGTTGAGGACCCTTATTCCAAGGACTCAGCCTTGCTTTGGAGGTGTCTTATCTCTTCATAAATCATGGTACGTATGTTGCAAATGCAAATTCCTCCTGATATTTCTAACATGTCAAGGTAATAGTTACATTACCAGAAATGTTTCTTAGTGGCATGTTGATGCCTATGCTTACCAGAAATAAGGATTGAGCAACCGTGAATACGGAAAAACGCAAGCATTGCACAAAAATGTTTGATAGGATCTTCTGAATTTAAGTTTAATTCCTTTCTTTATTCGAGTGCACACGTGTGTGTGTGTGTGTGTGTGTGTGTGTGTGTGTGTTTAGAGGGGGATTATTTGTGAAGCTAGACAGAGAGTTGCAGCAACCAAAAAACATGTAAAGTTAAGATTTAAACCAGATCTTTCTATTTATTAAAGCAATATGTATTTAGACAGAATGATGTGCCTTTAATATTTTTCTGATTTTTTTTTTTGTTATGTGGAAACCTTACGCTCATATGAATTAGTCTTAATCTCATTGATTTGTGGTAGTCAGTTCGTTATTCTTAACTTAGCACCTCGCTCCCACAGGGGATGTGGCTAACTCAGGACTCATCTCGGCTTCTCTGTCACCCGGCCCTGCACTCTACCAAAAGAATGAGCTGGAATTCAAACCCCCCCACCCCAATAATCATAACGAGCAAGACCAGCACACTGGGAAGCCAGTGTAGGAGACTTCTAAACACTCCAGGCTTCTTGGAGTTCAGAGTCTTTAGTGTCTATCAGGACAGGTCAGTAATCTGTCGATGCTTTTTTGTTTGTTTTTTGGTGACTTGTTTGTGGTATGAGTCCGAGTTTGGCAAGAAATGGGTTAGTGGACCAGCAGTGTTGCATTACTATGACAACAGCATTGCCATAGCACAATTTTGCAGTCCTCTTTTTCCTCGAATATGCCTCTGGGATAGAACTTACATGCTATTCTCTGGTTCCCCAGCCTTCTGCACTCAGAGCTAAGTGTGTTGAGCATAACTCTAAATGGGGAGGTGAGGCACCTGGGTGGCTCAGTCGGTTAAGCGTCTGACTTCGGCTCAGGTCATGATCTCATGGTTCATGGGTTTGAGCCCCACATCGGGCTCTGTGCTGACAGCTCAGAGCCTGGAGCCTGTCTTTGGATTCTGTATCTCCCTCTCTCTCTGCCCCTTCCCTGCTCATGCTGTCTCTCTTTCTCTCTCTCTCTCTTTCAAAAATAAATAAAACAGGCCTGGGTGGCTTAATGGTTGAGCGTCCGACTTTCGCTGGGTCATGATCTCGCGGTTTGGGGTTCGAGCCCGTCGGCTCTGTGCTGACTACCAGCTCGGAGCCTGGAGCCTGTTTCGGTCTGTGATTCCCTCTCTCTCTGACCTCCCTGCTCACGCTGTCTCTCTCTCTAGAAATAAATAAAAAAAACATAAAAAAAAAAAAAAAAAAAAAACAAAAATAGATAAATAAATAAATAAAACATTTAAAAATAAATAAATAAATGGGGGTTAGGGGAAGGAGCAACACAAATACAGTCAGCCCAGCAAGATTCTTTCTCTTAACACTACTCGCTGGGAAGCCAGACTTCTAGACAATCCCACAGAGGCCCAGATGGGCTTGGAATATATCTCATTTCCTTACGAAGGTCGTCTTATCAAGAGGACATGTCCATTGACTCAGTCAAAGCCTCTTATCGGTAGCTACCTTTTTTTCCCTCCCAAATCCTAGAGTCAACCCAGGCAGAGCCATTAGCAAGAAACATACTTGCCTGTCTATCTTTAATTTTTAGTTTAAAATATACATAATTTCTGTGGATATGCATCCATGTTTCACATATCCAACAGTGGGACATATGGTGTGACAATGGGAAAGATATTTGAAACTGGGAGTGTCTTAGAAAGTTCAGGAACACATGGTCACTCTAGACAGTCAACATGAGCTGCTCCGGAGATCAATCAACTGTTGAAGGCATTATTCCTTTTCCCTTATGTCAGCCTTTAGACAGGGAATTGTCTAAGAGGTGCTTTCTTTTTAAAGTGAATTCAAACACGTTTTTGCACATAGAGTCATAAATAATATTTACTTATCAACAATTAGCTGGTCCTTTTCTTTTTCCTTGCAAAAATTGGCATCTCTAGAAATGAAGGAAAAACCCTTTTTGAAATATGGACTTGTACTGAGAACACCTGGGAGAGTAAAGCAGTGAGGGGTGTTGTGTTTCAATTGTTCTTGCTTTAAACCTGGCAGGGTACCTCTGCGCCTCATAGCCTGCAGCGTCTGCATCAAGTCTCCTGCCTCCCTTATTAAGATCTTAATTACAGACGTGGCTTATTTCATTGCTGCAGGGAAAGAATTTAGTTTCTCTGAACTATGTCTGTTTTTTGGTGTGGCAGGTGTAATCACGATGAGATCATTTCTGGTTTGTTTTCTTTTCCCGGAGGAATTTTTTTTTTCCAAGAGGGAGGACTATGATTCTTAAGACACAATTTCATGAGCTCATAATAATGCAGTAATAATAACTGTGCTTTGATTTTAGAGAGAGAACCTTTCTTCTGAAGAAAGCAGAGTGCTTGGTATATATGACTGCGTGACTTCTCATAATATCAAGAACATGTTCATTATCCCCATTTTGCAGGCGGGGTGACAGAGGGACAAAAGGTGTGATTTCCTTGCCACTGATCTTACACTGATCTCACAGTATGAGGACTGAGACTAGATTCTGTTAATTCAGTGAGTGTCCATTCCTCTTTCCAGGGCTCTCCATTCAGTACTGCTGACTTTTAGAGCTCGATCATTTTTTTGTTGTGGGAGACTGGCCTCTGTATTGCAGGATGTCTAATGGCATCTGGCCTCTACTCGCTGGTTACCAGCAACACACACACATTGTGACAACCAAAAATATCTCCAAACATTGCCAGATCCCCAAATCCCCCTAGTTAGGAATCACAGGTCTAATCTCCCCTACTTCTTTCTGCTTAAAAATAATTGCCCTACTGGTTTTATGTGACAGAAGCACAAAAGACAATCGTAGAACTCTTGGCCATAATTTTACCAGGACTGGGGTAGAACTTCCCATAACAGGTCCTAAGCAAAAGGAAGCTTCCTCTTAAATACGTAGCCCCAGTCGGTTCATGCGAATACCATCAAATACTAAGAAGCACGGGGTCTCACTTGGGCCACATATAAAGCCATCAGACTGTCTCTAAGACAACCTTAGTTCTCTGAAGCCTTCCTCTGCTGTATGTGTGTGTGTGTGTGTGTGCGCTTGCGCGCGCACATGTGTATATAACGGATATGTATAATTTCATGTTGACATATATAATAATAAACATGCATTTGGCACTAACCTTGAAGAAAGCTTTCTATTGTAATAAACTGGTATATAATATGTACATGTAGGTGCTTGTCTATATACCTAGCCACTGAGTAATTTCATTTAGAGGTTTTCTTCTGTTCCATTTGCTCCTGTAATCTTTCCTCTCTTTTCTAGCTGAGAGGCTACAGCATCTGAAGGTTTTTTCTGGAGACCTCTCTGCAGGTGCAATGCTGACAGCATATGGTTGTAGATACCCTTTCAGCCAACTATACTGACCTATTTTTAAAAAATATTTATTCATTTTTTAGAGACAGAGAGAGAGAACATGAGCAGGAGAGGGACAGAGAGAGGAGGAGACACAGAATTTGAAGCAGGCACCAGGCTCTGAGCCATCAGCACAGAGCCCGATGCGGGACTCGTGAAACTCACAAACCGTGAGATCATGACCTGAGCCAAAGTCAGACACTTAACTGACTGAGCCACCCAGGCACCCCTATACTGATCCATTACACTCTTTGAGGACCTCACACGTGAAGTGGGATAATAGCACTCAGGCAGCCGATCTATGTGAGGTGATGTCTAAAAGATTTGAGGGGGGCATCTGAGGTATGTCAACTGGGTTCTAGCTGGGAGACAGACCAGAGCTGCTAGCGTGTGTACATATTTGTAATTGGTGGGTTTAGATATTACTTCACACCCTGAGAGCTGGATACTTGGTGCAGGAAGATACATGGGAATGTAAAAAAATAGTAGTATCTCTCCCTTCCTTCAAATAATTTATTAGATGTTATAGGTTTTGTGTTTTGGCTTTTGAGAAATGATACTGTTTTGGGAAATAAACCGTAATATAGTGGACTGGCGTCTCCTACTCCTTTATAACTTAATTCTCATTTCACTTCCCCCAAGTACCTGGATGTTGAAGGGATTTGTCTAGACAGGCAGATAGATGTGATTTGGTGCCAACACTGTAATGTTGGCTGAAATCCAGATGGTTGTTTTATTGTTAATAAAACCTATCTTTTGGGTGAGTGGGTGTCAGGCCTTCATCATTATATGGCGCCTGTCAGATTTATCTAGGGACAGAACCCTGAAAAGAGTTTGTGCCTGCCCCATGTTTTTGATCCTTTGCCAATATTCTGTACTTAAATCTATCAAAACCAGGCAACCTGGGACAAACGCTTATAAATTCCAAGGCTTAATAGCAACACTACTAAATTCTAACATGGAGAAGGTTCTCAGGACGCACATCCTGGTCCAGTGGAAAAAATCCTAGATTAAGAGGGGAACCAGATGCTAGTTCTGGCACTGCTGCTAATATCATAGGTGAGCCCCCATCCCCACCCCCACCCCACCCCCATCCCCGGGCTGTAAAACAAGATTGGGTTAGAATGATCTCTAGAATCCTTTCTCAGTCTGAAATTCTAGTCTGATTGGTTCTGGTCAGGTAGGGTTCTAACACATAGAAATGTAGGTGTCTTTCTACCTTCCTTAAGACCCTCTGGGGTTACTTTAAAAAAATCTCAAAGACCACAGAGGATGGAAAATTAAGCTCCTGAAGATATATGTATTATTTATGATCATCAGACTTGTGAGGGAATGCTCCCTTCTCACCACTTTTCTCAAATAACTGTCAGGATTCAAATTCATCCTCCACAGCTGGCCAAGAAATAATAGAAGTGGACTGTGAAGTCACACATGTGCACATGCACACACACACACACACACACACACACACACACACACACACACACACACATGCATGCCTCCCTACCAACCCATTTGTAATTTTTCTTGCATGAAACAAAGGATTTGCTCCAGGCTTTTGTTGGGCTATTTCAAGGGAAAATAGGTAGCATTCATTCTAGGTCAGGGAGAGAAGAGAAATCAGCATTTGAAGAAACACTGATTTAATCTCATGGCTATGCTGTCCGTATGATGTGACCGAATCTGGTCAGATGGAAAATTCTTTCTGAGATCCAAATATAAATTGGCAAAGAACTTCACATCTTCTCACCAACTGTCAATTGGTATCCCTCTGGCATGTGAACCACCAAAATAATGTGGGTTCTAAATGATGCCTCATCAACAGGGAAAGGCCAATAATGGAAAAGATGTTAAGATTCCCAAATTTGGGGCTCTGGGGTGACCACGCACAGGGTGCAGCCCCAAAGTGCCTGTCAGGGATGCTGTATATCAAGGAGTACCTTTGGGAGATAAGTATCTAATGTCAGATTTCTTAAAGCATCTTCCATTCAGAAATGCTCAAAAGAGAATGCTATGGGTAAAGTTCACAAGGCTAGAAAATATAAGAAAATGTGAGGACTTGGGGTAGCATAAATGACATGAATATTCAGAAAGTCCAAGGTACTCATGTAAGCTTTGTGACCACCATAGGGGTTTAGGAGCACTTTCCAGAAAATGAAAATCACTGGAAGAAATGTGGTCTTGGTGCCATAGGAATCTTTGTGGCATGTGTTGGTCACCCCACACCAGGTACCGGAGGTGTGACCAGGAAAGTTCTGCTGCTGCCTTTCCGTGGCTAGTTCAGATCCCACAATGAACACCATGTCGGACTGTAGTCAACACATATGGCTGAGAAATAAACCCCAAAAGTAATAGGTATTCTATCTTCTAACTCCTCAACTTGAAAGTCTTATGTCTGCTAGTTAACAGCCTCCAGAGAATTCAACTCAAAACATTCAACAGTCCAGATCATCCAATGGAAAAAAAAACCAAACAAACCCAGGTGTAAGCCAAGTATTCCAATAATTGAAATCCAGACACTTGTAGATAGATATCCATGTTTGCTATTACCTGCTTTGAGGAAATTCCACATTTCCCTATATCCTAAAGGGGACGATGAGGGAAAGCTGAAGTGGTTTGATTACCCTCAGCTGATTTTTGTCGGCAGGCACAAAAGCACATGAGCCTTCCTTTCTCTCCCCCAGTGTCCTGAAACTGACCTTGATGAGGCTCATTCCTTAGCTACTTCCTTTAGGACTGATTTCTTTGACAATGGCCATTTCCTTCTTTACTGTGTTTCTAGAGATCTGGTGTGTGTGTGTGTGTGTGTGTGTGTGTGTGCACGCACATGCGTGCTTGAGCACGCACATGAGCATACACGCACCTTGCCAGAGTCCTGAGCTAAAGCTTGGGAATTTGGGCACAGGAAAGTCATGTTGAGCATGTGGCAGCCCCAAGGTCTTGGCAGAAGCTCCTACATGATAAATATAGAATGAAGTAAAAATAATAAGAGGAAGTTGGGCCATTGATGATGCTATCAGTCCTAGTGGGGTGACACATCAGCCATTGTGTCGCATTTCTCTTCAAAGAACAGCATGAATGGTCATGGAAATTATAAGTCACACCTCTCTGTAATTGGAATAGCAGATCGTTTCCCTGGTAGTAGGAGTAATAAGCTTTCTTGACATTTTGATAGCAGTGGGGGAAAAAAAAGGCAGGGAAGAGTGGGGGGGGGTGTAGAAGCTGTCATATGACCTAGAGCGCTCTGTGCCCGGTGGCTCGCTAGTTGCACAGTATTTTATTCCCATTCCTCAGGCATAGTTTGGGAACCAGGAACAACAGAACCCAAACGTTCTGGCAAAATATGAATGGTGCTCAGTCATCTGCTGCCGGACAGACGGAGGCAGCTGCACTGGAGGAAGAGAAAAGCTCTTCCAGAGATGATTGTATTTAATCATTTAATGGTCAGCTCCTCCTGGCTTTCCTGTTTGCTCAGTAGTTGTGGACACTAGATTCAAGCGCTCCATCTACGTCATTATCCTGTTTAATAGGGAGGGGCAGGCACTTTCCTGCTTGCCATCTCCTACATTCTCTGGCTGTGACGTCCGGACGTGCCATTTATCTTTCAGGCTCCGTTAGTTCATCTTCCCATGTCCTTATAAAAATTTTTTTTTAATATTTTTATTTATTTCTAGGAGAGAGAGAGAGAGAGACAGTGTGAGCAGGGGAGAGTCAGAGAGAGAGGGAGTCACAGACTCAAACAGGCTCCAGGCTCCGAGCTGGCAGTCAGCACAGAGCCCGACGCGGGGCTCGAACCCACGAACCGCGAGATCATGACCTAAGCGAAAGTCGGACGACCAACCGACTAAGCCACCCAGGCACCCCTGTCCTTATAAAATTTTAACCAAATATCTTGCTCCCTCCTCTAGAAAACAATTTCACCCTCTGTCCAGAGCCCATTTTAGGTTAGCGAATATTTAATAATGTGCATTTTGCTTCGGATACTGGGCTAAAGTTCTGGAAATGCACACACACAAAAAAAATAGGATAGCCTTTCTGAACTTAAGGAGTTCACAATCTTGAATGGAATAATACAAGTCATACTATAAGAAATACTATTACGGGGGAGCCTGGGTGGCTCCGTCGGTCGGGCATCCGACTTTGGCTAAGGTCATGATCTCACAGTCCGTGGGTTCAAGCCCCGTGTTGGGCCCTGTGCTGACTGCTCAGAGCCTGAAGCCTGCTTCAGATTCTGTGTCTCCCTCTCTCTCTGCCCCTCCCCCGCTCACTCTCTGTCTCTGTCTCTCAAAATAAAATAAAGACATAAAAAAAATTTTTTTAAATAAAAAGAAATACTATTACAGAGAACTGGAAAGGAAACAATCAGATAGGTTTCGAAGATAACTCTTCTGGGGAGGTGGAGGATGGATTTTGAGGAGGAATAGGGTAAATGCAGGAAAGCCAATTTAGAAGCAGATGTCGTACTCTCAGTAGAAGGCTGTTGAAGGTCCTGAACTAGGAGAGGCAGTGAGCTGGAAGGCAGGGTCCAAGCTGATTGGGTTCCAGATTGTGAAGAGACTCAGCAAACCTCTGAGGCTCCTTCCTATCTTGGGCAGCTGTGTATGTGCTGTTAACTAAGAGAGAGGAAGCAGGATAAAGGGATTTTTGCACTTGTTGAGTTAGAGGTGAAGATACCCATTAGCCAGTTGGAAATATGGAAATTTTGAGTGCAGAAGAAATATCTAGGCCGGAGCTATGGATCTGTCATCTGTGTGTTCAGATGACATTGGTCTGGATGAGATTTTCTGTAGAGAGTGAGCATGTAAAGAAGAGCAAAGAGCAAAGTGGGGGGGGGGATCCCTTTGCAACATGAGTAGTCTGTGAAGAAGAAGATGAGTGGTCATGAGAACAAGAGTAGGGAAGAAACCAGGAAGTGAAATTCATGGAAATCATGAAATCATGGAAGCCATAAGAGAGTTTCAAGAAAGACTGGGGTGGGGGTCAGTGCTAGAGGCTGCTATGATTAGGGTTCCCTCAAATAGGATTTATAACTCTAAATGCTGATTTCTAATCCTAATGAGAACCACAGTTTTGGTAGCACGCTCCTTTGGCTTTGTTAAGTACTGTCCCAGTTCTGGAGGTGGAGACAAGAGGCCCAAATTCTTGTCCCAGATCTATGACCTTCTTGCCAGGTGGCTTGGCAAATCATTAACTTCTCAAGCCTTGTTTCTCTCATTTGTAAGGTTAAGGAGCCGGAGCGTAATCTTTTGAAGTTCCCCTGGCTTTCAACTTGGGTGCCCCAACTGTTCTGGCACTTTGCCAAGCGCTAGCTGCATTTCTAACTGCTACCCTCCGGAGGCTAACCATCCAAGGGGCTATAGAATGACATAGCTCTCTTATCTCTCCTGGATTTGTTTCTGTGTTGACCTTTCCTGCCTGAGAGATAAATATCCTGGGGCGGGTGGGAGAAAGAGGAGATCTTCTGTAGACAAACTGCTCCTTCTGGGTTTTTCTAAGATAGTCAGATAATCACTCTTCTGACTTTGTGGCCTTAAGGAATCACACCTCCCACACTGAAGGTGGAGGACCGTCCACCTTCTCCTAGCCAGAGGAATTAACTCTTGATCTGCCATCAACTCTGTGGACTTTTGCATGAGATGGCTTGTGTTCCAGCTGACGTTATTTTTGCTGTTATCTTCTTGAATGAACTCTTGCTCCCAAAACCCCAAGTATTTCCAAAAGCCAAGCTCCTCATCCATGTCCCCCCTACTCTCTGATGGATTGTACTCTGTTGGAAACTAAAGAGATGTAACCATAGTTCATTCAGTAATAATAATCAGAGTAGTAGTAGTAATAATAGTAACATTTTGTCTCGTCTCGAGGGCAACCAATAGCTTCATTATTGCTATTTTCAGGCAATTGCTCCACAAGAGGTTGCAGGGTCCACAACTCATTATTAGTTCAGAGAAATACTGCAAGATACAGTTCTCCTGATACATATAACTGTGAACACGAGAAATATCAGCTATGTATAAATATCTCTAATAGCATAATTAGAGCAGGACTCAACCCTTGATGGAGAATTGACAGGGGGCCAAGTGGGGAGAGAGTCCAAGACCAAAGTGCCATCCAGCAAATTAAATAAGTTGCCATAATGGCTTCCTAAGCCTCCAGCATTGTTAAGGCATTTAACTTGGATTAACTCATTTAATCTTCATAGCAAACTGGTGAGGTCGGTAGGGTTACACTTAGTCTCATTTTACAGATGACGATGTTAGGGCACAAAGGGAAATAATCTATTTATTCTATAGACATGACAAGAATTGTCATCTTCAGAGCTCACTATACAATGAAATTGAGCCCAGTTAGGACACTGTGTAGTTGAGCTAAAGTGGCTTAGAGTGTTCTGGAGAGAGAACTGAGCCAAGAGACCATAGCTTCTTTCCCACCTCTGACACCAATATTGTGGCTTTGAGCAAATGATAAACTGGCCTCCCCAGACCGGTTTCTTTATATATAAAATAGGGATGTTGGGTTCAGGTCATCGTATATAACCTTCTTTATGAGAGAGTGATGGGTGTAGATGCTGATTCTCTATAGCTTGTATAGAGATTAAGTAACTCACTCTCGTTCAGCCAAGGCTGAGATATATGTGTGTGAGATGTCAGGCTAGCACTGGGGTGCATGCCACCGATGGTCATGCCAAGCCTTCTTCCTAAATCCTCATCTGTGTGGGCAGCAGGAGGCCTGCTGGGGAATCATGGACAACCAGTCAGGTGAACTCACCCATGGTGTCTCCTTTAACAAAGACATCAGTCTCTGAAAGTTTCCCCAGAGAAACTCTTCTTGAAAGCACGTCTGAAACATTAGCATGCTGCTTACCAGGTGGTGGGAAAGTCACTGGGATAGGAGACAAAGAACATCCAGAACGACTCTCACACAGAGATTTCTATCTGCTTCTAATCAAGCATGGTCCAGTGCTCCACTTCAGTGTTTCATGGAGTCCCCTGGCAGTGACCCAGCTCCACATGCCTTGAGCTTATTTATGCTGATTAGGTCAGTAGTGCTTTGCCTTTCTACAGAATGCAGTAGAGACAGTTTTCTGTTTCCCTTCTTTCCCTTCTTTATAGCCGCTAGAATCGTACAGCTATCTACCCTAAGCTCCCACAGAACTGGTCCTAACTCTATCACTTCTGATTTCACCTTGAGGCTTTTGTACCATCCATCCCCAATCATTGCATGAGCCCCAGAGCAAGGGACAGAGACGAGAGTGCTCGGCTCTCTCCCTACCCTGTAATCACCATACAACGCTGGTAGAGCGATTTCCTTCAGATTATTTTGGTACAAAGGACCAGAGTCTTGTCATCCGTAACTCTATGACTTTTCTTCTAAGTTATGGAACACCCAAAAGATGGAAGAAGAGAAACAGAGATTTGGGGATATGACACATCTTTAAATGGGTCCTCAAGCCAGGAGAAAATGCTGCATGATTTTATCTTTATGTATGTGGACTTCTAATTGTTAGAAAAAGATCCAAAGTGGGGCGCCTGGATGGCTTAGTCGGTTAAGCGTCCGACTTTCGCTTAGGTCATGATCTCGCGGTTCGTGGGTTCGAGCCCCGCATCGGGCTCTGTGCTGACTGCCAGCTCAGAGCCTGGAGCCTGTTTCAGTCTGTGACTCCCTCTCTCTCTGACCCTCCACTGCTCACGCTGTCTCTCTCTCTCCTAGAAATAAATAAAAATATTTAAAAAAAAAAATAAGAAAAAGATTCAAAGTTTCCTAGCATATAAATACTAAGTAAAACATTCACCTAGAACACAAACCCCTCAGTTGCCCTTGAGCTTCCCCAACTGCTCACCTGTCCACATCACAGACTTCTTGGATGTCAAAACTGATCCAAAAACAAGAACTTCAACCTTATTCTTTTTTTTAATGCTTATTTATTTTTGAGGGGGAGGGAGGGCCAGAGAGAGAGGGAGACAGAAGCTCTGTGCTGACTGCAGCCAAGCCCAATGTGGGGCTCAAACTCACCAACCACGAGATCATGACCTGAGCTGAAGTCGGACGCTCAACCAACTGAGCCACCCAGGCACCCCTTCAACCTTATTCTTAAAAAGCATCATCAGGCTTCCTGGGTATGGCTTGATCTCCTTTTCTTAGGTTAAATAGTTGCACTAAGAGGATTAACAGCAAGAGTAGGACCCCTTCCCAGGTACTGACCAGAGGGAAGCTGCCATATATAATGTACCCCCCAGCCCCCAGTGAGGACACAGCACACAGCACAAGCCTGTGGTTCTGGGGCATAGTACCGGGGGAGATGATTAATGTATGTCAGTTCTAAAGGAATGAAAAGCACGAGGCTGGAAGATCAAGTCCATGTTTCTAGAGAAGCAAACAGGGGGCACAAATCCAAACAACAACTGCCAAAAATTCCACGAATATGTAAAGTCCCAAATACAATCCACCCAACAGGCAGTCCCTCCTCCCACAACTGATCACTGCAGTGATTCAAGTGCATTCAGACACCTTAGGGAAGCACCAGAGCGATCACTTTTAGTTTTCCAAATGCTTGTGATGAATTTATAGCATCCCAATTCCTCTGTGTGCTGGGAAGGAGCAGGCATGTGGCAGTGGCTGCCATCATACTGCAAAACATTACTAACGCCAAGAAATGAAATCTTCGGAGCCTTTGAAAGGCTTCCAAGAATGTCAGCACGTACTGCCTGCCCGCTCTCTGCTGAATGCCTACTTTGGCTGTCTGCTTAGTACTGAATGTGCCAGACAGGCCTTCTTACAAAGGGAGAGAGTGTTTTGGGCCCATGAAAGGGGAAGGCACAGCGTTTCTGTTGTGAATGGCGAGATTCAAGAAGTAGGGGGAAAAGTGGCATGGTGAGGAGAGGCCTTTGGGAAAGGTGTACATAAAAGACCAAAACAAAAGAGGTGGCATCCACCTACATGTGGTAAATTCTTCACTGCTCCCTGTCTTCATATATAGAGATGGAGACTACGGTCACACCATGCTCGATTTCCACGGGTGGGGGGAGGTGTGGCTTGTAGATTCTCCCTGTATGCAAGGGCTTTCTTGATCAACTGAGAATAAGAATTTTTAAGCCCTGCCAAGGCATATATAACTGTACTTTTGTTTCCATTTTCACACCAAATATAAATGCCATTTGTACTTCTTTTAATTTGGGATTTTCTTTGACTCTTTCTGCCTCCAATAAATGGAAAAACTTTTTGAGAAATGTCTGCTGTAGCACATCTGAATATCTTGGAAATATTTTATTCTTTAAGCCGGCTTTAAGAAAGGAAGAAAAATGTTTTGTATAGTGAACTCTTTAACAGTGCTGCCCATAATTCCTTGGCACGGCAGCTACCGCTAGAGGAAAGAACTCTTGTGGTGTTCTGGGCTTTTCTGAGGAGGCAGTCTGATGTCATTGGTGGCAGACACACTACGTATGTATCTGTCTTTTGTCTGCACCATCTGTTTTTCTCCTTACAGGCTATATTGTTCACGTTCTTTCTTCTCTCCTTTCCAGGGAGTGTGCCTCTCCAGAAGAGCGTGGGCTTTAGGCGTGAACAGGACTGAGCTAGAATTCTAACATGATGTCCCTCTGTTTTCTTCTTCTAGAATCTCATGGCAAGGGCCTTATACGACAATGTCCCGGAGTGTGCTGAGGAACTGGCCTTTCGCAAGGGAGATATCCTGACTGTCATAGAGCAGAACACGGGAGGATTGGAAGGGTGGTGGCTCTGCTCGTTACATGGTCGACAAGGTATTGTCCCAGGCAACCGGGTGAAACTTCTGATTGGCCCCATTCAGGAGACCCCCTCCAGTCAGGACCAGCCTACTTCTGGACTAATGCACCAGACCTTTGGCCAACAGAAGCTCTATCAAGCGCCAAACCCCCACGGCGCCCCTCGAGACACCATCTACCAAGTGCCACCTTCCTATCAACATCAGGGAATCTACCAAGTCCCCACTAGCCATGGAACCCAGGAACAGGACGTGTATCAAGTGCCACCATCAGTGCAGAGAAGCATTGGGGGGGCTAACGGCCCCCACTTAAGTAAAAAGGTGAGTGAGCGACTGACTGGATTCTTCCTCCCACTTATTTATGTTTCTGCTGCACTCAGGGCCATTGAAATGTTCCCAAAACAAGAACTTGAAACTGCCAAGACGTAAATATATCTTCCAAAGAGTAAGTGTACCTAAATACCTGACCTCGGACATTAGCTTTGCACCATTTTTTCCATTCGTTGGACAGCAAAACTTTGTTCCTGCGTCATGATAAGCTCATGTGTCATTCCAGATCATACTGGATTATTAAGTTGTTTCTCTCTGTCTTTCTGATAGATCTGCTTTTAGACTTAACCTCTGTACTCAAATTGTTTCCAGTCTTTTCTGTTTCTTCCTTGAGTGGTACAAGACACGAGTTTTGTACAAGTACAATGATGCAGAAAGGACTGTCCTTTCACCAAAAGCTGAATCATGACCCTGTTGGCTAGGCTGCACAAAGAACCCACCAGAAGTAAAGGGAGCAAAGAAGCTAGAAGTAGATCATACCAACCTACTTGTCGCATAGAGTTGTTGGCTTCAAGTTTGACCCATTTAAAACACAGAGACACTAGTGAATTTTGAAAGGAGTCAACCTCTTGTCCTTCAAGTAATTCCTATAATAGTGCCTGCACCAGTGGATGAAAACAGGAAAGCTAGAATTTTTAGGAAAGCATCATATTAAAAAAAAAAAAAGGATGGACCTCTTCAGTACTCTATATAATTCCAAATGCCACAACAATTTAACATAAACAGAAACTTGTTAACTGAATTAATTTTAAGCATTTAATATATATATATATATATATATTTTTTTAATGTTTTATTTATTTCTGAGAGAGAGAGAGAGAGACAGCGTGAGCAGGGGAGGGTCAGAGAGAGAGAGGGAGACAGAATCTGAAGGAGGCTCCAGGCTCTGAGCTATCTGTCAGCACAGAGACTGACGCAGGGCTCGAACTCACGAACGGTGAGATCATGACCTGGGCCGAAGCTGGATACTTAACCGACTGAGCCACCCAGGCGCCCCTATGTATATATATATATATATATTTTTTTTTTTTAAAGATTTTACTTTTTTAAGTAATCTCTATATCCAACGTGGGGCTCAAACTCACTACCCTGAGATCAAGAGTCGCATGCTGTCTTCATTTAGTATATTTTTGATGCTTGTGATACAGTGATGAATTAAAAAGTGAACAAAGCCTTCATGATGTTTCTATTGTAGAGTCCAAATTAAAAAACAAAAACCAAACCAACAAACAGAAAACACTGTAATGTTAAGTGGAAATACACATGGGAAAGAAAATAATGTTGGTAAACTATGGGAGTAATAATACTCAATACCAAGACCATGCTTGTGTAAACAGTACAAGAGAGACTTCTCTCTTTCTTTTACTAGCAAATTCCAAGGGTCTACAATGGGTCCTTTGAGGTCTGGACTGATTTAATGGAATAAGAAATAAGGGAAGATGCAGTTAGAGAGCAGAAGGAGCTTGCTGGCTCCAAGAACACACACTACAAATACATGTACCCTGCCTCAACAAAATCTAATACAAAGGCTGAATTTTAAAACCCATGTATATTATGGAATGCCTATTTGCATGATAATGGAACTCTCTGTTGGATAAAAAAGGGGGAAGAATCACTGTTGGATTCCATAAATAACAAAGCCAAGAATTCATTTCCAAATCACCTTTTATACAAAAGGAATGTATTACAAAACACTACTCAAGAGGGGAGCCTGGGTGGCTCAGCTGGTTAAGTATCTGGGCTCACAGTTCATGAGTTTGAGCCCTGCGTTGGGCTTTGCTGGCAGCTCAGAGCCTGTAGCCTGCTTCAGATTCACTGTCTCCCTCTCTCTCTGCCCCTTGCCCAGTCGTGCTCTGTCTCTCTCTCCCTCTCAAAAAATGAATAAATATTTTAAAAACTAAAAAAAAAAACCAAACCACTGCTGAAGAGCACATGTGTTGTGTAAGCTGAGTGCATGTATATTAGGAGGAATTCCTCGAGAAGTGGACACTTGTTTTGCTCCGGACAGTGACCACTGTCTGGAGGCATAGCGATTCCACCATGGCCTTTGAAAACCCTTCCTACCCCAGGAACTTTAGATTCAAAGGGAAAGCCAAACCAAGCCTCTATCTCCAGAGGGAAAAAAGAACAGTTGAAAGGTGTAACTATAAATAAATAACGCCTCTCATTCTGAGTCCTGGTTGTTTGCACCCTAAAAATAGCTCTGCCTCATCGGAGCTAGTGTGAGGTAGACACGAGAGGCCAGAACAGGAAATGCTTGGCTGAAAGGTGGTGGGCTCTGAACTTTCATCACAGTTTATTTTGGCAGGAAGGTGACATGTTTTCCTTTTTAGATTCAACCTTTTTTAGTTCCAAGTCTGAAAAGTAGTTCAGATTTCTTCCCATTTTATTCGCTGTAACGGCACTGCGGACCTGCTCCCTGACCCTCCATCCTTTTAAAGGGGAGAGACTTTGACCACACCTGCCCCTGGATTGATGCTGGGGTGTGCGCTTGAGCTCAGTGTGATTCCTGTAGAAGGAAGCCAACTTCTGAACTGGACCTCTGCCAGCTCATACAGGGGGCGCAACCAGACCACTCGGGGGGGGGGGGGCGGGGAGACCTTACCAGAACTGAGGAGGAGCTAATGACTTCAGTGCTAAGCTTCGAGCAGTGGGGGTCTGAGGTGGGAACATGGCGGCGCAGATGGAAAGGGCAGGGGGGAATGGTCCCGGCCCCTCCCTGCCAAACACCAGGTGTTCTGCAGAATATTCTGGCGTCACCATGAAAGTCATCTTAGTGCTTCTGGTTCCCCAGGCTGCCTGCCTCCATCCTGTCCACTGGGCCATTGGCTTGAACCCCCATGGGCATGAGGAGGGAGAACCTCTTCCTTCCTTTCCTCTTCTTCACTTCCTTCCTTTCCTCTCTCCTCCCCCCCCCTTCCTTCTCTCTCTTGCTTGCTCTTGCTCCTGATGTTTCTCTCTCTCCCTTCCTACCCTTCCTTCCTTCCTTCCTTCCTTCCTCCTTCCATCTTTCCATCCTTCTGTCCTTCCAAACTTCCTCCCTTCCTTCTTCCTTCCTAGTGGAGATGTTTGGCTGCTAAAAGGTAATTTTAACCTTCTAGGTAAAAACTGCTTGAAAAACTTCTGTCAACATCTTCCTCTGTGTAGGAATCTTATCAGCGGGTGAGAATCACAGTGCCGACGTAAGCCAAGGCCCCAGGAGTTAATCCTAGTACAGCAGGCATCACAAAGGCTTTTGGGGTTTTGTTTTTTGTTTTGTCTTTGTTTTGTTTTGAGTTCTTGTAGCTGACTTGCTGAATAGCCCTATACCCAGTTTTCTCTTTACTTGCGCATCTGTTAAAGGGTGGTGAGCCCAGAACTACACATTTCTGGTAGATTAAGCTATGGTCCTTAAAGAAGGAAAAGAGGAGGCAGTGGATCTTGTTCTAAACCAGTAATGGGAGGTTTAAAATTTTTAGGGAATATGGAATCATCAGGAGAGGTAAGGAAGGTGAGCTGAAGTGCAGATTTCCAGACCTTCCTCACCACAGATTCTATTCCTAGGGCCTGGGAATCTGCTGTGGGGTGAGCTCCTTGGCTGGTTCTGAGGGAGGGAATCTAGAACTGCATTTGGAGACACACTGTGAAGTGGCCACGAGGGAGATTGGCTGTGTTCCAATCTGATTGTGATGCGGGACTTTCCATAGTTAAAGATTCCCTTGATGTTGCTATAGAATATGGGCTTCAGGAGTTTTATCCACTAATGAATCATTTGAGAGGGAAAAAGAAAAAAGAAAAACGTCTGCCTCCTATCACTTCAACTTTGCTCTTTGGCAAACTGTGACCTCTGCCCACCCAAGAAACCTCTACCCGTCCCAACCACATTAGGTGACATGCATCACTTATTACATCGGCAGTTAGAAAAGAAGGATAATCATATAATCCCCACGCTTTTATGAAACATCACCGAAGTGCTGTGCAAAGAGCACAGTCTTTGGGGTCGGGCTGACCCCTGGCTCTCTTCTTCATCTCTGTCAATCCCTTGGCAAGTTACTCAACTTCCCCAGGCTTTCGTTTCTCCATCTGTAAAATGGGAACAATCACAACTACCTCACAGAGTGGTTGTGAGAATTCGATAGAACAGTCTACAGAAAGGATCTGGCTCAGTGCTTAATACAGCAGGCGGCTTAAAAAAATCAATTCCTCTTCCTTGTTTGTCTTTCCTTTCTCAGAGTTTGTTTTGAACGGCCTCAGCCCTGTTTGTGTTTCTGACTGTACACCAAATACGCACGTACTTTATTGTTAGCACATACGCTGTTCTTTTGAGTGCGTGGCTCTCCCCTTGGTTCTACAAGAATGTTGCACAGAGTGGAAAAGAACTCTTAAAGTTATCTGGAAACCAGATACACTGACACCTTTCTTAATTCCACTGGCCTTTTTCATTCTGCGGTTGTGTGCAGTGCCGTTTTACCCATGAGGCATTATGGGCAGAATGCCTACAAGAATGTTTGAGAGCCCAAATTAAAAAAAAAAATTGACTCCCAAGTATGACATGCAAACACTGCAAAATGTAAATTAATACACATTTAGGCAAATGTGCAGGAAGCCACATAAGGTCAACCTCATGAATTGTTACATTTACGGCTCATGGTTGTTTTATTTGAAAATGATTAGTACGTTAGAGTCTTCTCACTCTGCAAAGATTTCTAAATATGCCCCGTGACTGCCAAGAACTCATAGGCAATTTTGAATTAAATGAGTTACTCACAGTCTGATCATTTGAAAAGTTAAATTGTGTATATTTTTTAATGTTCTCCTTTTTTTAAAAAAGCGGCAGTTCTACTTAACAAGGGACTATTCGGCTGGAAGTGGAGCCCCCAACCGTCTAAAAGCCTCAGGTTCACAAAGGTCTAAAATAGCCTCATTTTTCTGCTTCAAAGGTCAGTAGAACTGCCATCTGAGCTCGTCCATTCTGTGCCTTGATCTGCATGGAGAACCATGTGTGTTTCTGATTACTTTCCGGACATGTCACTTTTATTCTAACTGATGGAATTAGGTCTGTTTTGCATCCTTCTAAAGATCAGCTTTGAGCTAAATCATAAGCTTCGTAAAGGCAGGCATGGGCCAGGGCCGTCATTTACCTACATCATTTACGGGTATAGCATTTCCTGCTATAGGCTGAGCTCATGGCAAAATGTCAGCACACAGGTAACAGCCACTGCACGAGTGACCAAGGTAGAAGCAAGAAATGAAGCATCTGATTTGAGCTGACTTTTAAGTAAACTGAAAAGCGGTTCTCATCTTATCACCCATCGGACTATCTCACACTGTTCAAGTGTTATCATCCAGCCCATTACAATCTGTTATGACGTATGTCAGACTCCACACGGTAGTTCCCCCCCCAGAAGTGCCTTAGAGAAAGCCAACATCTCTTTTCTGGAGTCATAACCATTGATACACAAGTGAGCATTCAATGCATGAATGATGTAAACTTCAGCTTGTCTGAGAGACTAACTTTCATATGTTTTGCCCAATGTAGACGAAATTAGTTAACTCTTCAGTCGTCACCTAAACAGGAAAACTACACTTTTTTTTTTTTTTTTACTGAGGAGTAGAGCTTCCTTTGTATAATTCTGTTATTTACTGAGAATGCCTTCTCTCCTCTATTCTATCTGTAAACCCCTATTCATTCTTTAAGACCCATTTCAATGTTCATCTCCTCTTGTGAAGCTTTCTCTCTGCACCTCAGCAGTTTTCTCCCGCCTCTATGGTCCCCAAAATATGTCGTACTCTTCACTTAATCTCAAGGGAGCTCATGGGTTCACCAAAAGAGTAATGGCCTGCCATTACACTGTGTCTGATGGGCAAGGCTGTGGCAAGTACTGCATTGGGGGTACCACTCAGAAAACTCAAGTAACGGGGAGCTTGAGTGACTCGGTCGGTTAAATGTCCAACTTAGGCTCAGGTCATGATCTCGCAGTTCTTGGGTTCAAGCCCCATGTTCAGCTCTGTGCTGACAGCTCGGAGCCTGGAGCCTGCTTTGGATTCTGTGCCTCCCTCTCTCTCTGCCTCTACTCTGCTCACACTCTGTCTGTCTGTCTCTCTCTCTCCCCCCCACCAATAAATAAACATTAAAAAATTTTAAGGAAAACTCAAGTAACATTAAGATTTATCTAGACTCCATTACATCATCTTTAAAAACCATTTCCTACCTTCCAAAATGGGACATGGGCAAATGTTGGCAGGAGATGATTAAAAGATTTTAGCCAGGTCTTCCGGCCCGTTCCTGAAAGGTAACATAAGAGCCAGAAATAGATTCACTACAATATTTGTACCTTCTTAGACACTGAGTCATCATGAATCACACACACATACACACACACCCTAACTCAAAGCCATTGGTTAGGGAACCGAGGACTTCCCTTATTGGGATTTGAAGCATTGTGAAATCTGGTTGCTCAGAGTGACACTCTGTTACCAGCCTGCTTCCCAACTGCTATATATTAGCAGTATGATTTGTCCACCAACAAGTAAAAATAGATTTAGAGGAATTGAAAGCTCCCCCAGAAGCTAAACTCTTACTTCACCTCACTTTCCTTTGTTCCCTTCTTAGACACACACACACATACACACACACACACACACACACATGCCCTGAAAAACAGCAGGGAGAATCAGAGTTTGACAGGGCACTGGGTATCTCTGGATTCTGCACTTATAAACTCAATGAAGTATGACCATGTTTCAGAACTGCGCGATTCTATACAAAGATAATCCAAATTTAAACGATTTTCCCCCTCAATACATGGCATTGGGGGCTGTGCAGAGGAGTGTTCATCTAAAATACCTATCTGCAAGAGTCAAGATGAACTTTAAATCTTACACAGAACTGGAGGTCCTTGAGCACTTAGGGGCAGGACATTATGAGCTCACTTTGAAAATGAGAAGTCTCTCCTCCCAGCCAAGCCACCCACGCCAGGGGAATCAGCAAACTGTAACACCTCCCTAAAAACGTACAAAGATCTTTTTTGTTTGGTCAGTACCAAGGCATTCTAACTCAGTTGCAACTTGTCATAAAGTTTTGAGATAGTGCTTATTTCTACGAATGCATTAGCAACTTCTTATGAACCCACACCAGAGGAAACAGAGGTAATCTTCCTTCCCATTTCAATGATTTCATGCTATGTGACTGTGCTTATCACAGTGAACAGATCAGATATTATGTGTGGTGTGATGTCTGGCTGAGGAGATAATGCTGTATTTGTGAGGGAGAGGAAAGAATACATCTATTTATTTGATTTGATGATAAAACTGAGACTTAATATTGGTTGAGCGCATCTTTAAAAGCAGGCCTGTGGTGGTGCACCTGGGTGGCTCAGTCGGTTAAGCATCTGACTCTTGACTGTGGCTCAGGTTATGACCTCATGGTTCAGGAGATCGAGCCCTGTGTCAGGCTCTGTACAGATAGAAACCTGCTTGGAATGCTCTCTCTCCCTCTTTCTCTGCCCCTCCCCTGCGCGTGCGCACTCTCTCTCTCTCTCAAAATAAGTAAACTTAAAAAAAAAAAGCCAGGCTTGTGTGAGTACATTGTGGAAAATGGAGAGCTAGATGCCATTGGAAGTACACTTGGTTCTCAACAGTGTCACACACCCAGCTGTCAAGGTACACTTCTAGAGAGGTATGCTGCTCCTGTTTAAGGGGTCAGGGTGTGACTCACTTAGGACAGCATGTCTCCTCTAAAAGTTCTATGTAACACCAGTACCATCTGAAGAGTACCAAGGAATTCTCTCTTTAAAGGGACTCCAGAGAGGGTCCATTCTTGAAGCAAAGAGTCTTCAGCAATGCCATAATCACATGTGATTTATCTGAGTAATTTGTATTTAGTTTTCTTAAAGCAGAGTGTGCTTAAAGCAATTATTTATCAGAATAGCTATTTATTTTCAAATGTACCACCAATGGACTGCACAGCCTTTAGCACACTCTTAAGTTACCTATTTTTCAAAAGTGTTGTAGAACTGAAGTGGGGGTGACCCAAAAGCGCTCTGGACCCCTGGCTCCGTGGTAGGGACCTTATATCCATAAGCTTATCTAATCTTCTCAATAGCCTCATAAGGTGTTCATTACTGCCCTCACTTTACAGGGGAGGAATTGGAAGTCTGAGAGGTCGGTTAACTCGTGAAAGGACATCCCGCTAGTAAGAGGCGGCAATGAGATGTGAGCTCCTATCTGTCCAGCTAATGGCTGAGGTTGCCAAGCCCTAAAATAAGAAGACATGGTTAGGACACCTTATTAGCAGTTCTAGATCATAGGAATCCCGGGGGCTAAACAGCATACTCTTGGCCGGAAAGAATGAAAGTCACTTCAGAAGGCTCCCACCCCAGATCTGGAGAATAGCCTCCATGCTGAGGGAATGTGAGTTAGGAAGGTGGAAGCTCCCGCCACCAGGTGCGGTTTCTCTCACCAGTGGTCAGTTTCATGGCAGGCTGATGCAGAAGTCCCGAGCAGATGACTGGGGGATGTAAAGACCGTGGTATCCCCAAGAACATTGCTGTGTTGGCCTTCTCTCCCACTGGAAATACCACCTTGTTGAGTGACTTCAAATTGGCCCGAATGGATAACCTCATTTAACCAGACATGGTTGTCGCACTTATCCTTACTTTTGCTCTCACGAGTTCAGTTACCCATAGTCAATCATTGTCCAGAAGCAAATGAGCTTCCTTCTCATGTTACTGACAATCACCTCACTTGACATCTCTTCACGATGGGCATTTTATCATCTCCCATCATCAGAAGGGTGCGTACAGTACACTAGGAATGTTTTGAGAGAAAGAGAGCACACCCCGTAACTTTTATTACAGCATATCATTATAATTGTTCTGTTTTATTATAGTTGCTATTAATCTCTGACTGTGCCAAACTGATAAATGAAACTTTATCATAGGTATGTATGTACGGGAAAAAACATAGTGTATACATGTAGGGTCCTGTACTAACAGTGGTTTTAGGCTCCCACTGGGAGGCTCTTGAAACACATTCACCAGGGATCAGGGGAGGCTGCTGTACAGTTAAATCTCCCAGAATGGTCTTGCCAGGGAAAGGGGACCCCCAAATTTAAGATGCCCAGATTTCAAGCTTTGCTTCTCAAGCAAGGAACTGAGCTTCTTTGTGAAACTGGGAGAGTACTAAATTCCCAGTAAATTTCTAATCTGTCTTGCTAACGTGAGCAACAGGAACATTGAGAGAAGTCGTGGTGCACCCTGCCACCCAGGTTCTCATTGACTTTACTGTCATTAACCAGCTGAATAACCTCTCTGAACTTTAGTTCCCTCAACTGTGAAATAGGGAGTAGGGTTGAATTCTCTCTAATGGTCTTTGCTAAAATTTTATGATCCAGATATCCTTATCTGATTCTTTCCCAGAGTCACTTGAAAAGCTTAATAAAATGACCTGACCTCAAGATTCTTTAAAAAACAAAAACAAAAACACACACACAAAAAACCAAGACATGCAAGCATTGATATAAATTTCAAGTGGACTCCCCAAGTTTTGGCCAAGCTTTTTACTCTTCCTGTAGAAGGCAGTCCACCTTCCCATCTAGAAATTGCAGTTGCTTCTAGAAGACTGAGCTGTGGTGATAGAAGGCGAGGAACAGTTGGCACACGGGAGGGAGGGTTGGGCCATGCGGAGCCAGGGAGAATCAGAGGTCTCGCCCCGTCCTCCTACGTGGGAACATTTCCGGAGAGCATCTTATTAAGAAGAACTCTCTTTCCTGCTTTGTTAACAAAAATTAAGACAGTGTTTCATCCCAGAACTTGTTATTTTCTTCCCATTTTCCTGTGTTTAATCTTCTTGGATAAGGCAGAGGCCATTGGTAAGTCTCTCGAAGCGACATCCCTACCACAGAACCTAGTTCTGCCATGAGCGTGATCTGTTCCATCAGCCACTGCATCTTGTCTCCCAGTGAAGCTGTGGGAGGTCTCCTATTTAGGAAGAACCCGAGAGCTTTTGGCATTTGGGTCCAGAAGTTCTCATGCCTTGCCCCTTTTCCATAATCACATCCTCTTTAGGGCAGTCTATGGGCATCTCTCTAAAATCCATTTCAAAATCTAGATTTAGTGCTTAGTGGCCTGTGGCATTTATTTGGACATCAAAGGAACCAAATGCCTGTGGTGTTATAGTTCTCAAAGAGCATTTTGGTCCATGGCATATAAAAAATGACTTTGCGGCACTGAACTCTGTCACGGGTCACGTTCGGCTTTGTCCAGAGAAAGACCTCAGCCACTGAGGAGCCCAGACGTCATTTCCCACCATGTCCTTTCACGTTAAATGCTTCTAGCTGCTCTTTGGCGCTTGGTCACTCCATAACTAAATATTGCTTTAGCACTTGCTGCACAAAGAGCTTCCAGAAAGCAGCAGGGAGGCATGCTAGAGGCTTGACAATCAGGGCACTGTTTCCATTGAGTGGCTTGCCTCCCAAATGCTATGTCAAATGAAAGTGACCCAAGAGCCCCGATCCACTTCTGAGTCTTCGGTTGTGACTTTCTCCTCATTTGGAAAAAGAGACTGGCCGTGATTTAGATGTGGCAAGCAAAAGGCTTAGTTCTCGCATAAAATCAGATGTCGAGATGCTTTTGAAGGAAAGTAAATCACAGCCCAGAAACAGAGAGGGAGAAACCTCCATGAGCACAGGAGAAGCATTAGGAAGGGTAAACCATGCACTTGGCCCATGAGGGTGTAGTTTTAAGGCCAGACTCTGTTTTCATTATATTGTTGCTGTGCGAATAATAAATGAGCTCACTGCTACACCCAAGCTGGGCAGAGAGACGTTATAGAGAATTAATAAATCCAGTGTAGGCAACATGTGGCCTTCTCCTCTGGTCATAGAAAAGAAACGAGCAGTCTTGGATTTTAAACAGACAGACCTCTGTAACTTTGCAGTTTCGGAAACCTGGATCCAACTTCTAACGGGCAGGCAGTGATAATACTGATGTTTCTCTTCCTAAGGGTTTTCTTTAAAGGGAAAAGGTCACACAGTTCATGGGCTTTAAGACAAAGAGATTATTATAAGATCTCATAAATACCGTGGTGGCTCTGTTCATGCTTTTTAAGGGCATTTATGTGAAAGAAGTCCTTTCCAGCAAGCAGTTTTAGAAATCTAAATACCTCTTGTTAATGCCTGAAACCCAGAGATAGTATAAATAAAACAAGGGGTTGGGGGAGATTGGAGCTAGAAAGGAAGCAATCTAATTTTACTTTTCACAGATGCCAAGAAAAAGAAAAAATGCAAATGGCTGACTGCTAACCGGTGAGGCTTACTTTTGCATTCAGACAACCTTAGGGACTGTTAATGGTGAGGTTATAAATCTGTTCTGTAATTATTATGGCGTAGTGGCACTTTTTAACTTCTCCTCCTTGATTACTCATTATATTTCCTGAGCGCCACCTGGGTTGCCTAGTTCTTGACTCGTCCCTGGGGCGGAACACCAGGAGCCGTTTCCACAGGTTCCCTGCTCTGCTAGATTGATGGGTAAACTCCACTGGTCAACTTTCAAGGCATTATCTGGATATCAGGAGAAAGGATTGTGTCATTCTGGCCATTTCTGATGTTGCTCTGGAATGTAGGCACTTAGACCCAGAGACTTAAATCATGGAACACAGAAACTAGGACAGTTCCAAAAGACGCCTCCTTCCCCTTCCAGTTGGGATTGCCTGTTATTATTTTAAAACTCTGTTCAAATTATCAAAAATCATATTTTTGTGACTTTTGTAACTTTTGAAACGGGCATCCCCCAAACGTGGGAGTTGGAGTGATCATATTGATGATAATACCCTGGAACAGTTCGCCTGTGCTCCTCCCCACCCTCTCTGTCCCTCATCTGTTCCACCCAAGTCTTTCTCTCCTCTAGCCTCCCATGGTGCACCATGGAACTGGCAGTGGGCAGCTGAGAAGCTAACGTCTTCCTAACCTCGGGGCCTCCACAGCAGCTACGCCCCACTCCCTGGCACCCGCCAGCTGGCTCTCCTTTGAGGAGGTGCAGCGGATGCCCAAGGATACTTGCTGAGACCTTGGCCCCATTGCTATCATGTGAGCAGGAGCTGTCTGGAGAGATAGCCTTTTCTTCTAGACATTCCAGTTGGGAAATGCACCCTACTTCTCAGAGAGATCCTCTTGATAAACACGCCGTGTGATCTTCCACTGAAAAGGCCTTGTCTGAAGAGAAATTGAATAAAGTGTCCTACGTTTGGGATCTCGCCATGTTTCTCTTGGATAATGGGTTTATTTCTAAGCCTCATGAAGCACCGTTTCTCCTGGGGTTTTCCACTGAAGTGTCCTGGGCTTTCGTGGTGATAACTGTGACGATGACAATACTAATAGGCCCACAGTAAAATGGTAACCCAAGTAAATCTACTGATGGTCATCAGGAACCAAAGTCCCTTGTCACTTACTGCTTTGCTTTGAAATTCCCATTGCCTCATAGACCTCACTGGGAACACTTTATGCTTTGTAAAGATTAACTTCTTTCTATTTGACTTATATCTAAGTGATTAAATTTTTTCTTCTCCCATGGTTTAATCATGATACATTTTGAAAGCAAACAGCCTCGAGATCTGTAATCACTACAATACAGACCACATCCTCATCATATAAGGAAGAAAGCAAGAATCTGATGTTGTTGGTCTTTTTCCACTGTCCTGTCTCCTATATTCCTGACTATCTTTGCACAGTGGATGTCGTATTTTTAAATATTTGTAAAAAATAAGTTAAAGCCTATAAAGATGTTCTCTACTTCCAGAGAGGATTTTATTTCCTTCTGCCAGCCTCACAGCCACACATAAATCTAATTTCAGGCTTTGAAATGTTCTTACCAACTCTAGTGAGTTAAAACCTGGCTTTAGCCAGTGCAGTGGTGGGTTCCCTTCTGAGTTCATTCTGACTTTTATGTGCAGCCCTTAGGATCTCAACCCAAAGTGAGGGTGGTTATCAGAGTCCCAACCTTGGTGAGCCCTAGAGTCTGATACCCCCCTCACCCAAGGAAACAAGGAAAAGACACACTGGCCTCTCCGACACCTATCCCAGATCGACAAATGCCGCCAGGAAAAACAGCAGCCTCAAAATGTGGGCTTACCTCTGGGGCACCTGGGTGTCAGTTAAGCGTCTGACTCTTGATTTCAGCTCAGGTCACGATCTCATGGTTCAGGAGATCAAGCCCTGCATCAGGCTCTGCACTGGCAGCATGGAACCTGCTTGGAATTCTCTCTCTCCCTCTCTCTCTCTCTGCCCTTCCCCTGTTCGTGCATGCACACACGCGTGCACTCTCTCTTTCAAAAATAAATAAACTTTAAAAACAATTGGGCTTACTTCTATGAATTCCTTCTCTACTCCCAAATTGGGACTTGATAACTCCTTACTATCTTGGAATGCTTTAATACTATTAAGGTTTTTTGTATCTTTTCCTCATTTTTTAAAAGCTGTCTTCGGCAGGACGACTGATCTGAATTGCCCCATCCACAATTTAAGTCCAGATGTAAAATCTGTATAATTACAGTGACAATTATAATAAAAATAACTAAGGCTTAACGGGTTTTCTCTATGCTGGGTACCTTATGTCCTTGACCGCATTTAATACACTCATAGGCTAGAAATATTATTATTTCCATTCTACTAATGAGGAAAACAGACTTAAAATGGACAGATGCCTTGGTCACGCTCTCACCCATGCTAGAGTCAGCCCTGCCTTAGTCCAGCTTGTGTTCTCAGTCACTCCCCCCCATCAGACCTAAACCTGTTTTCAAGGACCTA